>CM059256.1:26461691-27061691 GCA_030347555.1 Lablab purpureus | reverse complement strand
TGAGTTTAAGAGGGGGGGTGAATTAAACTTTCAAAGATTTTCGAAACCCAATTCCCAAATGTGAAAAACCAGATTCGGATTGAAGATTAAAACCAGTTTTAATAGATTCTTGAAATGCTTTTAATCAATAGATCATATATCCAATTCAATTACAATTTAAAATTCAATTGCCGAATGTAAAAGATCAAGGGAATAAGAACAACACAGCAGATTTATACTGGTTCACCTTTCAACAAAGGCTACATCCAGTTTCCTAACCACACAAATTCAATCAATTCACTAAAAACCAGTTTTTACATGAACACTACATGCAAAATGAAAACCAGAAAGCTGCACCTAGTCTTGAACCCTACAAGACCTCTAAACACCTGTAAAACCCTATTACAAGAGCCCTTAATCACCCTGATTAAGAGACAAACACGTAGCTAACAAACACACAAAGAATTGGATTGAATTCACCTGGAAAACTCAAAGCAGAAGCAAAAACAGAGCACGCAACAATGACGAAAAACAGAGTATGATTTCTTCATTCAATTCACTATTCAATTGGATCTTGGACTTCTTGGAGTGATTCGCAAATTGATTTAGAGTGTAAGAGAAACGTTCTTGCTCAGTGGGTTCTTCTAAAAATGATTCGTCACTTAGTTCTTTGAATTTCAAGTTATATATAGAAAACTGTTAAAACTGATTCTGACGAGAATAGTCGGTTGAAATCGCATTTTAACCGGTTGTTTTCATTAAAACCAATTTTCCAGTGAGCACCCTTTTTCTGGAACTTGAAATCAGTCAGTTGAAAACCCGTTTTAACTAGCTATTCCAGAAATCTGGAATTCCTGAACAAAGCTACCAGGATTTTAACTGGTTTAAATTTTGAAAACAGTCAGCTAAAATTTCCCAAATACAAAGCTTTGAAAAATGAAGAACAGTTTAACTAGTTGAAATCATATTTTTAACCAGTTAAAAATTAGTTAAACCTTTGAAACCTTTTTAAAACATTTCAAATCATTTTAAACCCCAAGATTAAGTCCAAGATTAATTGAAATGCAACATACCACACAACTTAGGACTCTCTAAACATAAGACATAATCTTCATTCTTCAAGCACCATCATCTTCATCATCAAAGGTGGTTGGAGACATCAAATCCACTTGAAACCAAGTCTTCAAGTCCAACAATAGGTCTTTGGTAATTTGTTGTTGATCCACTCATGTACTCGAAAAAACTAAAGGCACATAATTTGAAGGTTGAAATCAAAACCTCTAAATAGAATGTAGACAATGCTTTTATAATTAAATGGCTAGTTATAAGTTTGAATATCAGTGCGACGACAAATGTAAGGACAAAGTAATTTGGTATGGGAGTACAAGTGATTTAAATGAGATAAATTATGAATTTTATTAGTTAAGTTGAAAAGCTTATAAATAGAAAAAATTAACTATTCAAACTTATAAATCACCATCTCTTTAAATCAGAACTTTATTTACCTTCTCTATAAGATTTTGAGTTAATTGTTCATCCTTTTCAAGATTCAAGTTTGAATTAGTCAAGTTAGCAAAGAACAGAAGGTATCATCCCAATCAAATTTGTTTTAAAGCAAGTTTCCTTTTGCCTTTTTTTTCTTGAGTTGTTTACATGCTTCAAGAGAGTTGTTTGCATGTGGGGGCTTGAGGGGGAAAAATGAACCTTTACTAGTTTAGGGTTGTGGTGATACCTTTAGTTTAACGATTAAGACATTTTGTAAAGAATTTTGAGTTTTTTGTGTTTAAAACAAGACCTATTAAAATTTGGCTTGGAATAATTGAATTTTTTAGGTAAGGGAAGCTAATTATAATTTTGTAGCACTTGAAGGTAGGTGATATGGACCATGTGACATAGACACAATATTGAGTTTATGTGCAAAAAATCCGTTTTGTTTGAGAATATTCAAACTATTTTGACTTTTGATATGGATAATATATGAATGGTAATTTTTGAGATATTTGGAATAATGATTCTATATTTACAATATTATCAATGTTCATTATATACATTACTGATGATAAGTGTTTTTCTATTCTTAGCTTAATTTATTAAGCACAATATTCACTTATTTCATTTCTTTTAAACACTTTAAGATGATTTTCATAATATTCTCTTTTGTTTTTATAATTATAGGAAAATAGAGATTACTTATAATTTTTTATTGATAAATTTAACATTTCAAAAATCTTTTGATAGGATTTAGTGAAGAAGTAAAGTTAAAAGAACAAAGGAATATGGAAGAAGCATAGCTTGCCCAACCAACATGATTCCTTGCTTAGCTAGATTTACTTTGCGCTTAGCCAACCTCCTCTTTCCTCAATCATGACCAGAAAGCAACATAATTTGATCACTAGGTCTCACCCAAATAGTCAGGTCTCTTCTAGTAAGATGTGAAGGCAAAGAGCATGAAAACATTGCTTGCGGACCTCTCCTAACATGCCCAAGTTCTGACTCAACAAGTTACTTATAGAATGCTCTCCCATTGACTTGAAATATATCATATATGAATAGAGAAAGACATAAAGGAAAGAGAAATGAGAAAGGAAGAAGAATATAGTAAACCAATCCATTGGAGACTCCCTTTGTGGCTTCCACCTTCATTTCTTCTTCATCTTTTTTTTAGATTCCATATTATTTAACTCCACGAGTAGCTAAATCCTCTATTGTTGGTGTTAGATGTAATCATTACCAAACTCTCTTGTATATTTTTTATTATATTTATGTATAGTTCTATATTAGTATTCTCCATTGATATTTTATTTTTATGCTTATTGTTTATTGTGGCTTGATCAACCATAAATTAGTTGAAATTGTAAGAGATTGGAAAACCCTAATGAGTTCTTGATCTAAGATAAGAGAATCAATAAATCATTTTTCTGGAAACAGAGAATGACTTATTGATCATCTTTAAATCTTTGAACTTAGTGCTAGTTTATTTTATTGAGTTGACAAGGTATTGTAATTCAACAAGGTATACTTAGGGTTTTCTCTAAGAGATTAGAATATAGTTTTCCTTGATAAGGATTGATGACAATAAAGAAGAGAAACTTTTTTATTTTTGAGCTTAACGAAACAAGAGAGTGAGGTGGTGAAGTTTAATTCCAACAATATCCATTTTATATATTTCTATCCAGCTAGTTTTCTCATTCTAAAAATAGAAAAATATATTGTAGTGTTTAATAACATTTTCTTAAGTTCTTCCTATTAAATATAAATTCATGCATTATCGTTTATTTCGAGCCTAGTAGTACGAAATTATTGTAATTTCTTAGTATTACCCATGTCCAAGTGGATTTTGTTGGACTTGAAGAGTTTGGCTTGGTGTGAGATGCATGTGATTTGATGTCTCCAACTATCTTTTGGTGATCATGAATGAAGATTTTGAAGCTTGAAGAATGTGAAGATTTAAGACCTTAGTTTTAGTGCTAGTATGACTTAGGTTTTGTGGGTAAGATCCTTTTCACTTAATCTTGGACTTAATTTGGGTCATAAAATGTTTTACAAATATTTTAGAAAGTTTTAAAGGAAGTTAAGTATTTTTAGTTAATTTTAAATATTTTTTCAGTCAGTTAAAATGTTCACTACTTGATGATTAAGTCAAGTATAAACAATTTAACCAACTGATTAGACGTTTCAGTCAGCTAAATATTGAGAGTTGTTGATATGTCAATTGCTCCTAGCTGGTTTCAACCAATTGTTTTGAACCAGCTTAAATACTGGAGCTATTATTTGTCGAAAAACCATGCTCTTTAAAAAGGTCGGTTGAATCAAAAGTTAAGCAGGTTGAAATCACTTATAGTTTATCTTTAATGATTTACATAAGTTGAAACATATTTTTAGTCAACTAAATTCAACTTCTAGGATTTTGATGCTCTTTGAAAAAGCCAATTGAATTGCGAAGCGAACCAACTGAAATAACTTAAAAACCATTTTTATGTAAAATAAGTTTGTTAAATCACGTTTTTAACCAGCTGTTTATATAAGTAAATGTTTTAAAGCACTGGAGCAGTTTGGTTTATATACTTTGAGACATCCAAAACTGCCAAGTGAATCTTTTACAAGAAAACCCATGATTGAAAGAGTGTTTCTAAGTGTTCTAAGCTGGTTTTCAAAACCCATATTCCAAGAAGTTTAAGATCTAGGAAAATTGAATCTTGTCTTCTGGAAAAATCACATTGGGTCATACTTTGTTTTTTAGATACTGTTGTGCTATCCATGTTTAAGTGATTTTATTCCTTTTTTCTGTGCAATTGCTTGTGGGTTTGTGTCTTCTTGATTGGAGTGATTGAGAGGATCTTGCAATAGGATTTTGTAAGGTGTTGGTGATCTTGTAGGGTTCAAGATCAATTATTTTTTTATTTGTTTTTTATTTTCATGTAGGGTTCATGTAAAAACTGAAAATTAGTGGATTTACTTGATCAGGGTGATTGGGTAACTGCATGCAGCCTTCTTGGAAAGGTGAACCAGTATAAATTTTTTATGTTAATCTCTTCTTCCCTACTCTTTTAACTGTTGCAATTATTAATTGAATTGTTAAAAAAGTTGAATATATAATTCATTCATCAAAGCATCTTAAGAACCTTTAAAGAATTGTTCTCGGCTGCAACTGTGTGTGCGGAAATCTGATTGTATTTATGAAATTGCCCAAGTTTTTTAAAAGTCTTTTTGTGAGTTTAATTTATCCCTATCGTAAACTCAACCCTTAATTTTAACAAATTTGACACTCTTACTTTTGAAACTACTAACAACGATTATGTACTTTCCAGAGAGTCAATAGTTGGTTAATAATGTATGTATAAATGAGATGTTGAATTGTTGAAAGAGATGAATATGATAAATTGTATAGTTTTTGTGAGTGAAATTATAAGTGAGATTTGTTGTATGTTTGATAGTTAAAAATGTAGAATGTTGGAAGTGGATCAAATTGATTCAAGATGATTGTATTTGTAAACAAATTAGTCAATTATATGTATGAAAATTAAAGTAGAACAATTTTTGGACCAATTTGACACAATTTGTGAAATTTTGCAAAACTGTTTTATGTAGAGTTTCTCTACAACCATTTTGTTCGGTAGGCAAAATTAATTTATTTGAAAATATGAGAGTTTTACTCATTGGCAACCATTTTGTTCGATGTGCGAAATTCATTTATTTGAAAATATGAGAAGTTTAGTTGTTGGGTGACCATTTGCTAGCTGGGTGACATTCAATTTAGTAAAATTTTAAAAGTTTTACTTGTTGGGCAACTAAAAGTCGTTGGGCAAGCATACCTTTGGTTGAGCAAGCAGAATGGTGGCTAAGTGAATTTAATATATGCTTAATTCGTTGAGCGAGTAGAATGGTGACTGAGTGAAGACAATATTTTCTAATCTTTAAATAATATGTTTTTAAGTGTTTCTAAATTCTAAAATTATTTATATTTCACTAAATTGTTATATTTATCAAGATTTATAATAAAGTATAATTGTAGTGTGATGATTGGTGAATTAAAATTTATTGATATTTTTTTATGTTGGAATAATTTATGGATTAAAATGATAAATTTGATATGTGAATTTATAAGTTATTATACGGTTGATGATGTACATGATAAGATCTGGAAATGTATGATGTAAATTTTGCATGATGTGAAATAAATTATGATTTAAGTTAGAATGTATATGAATAAGAATATATGATGGTTATAATTATTATGTGATACATGTGGTGTATTGTAAACATAGTTATTTCCAATGAGAGAATACTATGTTGAGATGTTTAGGTTGTATTAAAATTGAGATTCTGAAGGAGGTATTCTCAATCTATTGATACTGGACTCACATAGGAAAATATTAGGTATTGAGAGTTGAAGAAGATTTATATAACTTAATTTGCAATGTGAAATCTAGTAGGTCATAGGATTTACCCTATTACATGAGCGAATGCGTTTTATTATGTAGTTTTGTTGTGGTGACAACTTAGTAAAAACAGTATGACATGTGCATATCTTAGTCTAGTTTAATGCATGTGTCTTTTGCAAGCAGAGTCAAATGTTTGTGGTGTTGTTAATGATTGATGACATGAGATGTAACCAGTAAGTTGAGAGTTGGAATCTTGATTTTGGCATATGTTTATGAATGATTTGAATATTATCTATTAAAGTGTGTAGATGAGATGTGCATGAATTTTATAAATTGTAAAAATATATCTATATAATTTTGATATATGTATCATATGAAATTTTAAAATACTAACTTACCCTTTATTGTGTGGTGTTATTTGATGGTGATAATTCTTATACAACTATAGCATGTGAGAATGCTTTCCAAGAATGAGTTGGTTCATGATAATGATAATTTATATGTTTTGTTTTAGATTTTTTAATCATGTAAACTTAAGAAGAGTGAATTAATTTGTTTAGAATTTAAAATATATATGCATATATGGTAAGTAAGTGTAATAATTTTTTAGAAATTATAATAAACACAATGTAACACTTAAACAACATTATGATAGTTGAATAAAAACTTAAAAATAAAATAAAATATAAGTAGAAAAAGACTACAAATCCATAAATTTAAAGTTTTAAATTAAAGACAAATTTAAGATTTTAAATTAAAGACAAATTTAAGGTTTTAAATTAAAGACAACATCCAGATATCTATATAAATGGACTCGGTGACTCTTTGTTATGAAATCTTTGATATGTATCTCCTTCAAAATAACTCGAGAAAGAAACTTTCATACTGTATCAATTGCATGCCATTTGTTATCAAAACACAAATGTAACACTTATATTATATATCATATAAACACAGACAAGAAGGAGAAACTAGCATGCAGAACAACAATATTACTAAAAATTTTATTGTAAAGTAGCTAGCTTAGCCTGGAACCTCTATAACAAATGGTTAGGAATTTTAAATGTGATGCATAATCAAACAAAACTACACTTTGCCCATTTTTGCATGCCTCATGTAAATAATAAAGGAAACCTAGTGTGGAAGGTTATGTGGATGACAATTATGAGAGGTATATGGAAACATAAAAATAATATCTTATTTAAGAACAAACTAGTAGATGAGGAGGAAATTTTTGGGAATACCCAGATTAAAGCATGGACTTGGATTAAGCACAAAAATCATAAGATCAGTTTCACGTACTATAATTGGTGTTTATCTTCAATTATGTATAAAAGCTATTATAACACAAAAGTAATGTTTAATTATGTAGTTTATGTAAAGTTGACGAATTAGGAGATGTAAAGAGACATAGACAATTATACGGGATAGATAAAAAGCTCATTATATACCCAAGTATGTTACTAATAAAAAATAGTAGGCAAATAATACAGATACATATAAGGAAATTCAATATTAAAACTGTTATGCATGTGATTTTCTTTTGTTTTGGTAATGTTTTTCTATGTTTTTGCAGACAACACACACAATCCACAAATTATGATAATCAAATTGTTGCAAGAGTACTATGAAACCTATTTACATTATAATTCCTAAAGCTTGTAAGGAAAATATGTCTATATCATAAGGAACATAGTGACTTTTACGCTTTAAAGATAATTTTTTTGTTATTTAAACTATGAAAATCAGTTATAAATACACTTAATATGTACCACCTTTTTAGAATTTATTTTGAGGTTAAAATAACTTTATGCATTTCAAAAATCTATTATATATTTATAAATATTATGCTTTTATTCTAACAACTCAAACATGAGTTAAGTATCTCTAATACTTCTATTTATGTATTCCTTTTACTGAAAAAGAAGGAATTAAAATATTTATGAACATCACTCAATATACAGAGAAAAACAAAGTAACTACCACCTAATAAAATGTAAAAACAAAGAAAAAGAATAGGAACACACGCACTTAAATGACAATTTTTTTAAAACAGATTACTTTAACTTGTTTTAGTGTCGCTATTTAAAAAAAAGTACTTTGAATTTCATTTTATAGTTATGAATATACTATCGTGTTCCTAGACTTTTTTTAACTAATTCACAAAAATTAAGAAAGATAATTAATTTATATAAAATTTGTTAATCATCCAAATTTTTTTTATCTGCACAGGTGTCAAAGTTTACTAAATTTTTCCTTTGACCTTTCAAATCGAGAAATGGATATAAAATTTGTATTATCTTTTTAAAATTATAATTGAAATTATTGGAACTCATTATCCCACTTTCCTCCGAATTAATAAATGTATTGAGAGATAATTGTGATTATACATTTTTTCTTGTTACTAATTTGTTCTCAGTCATCCCAATGAAAGGAACATTTCGGAGAGAGTTCTATAAAAGAATCAAGCTAATTTCTCAAAAGATTCCTTCACAAAAGAAGGAAGAATGTACTTTTTTAAAAATAATATAATATTTTTAACATGAAAAGTTCATCATTTAAACTTTTTAAGCCTTTTAATTTTTTATAAAACTATATGTGAAGAGTTACAAAATTAAATTTATGTGATTCGAAAACCTAAAACGACAGAACTAATGCAATTCAACCGAAATTGACTAACGTTTTCTCTCAACCTTACCCCAAACCTAATATATATAACACTGATGTAAGAAAAAGAAAGACTGATAACCCTTAGCCATCAGAAAAACTATGGTGGCTGAGAAAACGCTTGACCAAATACAACTGCAACTTCCCTAACTATGATCTGGCTTAAATAATTAAACCAAATCACCATTCCCAATCAGTAATGATGGTGGCTAAAAAACTGGTTTGACAATACAAGTACAATTTCCCCAACAAAGATATGGCTCAAATAATTAACTCAATCACACTTTGCCGTATGAGTCACGTTCGATCTTAACCAAAATTAAATAGTATTGTTTTGAAATACTCTATATTATTGTAAGCAAAACAAAAGGTCCACTAACCTTTTACCGAGGAAAAAGGTCCATACCACTAGCTCAGCTTTACAAAGAATTTACTTATATTCATGCATATTCCCCGAAGGTGTCATATCTGTGTCTATCCTAAAAGCATAAACACAGTCAACTTGGTGATCCGAGAGGACCAGTATATATAATAACCTTGCTGTCTAGCACCATAACCTTCTTTCAGGACCCTTTTTCAAAGCTCTATGCAGTTGCTTTGGGAATTTCCCTGTATAACTAGAGTTCTTTGGAGTGAGCATAGTGATCTCAAAAAGACTTAACCAGTGAAGAGAGCAAAACAAGGAAAAAGGGCTTCAACTTGTGCATGGTTTCAAATATATATATCGATATATCCCATCTTGTTACATTGTAAAAAGTGAAAGATCTCTCAAGCTTGATAGGCTAGCTAGCTAATTAGCTCCATCACTTTTGTTTGGGGATCTTCAAGTTTTTAAGTAATTATGGAGTTTGCTAGTTTCCATCTTCAGCATCAGCTTCAAGAAGAATCTGCTCAGTGCATAACTTCAGCAACCCCACCACCTGACTCTAAACCTTCTATTGCCTCTCATCAATCATGGATCCCAAGCAACATATAGTAAGTTCCCTTCACACTCCTTCAAGATGAACTCACTCAACTCCTGATCTATAATTAATATCCCTTTGTATAGTAGTAATAATCATTGTCTCAGGTGAAATTACTATCAATTCTTCGAACCAGGTGTTATGAAGTTTGAATCCTTTGAACCCCCCTTTATTAAATATTAGCTGACTTCTTATACTGCTTCTCGGGCATGTGGTTCAACAAAAACTAACTACTTATGGAGAAGATATGGACATATATAGTAGAAAAGCATATACACCAGTTTGCACAGAACTCTCCACTACAAATCTTTTAATTATTAAAGTCTGCTTGCTGCAGTGAAGCTTTTAAATAATACTATATATTGATCTTAATTTCACATTTGACTATGCCATGATTATTCTACTGCTTTTCTTTGATTCCTTTTTAGTTGTTTCATCTTTGAAACAGTGATAGCATGCACCCATTGGCTTATATCTATGTCTGAGTTTGTTTGCAGCAATGGTTGTAACAGTGGCTTTCTAACTGAGAGCTTTACAAATTCAAGAGAACTACAGCACAAGCACGCCATGACTGATTCACTTAGAATTTCAACAAGGCAAGCCTTTGGTTTTCACAATGGAAAAAGCCTCGTTGAACAGCCAGTTAGTGATCTCTTTCCAGCAAGAATCAAAGGTGAAATGATCAACACCTCCATGAAGGCTCTAGAGGAACCATGCTCACTAATCCCAATCCATGAACCACGATATCCTCCTAGTTTCTTGTCTAGTCTTGGTGTAACTGAGTTTTTTTCTTCGGAGAATGTCTTTCATAATGACAAGCCTATTGATGGAGGGACCATGAGCAAGAGATATAACAACTTCGGCGATGTTACCTTAATTTCGACTTTACCAACCCTAGATATGACCTCTTCCATGGTTTCATGTTCTTTGGGTTTAAATCCTAAAATGTTTGATCTGCATACAAGTTATAGTGAGAGTTCTGAAATTCAATCTTGCTATGATACTTTTGGTCTTAACGAGAGCATAGCTTTGTGCAACAGCGACATGCATGGCCGCGAAAATAGTCCGTCAAATACCTCAAAAGTGAGTACTATGTTTTCTCTACATCTCTTTTCACACGCAATACATAAAATTCACAAATACAACGAAATAAGCTTTTCTTTATGTTTTCTCTACATCTCTTTTCACACCCAATACATAAAATTCACAAATACAACGAACTAAGCTTTTCTTTTTCTAATTTCCCATCTAACGTTTTATATGTTAACCTTAAATGAGGTAAAAATATAATTCATTAGTTTCTTTTTCTCATGAGTGTTGGGTGTTTGCCAATTTTTATTTTGCGAAAGTTATGCATTGGTAGTAATCATTGATTGTGTGTTTGTGTGTTTGTATCATACTGTTTAAATCAGGTGTTCTATTTCTGTAAGCATAACAAAGGCTAAAACTAATTAGTAATTGTGAGCAATATTTGGAACATGAATTTCGGTTTGACATTCCAATAAACAAAATAATTAAGTATCTTGGTGATCCTATTCGATTGGATTAGTTAACTTTTTGGAGTAAATTTCAGATTTCATCATTTATAAGTGAAATTGCAACGACGAAAAGGCCTAGCAATTGTTCTCTAGCAAAAGAATCTGAGGCAAAAGCTAAGAAGTCAAGGCCATCATCATGCCCTCCCCTGAAGGTAATATTTTATGATGAACAGTTGTTTAAATTGATGATTTGTGTCACTTTCACGTTAAAGTAAAACTTTGTGGACTGAGTTTAAAGCAGATAAGAAAGGAAAAATTGGGTGATAGGATTCAAACTCTTCAAAGATTAGTGGCACCTTTCGGGAAGGTAAATCGTATCTGATATCTAATTAGTGTCTGTCATACATAGATACATTACTTTGTATATTTTGTTTTTGCCTTTTAATTTGACACCATAAATTATCTTCTTTGATTCGCAGACCAGTACAGCCTCTGTCTTAAGTGAAGCCATTGGCTACATCCATTTCCTTCACCAACAAATCCAGGTGGATATTCAGACACTATTTAGATCAACCGTTCTTTGTTGAACATGATAGTTTTAAAACTGTTCTGTGAGTATAACTATTTACTCTAACTACGAAGATTATAAAAAGAAGTGTTCAATGTTTAACTTCTTATTTATGTGCTTACATAGGAGGATTATAGAAAATTCTATAAATCAAAATGTCATGTACTTTGGTTTACACGTAAGTGATATAATCCAAATAAGAATAAATATGCTGATCAATTATGGTTAAAATAATTGAGTGCAACACTTTAGTTTAGGTGTTTCTGGCATATTTATTAATAAAATCAGACTTTTATAAACAGAAGTCTATTAGTTACATTGAAGTGAAGCTTAAATTTTTATTATAACCAAAACTAAAACAAAAAAATGTTATACCTAATTTATAAATTGTGTTGTGTATAGTGTAATAGCTACTAAATTAAGCTGCACTGTTTTAAAGTGTATGTAGAACCTAGGGCTACTTATAATTAATGGGCACTTAAACTAAATAGAAACTAGGGAAAAGAAATTAATTATAACAAATTGTGTTTATATTTTCTTTCAGACTCACAATCTCTTTGTTCTCTACAGACTTTGAGCATTCCTTACATGAAATCCACGCAAATCAATAGAATGGTGCAGCTGGTAACATATACTGTACTTTTGTAATTTTCTTGATATTGTCTACAATTTGACTCCTAGGCTAAGAGTAGACTTTAAGAATATAAATTATATATATATAGAGAGAGAGAGAGGATTTAGTATTTGTAATAATCATAATTTTCCAACTATACTTTTACAAAATTAATTATTTATCTTTGTAACTATTTTTATTGTATTTTAACTAAACAATTTTATTTTTTAATAATAAATATAAATTTTTTATTTAATAATTACTCTTTTCAAATATAATACATACATTTTTTAATATTTTTTAAACTGTATTATTTAAATTAAGAGAATATAGATACATAATGTTTCCGCTAAAAATTAATAATTGGAATAGTTGAGATTGAACATAATAATCTCTCTTAAAAAGTGTTCTCATACTGTTCTTCTTTTAATCTTTGGGATTCATGCATAACTGTTTTTGCCTAGTACATTCAGTAAAAATTAAAACATGAATATATGATTATTATGGCACCCAAATATTGGGTTATTATAAACTATTGATTATTTTTGTTTTGTTTTGTAGTTACAGGATACAAATAAAGATAGCAAAGAACTGAAGCCAGATCTTAGAAGCAGAGGCTTGTGCCTTGTGCCCCTTTCTTATGCATCATGTATTCATCGTTGTGTTTAACCATTTTCATATTACTATCAGAAACAGATAGCAGAGATAACCCAAAAATTGAATCAAAGAGGCTTTATTGTGTGCTTGTTTTAGTTTGTGACCAATGACAAGGTAACATGTATAGAGGATTGAAAGTTGAAACAAAAAACAAAAGACTTCACCTCATTATTTTTTATAAGAAAAAGACTCTACTCATCTTATTTCTGTGTTAATTCAAAGCAAACAGAAAAATAATTTTCAGCTATATGCTAGCTGTAATTAGTTTTACACTCAAATTCAAGTCACTGCATTATTTTTTGTAAACAAGAGTAAAATAGTTTTTAATGGTTTCCGTTTTTCATTTTCATATTTTTCACATATCAGTCTAAGGATAAAAAGTCACTCGGACGGGATTGTGTTAAGGATAAAATGATGTCAGAATAACTTAAAGGATGTTATAGGTTTAGATTATAATTGGATTGTGTTAGGTAGAAATAAAAACCACCCAAATAATGAATTGCTTAATTTTTGTTATTTTTGGTTCTATTATAAAAAATACTAGTTAAATGTTTCACACTGTTTTTAATGTGTTTATTCATTATATTTAATTTTATAAAAATATATATGCTACCTATTTTGTAAATAATTATGTAATCAATTTTTATGAATTAACATAACAATGATTTTGAATTAAAATAATGGAAAATTATTTTGGATTTAATGTATTTTTACGATAATATATAGATGAATTTACTCTTTTCTAATTTGAATATTAAATAATGAAAGGTATGTTTTTAAAGTGGCTTAATCTGAAATGAAAATTGAACCATGTGCATGGAGATAGAGAAAAAAAATACGTACTAGGAGACAGATATTTCTATATATGACTTTTAATAGAAAAATGTTTATTCTTAATATTTACTATAAGAAATTTATTAATATAAATTAATTTAAAAATAAAAAATAATTAATTATTATAATAACTAAATTATAAATTATTTTATAAACTAAAAAATATTGATATATAAAATATTTTTTATTATAATAAAAAAGATATTTTTTAGAACTTATTGATTTTTAAAAAATTATGAAATTGATTTTTATATAATGGTATTTAAATTAATTTTTAAATTAAAATTTAAATTAATTTTTAATTTAATTATCAAGATTTTAATTATTTATTAAATTGGATTTTAAATTAATTTTTAATAATTAGTTATCCATTTATAAGTTAATAATATGGTTAATAAAAAATTTGTTACAGTAATTACTCATTGGCCAATTAAAAGTTTTCTTTAATTTTAAGAAAAAAAATTAATAAATAGTAGTTATTCTAGAGTAAGTAAAAAAGAAAATAGCAGCCTTTACGGGTCTTTAAATTTTAAAAAAATTATATTAATTGATTACTTCTAATGGAAAAAGTGACTAACATAAATAAGTGACAAATTTATAAATTCAAAGTCTAATATATATACTTTTCTAAGTACTAAACTTGAAATGAGAAATAATAAATATAATTTTTAATTATTTCATGTGTTTTTTATTACTCATCAACTTTCAATTAAAACATTAGGAAATATTTAAATAAATAAAAGGAGGCTATGATTTACTTTTAAAAATTGTTCGTGTCAATTAGCGATGGGCATAGTTAATTTTAATTTGGAGTAAGCAGGACTAATTTCAGCTCAACGACATGATGGTAATGACTTAAATTAAACTCATTTCTTAACATTAGTTGAAACTTAAGATTAAACATAATGGGTAAGTTTGTATAATTAACATTAGAAAATAAGTGACGCTGGTATCAAATAGTTAATTTAGACATTTGAAAAAAAGAGATTAGAAGTTGATTTAGTATCGTTAATGCCGATAAAAAAATTTGCTATTTATACAATTTTTTCAATAATTCATTTGATGAGAAGTTGTTTCAAATAGTTACAATAAGATTTTTCATAATTTAAGCTACTGATTGTTTTAAAGAAAAAACTATAATAGCACATAAAAAAGTGATTGTTTTTATAAGTAATTATTTGATGAAAAAACTTAAGCAAACATGCCTTTATATTTTTTTTATATATAAAATGAAAGAGAAACTCTTTTCTTTCGATTTTATTATTCTTCAACCACAAGCCACATGTACCACGTTTGACCATGTTGACTTTTTCATTGTATGAATTTATTTTAAAACAAATTTCATTTAAAAATTATGAAGCTTTTTTATGTGTGTTTATATATATATAAATATAGGAGTGGAGTAGTGTAAGTGGAAAATAGGAGTGGGCTTTTGCATACATTGTGCATGTTTGTTATGTACACAGAGAGAAAGTCCAATCCTAGAGTGCTATGCGATGATATTTGTTGTTGGTGTTCATAATTTGAACATTTTATGAATATAATAATAAAATGGCATTTGGGAAGTCTTGGGAAAGCCGAGTGTGTAGAATTAAACCCCACTTAAGTTTACCAGCCGAACTGCACATAAAACAAAATATTAAGCAACACAGATAATGCATAATAACAGCAACAAGTTCAGATAAGGGTGCGTAGTTGTTCTGTACTCACCAACTTCTTCTTCTTCTTCTTCTTTTCAACATAAGCCGAAAGCTCTTCTTGCTTGGAAAGGGAGTCCTCCAAAGCCTAACAAGGCCCATTCATTATTTTTATGGTGTAAACATTTTATAACAAGTTTTGCAGCAATGTGAAATGGTGGCAAAAAGGAATGCAAGGATCATGCATGTGGCTTATTCCATATACTGTAAAGAGACACAACACAAGGTTTATCTGTTTACCTTTTTGGTGGCCATGAGTTCTTGCTCCAAAGTATCTGCTCGGGTGATAGCAGCATTGAGCATTTCCTCCTTCTCAGGTGGCATGCAGATGGAGAGGTTGTTCATGTTGCTCATTTTCTCTTCCAACTCAGCCATGCGCTTCATCACAGTCATGAATTCTTGAGCAGAGATGGCAGGCATGGTCATTTGGTCGTTGTTGGCCTGACCCTTGTAGTCACCACCCAAGTTGGAGTAGAAGTTGGCGTCTGTGAGCTTCTTGGGCATGTTCCTGGTCATCCTCACCATGGTCACTATGCCCATCACAAAGGCCATCACGCCAGTGAAGATTTGTGAGTTCACTTTCTCGTGAATCTTGAACGAATCAACCATGGCGTATGCATCAGCTCCAGCTGCCATGAGTTCCACAAAACATATTTTTCACTTCACAAGTTTCCTTGAGTATAGGATTTAGACATAGATGCAGGAGTAACACTTCTCATGTGTTTTAATTTGTCTTAGGCACCACACAATAGAACTTTAAAAAGTTTCTGTCACTAGGAATATGCATTACCATTAAATAGAGCCAAACAAAGAAATTTCAGTTCTACCTTTGGATACTGCATATTTTTCACTGTCTTCCACCTTTTTCCAAGCAGTTTTTTCAGCCGCGGGGACAAAGTCCTCGTAGTTGTAAGTCTTGGTAGCAGCGACCTGTTATATTTTGTCAAGGTTTGGCACTTAAAAGCTAAGGAAACAAGGGTCACTTTTATATAACAAAGCTAACACTTCCAAAATAGTTAATCTTCTGTCCATACCAAAATTTACTTCACAACACCATGGTATAATTATTTATGCATTAACCTCACTAGCTATATTTTGTGATAAGGAAGTAACATTGATTTGCAGATATGCATTGTTAACTGGATCAAGCGTGGACGTTATGAAAGATACTTTAACATACCTCAGCAAAGACAGAAGACAATTGTGTAGTGAGATTTGCCTCCGACTTGATAATCTCGTGTTCCTAAACATGTTTCTTGATTAGTTTGGATGTTAATCAATGACAAAAGGAACCAAGGGTTACAGAAAAAATCAACAAATGGTTTTGAAACCGAGAAAACTGTGTATAATATCCAATGAAAATGCCAAATGAAAGCCATGGCTATCTCACCTCAGAAGTTGTCTTCTCTTCCATGACTGGAACCTCACATTTCCTTGAACATTTGTGCTCACCATTTTGAACCATCTGCTAGTCCATATATATATAGATATATATTAATCACATTACAAATCCATAATGGAACACAAATTGTTAATTAGATGAAATCATAAAAAGAGGGCGAAAAAGGAATTGCAACTCCACCTTCATTATTTCCTCATCCTTCCAAGGGCCCTTATCAGAGCGCATGCAGCCTCCTTGATCGGCACAAGTACATTTGCCTCCCAAAAACTCTGGCAACTCACTGGCAAAGCAAAACCATTAGATTATAAAGATTGTCAACAACCTTAAGTCAACGGTAATAAACAATTTGAATACTAGAATGACAACTGAGGAGCGGAAAAAAAGGATTTGAAAGTAGTGGTTGCACAAGGAAAATCAGGTACTACAATGTTACAATATCCGCTATCATGAACTCACCTCTCATCAATCATTTCAAGCAATTTGCTTTGGTACTTGTTGCCAAGAACCTGATAAATTTTAGCTCAATCAGATAAAATCTTATTTTCAGAAACGGGCAGATATTGAGGACAAGGTCTTCGCTCTCACATGGATTTTTGATGTGGTTTTTGGGTCAAGGAAGGATTTAACAGTGCTCCACAACATTCTGAATCCAGAACCTGCATTGATGATGAACATGCGGTTCAAGGTCTGCAATGAAGACACCAATTTTATGATATTACAACTCAGTAGTCCACAATATTTATTTGCTACTATACTTTATGTAAATCTTGAGCAAAAAGAAGAAAAACATACTTCAGGATAGTTGTCGCCGTCAATCTTTTGAAGGCTTGTGATGAGCTCCCTGGCATGCTTGTTGAAGTTCTTAAGGCCCTGTGACATTAAAACATAAAAGCAAGTTTCATTATCTTTTTATATTTTTCACGTTTCCTTTTCTCTTTCTCATAGATATCAAGGTTCACTTGAAGGTGTGAAGTGAATAAAGATAACTAGTTTAATTTGTAATGCTGTTTTTAACTTCAAAAATGGATTGGCTTATAGAAACAATTTGCTCGTACCACTCCTTGCACATCAAGGATGGTTGTACTTTGATCGATGTGTTTCTTTGCAGCAATGGAGCAAGCTGCGAATTTCACATCAAATGTCCTCTCGAACTCCTTGACATGGTATTTGATATAGCGGTCCATGGTTGTGACTTGCATCAACTTGGTAGCATCGACTTGGCCCAATCTCTCGATGTACACAGGTCGCCCATCTTTATCAACTCCGTGATGTCCATGAGGATAATATTGCAAGACTTCATCGAGTTCCTTGAAGTCAAAATCCTGGTATAAAAGCCACAAAATGAGTAAGCAAAAGAAGCAAATTATAAACAAGTGGGAAAAAAAAGGGCCAAGTATATGAAACTAATAATAACTCCCCTGAAGTCTCACAGATATCATTGTTCAAAAACAAATAAATACCTCACTGATGGTGTCAACACCAAATTCCCTCCTCCATTGAAGCATGTCAGACCACATTTGCTTAGATTTCTCAAGGTCAAATTTCCTGGCCTTAAGGAACCTGTTTGAATAAATGCAGCAGGAAAAGTGTCAAGTTCCTTCTACTCATAACCAGTTGAGAAAATATAATATTTGACCCCTTCAAAATTGTTTCTCTATTTGTTTACTCTGAAAATTCCTGCTTGTACAAATTGGTTCATAAAGTTATTAACAAACTCATCCCTCTAAAACCAAGTTGTATTTACAAACACTGTCAATGGTAAGAATAGCACAAGTAACGTATCTGAGTTTCAAATTATACATGTACTCTACAAAACATATTTGTAGGAATAGACCCATGAACGCAAATTTGAATGGAACAGAAAGAGTTAATTAGAATGGACTAATTAACGCAGATTCTAAAATTAGGATAGCATTGCTGTTAGTATTTACTTACTATTAATGAATAGTTTCCATGAAATATACATGGCCATACCTTGTTGAATGTAAAGCAATTTATAAAACTTTGCTTAGTTAAGCAAGAAAATTAAGATGACCTGAGCATCATGTGATAATCATCGTGCTTCTCTGGGAGTAGCTCTTCCAAGACAAGAGCCTGACGGAACTCATCAACGGCTTTGGATTCTTCAGCATCGCGGATATCCTCGATTTCAATCGACATGACCTTGCTGCTGCTTCTTCTCCTACTCCTTGTCAGGGAATTCCTCAACATCTTCTTCAATGAGCCAACACGATCACTCTTTTCAAGAGCTGCAATGCCACCATCAACAACAATTGGTTTAGCTTTTTCACCAAGTTTCTGTGATTTTGATTGGAGAAACGTACTACTTCCTTATCCGAATTGGAATTTTACATCAATAGCATATGTTCCTCTTCCATGTAAATATTAATTACTCAAATTATCAACAGAAACTCTACAAGGCTAGAAATCTATAAAGGATTTACATTTAAGTTTTGTACTTCTTAAAATGTAAGTTGTTTTTTGTCCAAAAACAATCACAGCAAAACATGTAAGCCTGCGAATTAAGATTAACGCTGGAGAGAAAAAAGAAAGAAAGAAAGAATGATGGAGATGGAAACTGACATGTCTTTTGAGTTAGGGGTCCAGACATGGTGTGGCTTTAGTTTTTAGCTTCTGCCGGGTATTCAGGAGAATTATTTGCTCATCATACGATAGCAGAAAAGAACGTTGCACTCCCAAATGCCCTGCATGCATGCAATAACCTCACAATTCAGTGATAACCCATTAAACACCAAGAAAACAATTAACAACACAACAACGTGCATGCCATGCAAACACACGACGCTCGATCGTGAACGTGAAGCATGAGTGTGTGTGCCCTTTTGATTTAAAGGTTTTTCTATTAATATTATTCCGTGAAAAATAAGTAAATTGAGAAAGGAAAGTGAACAGGAAGAGAGAAAGAAGAAAAGGAAGGTGAAAAGGAATGACCTAATGAAAGCGAAGGGGACTGGGAGAAAGGAAAGAGGGTGAAGTTATAAGAAGAGAAGAGAGCACTGAAAATAGGTTGTTGTTTCAGAGACAGCGAGGCTTCCACGATTGGCCATTGACGAATTCGCCATTTTCTAAATGGAGAAGAGAAGAGAAAGATCGAGATGGAAGAAGGAGTTTGGGCGAAACGTAAGGCTATTCCATTCATCTCTTTCCCATGCAAACTTTCTCTTTCACTTTTGCCCCTACGTACCACTTGTAAAAAGCCTATTCATTTTAGCATCAACAATTATAAAAAAATATTCATTAATTCAGTTTAATCCACAGCTTTAATTTTAATAATATTATATTTAGTAACATTACATAGATCAAGAGATAGTTTATCCCTCACAATAGTTCTGTAAAGTTTGAATAGGTTTGTTGTCTCTCTTAACAAATTCACGTACATAATCTGTACAAAAAAAACACTATCATTCAATTACAAACTTACAATAAATTTTCGTTGTTTGCTACCTAAAGTTTTTACAGATAAATCGTTAAATTCTAACATATAAATGTTTAGGCGTATAGTTTATATGACTAAGTTGATATTGATACACATGTTATTTATTTTTGGTTTGTGATATATGCATTCACTAGTGAAATAATAGTAAAATTGTAGCAAGAGATAAACAATTTTAGCGGTTTTTTAAAATGATTAATCTATTAGTTTAGTTTTCTAACCAAGCTATTATCAATTTATTTGTAACATTCACGTGAAAATCTGATTTTTCCAAGTTAATTGTTTTTCCTCTAATAAAAATAATATATTACTCTTGTTAAATCATTTCACGTCATAATAATTATAAATGATTATCATACTCTTTAATTCCTAAGAAACTTGTATAAATATTAATATTTATATCAAATAAATTTCAATGATTCTTAATAATCATAAATCTAAACAGACAAGAAAGAACCTTTTATATGCTAAATGTCTCTTATAGTCTTTTGCCCATAGAGATATAATACTGACCATTTCCTTATTTCATGAAATGTTAGTTTAAATTTATTTTATATATATATATATATTAATCTAATCACATGCAAACCTCACAAAAAAAACTTGTTATTATCAATTATATCAGTAACTTAGTCACTGAATTAGAAATTAATATAAAATAAGTGATTAAAATCTTGATATTTAATGTTAAAAACAAATTTAGATTTTGATTTAAAAACTAACTTAGTCACTATTATATAGAAACTAATTTCATAAATTTTAAGATTAATAGTAAAAGTAATATAGTTTCTATTATTATAAAAACTATTTTAAATATCTATAATTTTTAGGTTATAAAATAGTTTCTAATTTAATTAATATAATAATTAATTATTTTTTATTTTTAAATTAATTTATATTTAATGAATTTTTTGTAGTGTCTCAACTTATATATAATTTATGAAAATGAATAAAATGTAAAATAAGTAAGTGATAATTTTTTTATAAAATAAGTTGGATATTGCTACTAAGTGTTAACTTAAATAAGAAAAGGATTTGCTTTAAATGAAAGAAACACAAATAAGGTCATTTTCATTACAAAATTCATCAAATAAAATCTTAATTTACCTTTTGTGTCTAGCTGTAAATCTATTTTAAAAATCTTATAACTTTAATTTTAGTATAAGAGGGGTATAAGACTCACATTTTAATAATTTTTTATTTGATTATTGATATAAAAATATATTTTTTAAGGATGACAATTTTTATTTTTTATTTTTATAATCTGAAATCTCGTTTAAGATCTATTATCTTTTTATGTTATGTTAAGATATAAGAAAGTCTTATAAAATTTATGTTTTAAATTACGACGAGGCATGACAAATGTTTGATGGTATTCATCGTGGGTAATAATATCAGAGGAGGAGATGGAGGGTACATTTAAAGGCATTCCAATTTCAAAGTCATTGAAACGATCGTGACTTTGATAAATGTAGGTGACTCTTATGGTATTCGAGCAAAGCCACAAGGTAGTTTCTCTTGGTACTTTTAGTGTAAGGGGCTTGAGCCGGTGTTGAAGATCTCCTGGTTTTGAGGATATAAAATACTTTGTACTATTAACATCAATCCAACCAAATTAGAAGTTAGTTTCTTGAGTAAAAATATACTACGGACAGACAATTTCTGAGTAAAAATATATTTGGATAGCCATTTTAGCTATTGGTTTATAAGTTTGTTTAACCCATGATTGAGACTTCTAGTAAACGTACATAGTTTTTTTTTTTCAAATGCTTATTTTAATTTATTAACTAATTCAAAGACTAATTTTACCAAATAATTGAATTTAGTAGTATAATAACTATACAATTTCAGCTAAAAATATTTTTTAAGTTTTAAGTAACATCTCAACTAGCTTATTTAAACTACTCTTCTGCCAAAAACACCACCTATTTAATACTTACGAAGAAAAAGATAAGCAATGTTCACATAAAATAAAATCCCACTTTTTAAATATCTACTAGAAACAAATATAAATTTTCACATAACAAATTATGTGAGTTTATGGTGAGGAGATCTTTTACATACGGACACTTCGTTTAATATTGTCTAATCATATATTTTGATGTAACAATAGATGATATAATGATATTCATAATGCACTCATTTTTGTTTTTGGTACAACAGTAGTAATGAAATTTAAAGCTCCCTACCTCCTTTAAGAGTGTGCCAAGACTTTGACAGGATACAGAAAAAAAATGTGCTCAAGTTTGATACCACAGTTTCGAGCATACTATTCAAGCACTGGCCCATTTCTAGTATCTTTGTACTGCACTCACATGAACAATTAAATCCATTTTAGAAAATATATATATCAATTTCTTCTGTTACAAATGAGGTTCAACCTTTCGACACCCTTGGACGGGAGAAACTTAGGAGTTTCCTACAGGGAGAAGTTCATACAACAGTGGTCGAGAGGTAGAGTTTCCGTATGATTGCTATGGATGCAAACCACTTCCCAGAAGCAAAAAGCAAAAAGGGTAACAAGGATACATGCCCGAAATCCAAAAAGATATGAAGAGGATAAACTGCAGATTCTTCTTTTATGAAGCCACTACCTGATTAATTTTATTCAGAATCAGAATCAGAACCAGCAATTGTGGAGGATCTGACGACTCTACGTGTACTGTCAAGATATTCATCATCTTCATCATCCTCACCTTTCTTCTCCGCAATTATACCTGTCAAATGACTGTTAAGAAACTTCGCAGTTCCTAAGAAACGAAAAGGTTAATTAGAAGCACTACCTTTCTTTATCAGCAGAGCCTCCAGTGTTCTTGTAGTAAAATCATCTTTCCCTCCCAAATCTTGAAAGCCTACCAATCTATCTACTGCAACTCCTTGTCTGAAGAAAGAAATATCTAGTCCTTAGCCACTATGCTGATATAACAAATCAATATTATCTATATTTGTTATATATACTCTGTCAGAATAGTTCATCAAAAACAGAATTTTATTGCATCCAGGATTACTTCTGCCACATTACACCTATTAGCTTCTGTGTAGAGTTTTTTGGATGGGAGGGGGTGATATTGAGCATAAAGATCGCTTTAGGGTTTTAAACTTCATTCTCATCATTTTGAGACCTAACGAAAACATTAACACACTCTTCAATACTGAATCACTCAATGGACCAAGACCCAAAAGGCACAGATTTAGGCCTCACCTGAACAGTATGACACAAGGCAAAGTCTTGACAGCCAGTTTTGTAACAAAGAAAGGCGCATTCTGCATTTCATTTTCAATAGTGAATTTCATTCAAGTTCTTTACCAAGTCAAACAGTTGGAGTAAGATAACATGTTCAATGATACAGTTACATTGACTCAACCCCTAAGCAATGAATAGTTCATGCTGACCTCTGCATCAAGCTTGATGAATTTCGTATCAATATGCTTTGGTGCAAGGGACTTTAAATGCTTATCAATTATCCTGGAAACATTTGTTAATATAACAGACACATGTATCTGTGCATGTTAGAAATTGAGACCGAAAGATGTTGAGTTACAAGGAATAATAATATTTAAGTGAACAACATACTTGCATCTGTAGAACTCCTTATGGTAGAAGTGACAAATCACCTTTTCACTTCCAGTGACTTCACCTAAGAAATCACCCTCGGTTATTTCCCTGTATTCTCCATGACCTTTCTTCTTCCATTCCTCTCGTTTCTCTACTTCTTTCTATTGAAGACAAATCCAGTCGTGAATAGCAAAGAAATTTATAAACAACACAAGTAAAAATAAAAATTTGAACATCATTTGCATCTTGCAAAATTAAGTAGATTGCCACCTTGAGAGCTGCAATCCTATCTGCATGCAACTTTTCCAACTCAGGATCCTGAAATCAGCATTGTGTAGACCAGTTACAGAACATATGATGAGATTGGAAGTTCTGCAAAGCATACATATAGGATGAGGTTGAAAGGTTTGCAAACCATACGTCCATTAACTCATCAAGGTCAACCTCCTCATTTAAAGAACTTGATGGCTCTGCCTTCTGTTGAGCAAGCAATTCCTGCAGGGATCATAGCATGTGTTACCATTACATCAATATGTAGCTGCTGAAAAAGATTTATACACAACAATAATCATTAGAGGAAATTTTGCATAAATGTGTAACAATAAGGCTCTTTACAAATAAACTTTCTGTAAGCACTTAAAGGAGAAGAAAATAATCGGTTAAAATGAGTTGAGTTTTTCACATAAGCTAAACTTAAGTTTTATAGAAGTTCTGTATGTTTAACTTTGACCTCTCCAAAAGCTATGGTTCATAAGTTGATAGTAGCTTATGGAGAAACACAGTACATTTTGTATTCTTATTTATTCTCCTATAGGTGTTTATGGATAAAAGCCTATTCTTATTTATTCTCCTATAGGTGTTTATGGATAAGCCTACCCAAACACGACTTCAATTATATACAACAAAATACACTAAAGAAATTAGCATGAAAAGTATTCATGCACTTAGGAAATCCACTCTCAAAAGCAAGTTATTAAGAGGTAAGAACCAAACACTTAAATAGTCCACCAAGCGTTCCATGATACTCCATGTGGGATTTTGTCATCCCATAATACCAATTTCTTATCATAAATTGATAAGCAACCAAGAACTTGGGGAATTACCCTTAAAAGTTAACAATTAAGAGGAGAGAACCAAGCACTTAAATACTCTTAACTTAATACTACTCAGTATGAGACTTTGGCTCCCCACATTACCAAGTTCCTATCATAAATTGATAAGTATCCATGCACTTAGGGAACCTATCCTCCAAAACTAGTTAATAAAAGGAGAAAACCAAAAACCTAAATACTCCACCGAACATTTCATTCTACTTTATGTGGGACTTAAACACTCCATAATACACATGTTCCTAGCATAGCATAGCATAGCACTGCCTCTAAAAGCCAGCATTTTGACAACCTCTCACTTTTAGACACTTCACTTAGTGACACTTCACACAACTCACTGTTAATAAAAAAAACCCTCATAGGTAACCATTTCCAGGACACAGACAAGAGGCTCCGATACCAACTGATAAGTACCTTGCACTGGGTGAACCCATCTCAAAAAGCTAACTATTAAGAAAGAATAACCAAATACTTAAATACTGCGAGCATCCTATATTATTACTCATGTGAGACTTAGGCACACTCAAGTTCCTATCATAGTGCTTCAAAAACTGTCCCAAAAAACAGAGAGTATTAAACTATTCACCATGGTAAGTTTCTTAAACACAGCGTTATTCCATAATAGCAGCATCAGTAGTTCAATTTTATTTGCGCCTAAAGAAAACATATGAAAATGCATAACCAGATTCAAGCAGTGAAAAAAAAATACAATATGATAACATTCCCATGTAAAATATTCAAAACATGATGCATTGTAGGATATTTGTTCCATTAATCTTTGTAGGCAAAAGACCATTAAATGACTAAAATGAGTATCGAAAAGGGAAGAATGAATTGCGTTAAGACCCAGGTTCTCACGAACAACCAAATGAATTGTGAGGCATGCATAAATTGAGCTTTACCGATTTTACACAGCTATCAGAGAGAAGTTCTGTATCCCTTTTAGAGAATCGTGAAGGTAATTGCATTGTGAAGTGAAGAATTATTAAATTACCTTCTGATAATCGCGGGCAGCTGCGGCCATTACGTTTCCAAATGCCAAATTGGACAGAGTGGACTTCACCGCGTTTGGATCCATCTTTGTTATCAACAAAAATGAAAATCAGAAATTTTCGGTAATTATAATAATTATTGAGACGAAAACTAGAGATTACTCGCACCGTTAAGATGTGTGCGAAGGCGCAGGGGTCTTTTTGATGTGGGCGCTGGATAAAGTTGGGAAGCGAGAAACTTGTTCAAAAATTGAAGGAAGCGGAAATTGAAGGTTTGCTGCGATGTTTTTTGTTTTGTTCCTTTTGCTGATGGAAGCTGTAGCTGCTACCTGTGTCATCCACGAAGGAAGAAGACGGGGTACTGACGTGGGCTGGGCTAGGTTCGGCCCGGCCCAAAACTTCAAATCTAACACTCAAAAGGATAAAATAAATTATAAACTTTCTAATATAATATGTAAAGTGAATCCCAAGTTGAAAATGTTCGTAATAAAAAATAAATATTTTTTTATTAGTTCAATTTATTCTATTATATGTTGATATCATATATCCTAAGTAACACATCTTATAACTAACCTTATAATTAACCAAATCTACAATAATAATATACATAGGTAAATTATATTTACTAATAACATTTATATTATGTAAGATAAATTAACTAAAGTCTTAATTAAAAATAAATAAATAAAAGTTTTAATTTTCTAATTCTATCTCGGTGTCATATATTTTATTAGAGCAGTCCCATGAACATACTAAGTTTCACCACTAAAATCACCAACATCAAACTGGAGATCACCTGCAATACGAAAGGAAAAACACGATAAAGAAAAAAATGGAGATTTCGTTTTGATATATGTGGCACTAATCACATATCATACTTGACCACAAAAGTGATACACAATGATCTCACTTTATTATACATGTTCACATAAGTCCAAGAACTTTTTATACACTCCTACACATTTCTTTT
This sequence comes from Lablab purpureus, assembly GCA_030347555.1. Classification (NCBI taxonomy): domain Eukaryota; kingdom Viridiplantae; phylum Streptophyta; class Magnoliopsida; order Fabales; family Fabaceae; genus Lablab; species Lablab purpureus. The sequence goes on along the minus strand of CM059256.1, from coordinate 27,034,871 downwards.
CACATAAGTTCACATTTACGGTCACAGTCACTTAACACATGACTTTTATTATCGTCAATGAATAAAATAATATAATAATATTCAATTAATACACATTATCCTTCATTCATCATTAAAACTATATCACCCTTTATTCATCCCCTTTTTAGGGTATCACAAGAATCCTTAAGATGCTCTAAAACAATCACAATATTATCAAATTAAAAAATTATATATATTATTCTTCAATTCATGTCATAAAGGACACACAAGAATAAATAGGAGTCAAATAAAAATAAAAGAGGAAAACTCATATTTCAAGAACACACCTAAAATAAGGAATTGGGTCAAACAATCAAAATATTATCAAATTAATAAATTACACATATTATTCTTCAATTCACATAATAAAGAACATACAAGACTAAATAGGAATCAAACAAACATGAAAGAGGAAAATCCCTCTTTCAAGAGCATACTCAAATTAAGGAATTGGGGGCTCTCCGCTACTCAATGGATATCCCACATCCCAAAGTGAGTTCTCACTCTCCCTTACCTTTTTTTATGTGCAGGCGGTGCTTCCAATATTCTAAAATTTCCCTTCTTGCTCTTCTCTTCCTTGTTAAATAGAGAACAAAGAAGATGAAAATCTTCAAATTATAGCTACTGTGCGAACTGAATATCTCCATACTCAGACCTCTTATCAACGATCCAACAGGTCATACTGAAGAACCAGGTGTCACGAACCACCTGTTAAATTTCCAGCTCGATCCCACAATGAACGAATCTACAACACGGGTTTTACCGTAGCAGCCCTATGAAAAAACGAGAATGACTTTTTCTCTTCCTTTCTCTCAAAGTACTAGTGTTCTCAATGACCTAAGACTTCAATATTTATTTAAATAAAACTTTATATTCTAAAATTAATTATTTTATAATTATGAAAATAAATACTATATATTAAAATCAAATATATAAAAACGTATATTAATTAAATTAAAAATCTTGAAATTTCCTAAAAGTATTTGATTAATCTCATAAAAAATTGGGGTGTCACAATTCTCCCATCCTTTTTAAAAAATTTTGTCCTCAAAATTTACGCGAAGAAAAAAATAGTAATGGATACACCTCACACATTTGACTTTCCAGTTCCTAAGTCGCATTTTTATCTAAATTCATTCCCCAAATGACTTTGACTAAAGAAATTTTTTTGTTTTCAACTGGGAAACACAAAAGAGATTACGTAAGTTTGAAAGAGGAGGAGACAAGACTATTTGGTCAGCAACACCACCAATGCTCTTTAGGATCTGATTGGGACAGATGAAACGAGAAGTAAGCTTCATAATCTTAGTGTTCTACCTACTCGAGTCCAATGAGTTACTTTAAGGAATACATTATTACCTTCTTCCAACTCAAGTTATTTTCTCCTTTTGTAAAACTTGATCAACCTCTCCAAAGGATACTTAATATTGATAGGGATAAAGTGAGCGGATTTGGTCAGTCTATCTACAATAACCCATATGACATCTAGGTTCTTGTTAGTCCTAGGCAACTTAACTACAAAATCCATGGAGATACTAATGCATTTCCATACCGGTATATCTAAGAATTGCAATATCCCTGAAGACTTTTTGTGTTCCATCTTAGATTTCTAACAAACTAGACCTGCATGCACAAATTCTTCTATTCCCCTTTTCATTTTAGGTCACTAAAATATCTTCCCAAGATCTTAATACATCTGTGTCGCTCCTAGGTAGATGCTAAGATTACTCCTATGACCTTCCTCCAAGATCATCTTCCTAAGCTCAAGTATCCAAAGAATACACAACCTATCCTTAAGCCTCAACAATTCATCAATCCCTACTCTAAAGTCACTATCCTTACCTTGGTTTAGCTTCTCTACTTGGCTTAATAAGAAAGAATCTGTTTTCTGCCCCTTTCTAATCTCATCAATTAAGCTATTGGTCACTCTTAATGCTCCCAATCTAATACTACTAGGGGCTAACTCACAAGCTAAGTTCATATCCCTAAACTACTCTATAAGGCTATTCTCTGTAATCATCAAAGTTGACACTTGTAGGGATTTCCTAGTTAAAGCATCGGTTACTACATTGGCCTTACCTAGTTGGTAGCTAAGCTGAAAATCATAATCCTTAAGAAACTCTAATCATCACCTTTGCCTCATATTCAATTCCTTTTATGATTACTAAATACTTCAAAACTCGACCCAAAAATGTAATGTCTTCCATAACTTAAGGACGAACATTATTGTAGCTAACTTCAAATCATGGGTAGGATAGTTTTGCTCATAGATTTTAAGTTGTCTAGAGGCATATGCTACTACTTTACCATTTCGCATATGCACTCTCCCTGAACCCAACTTAGAAGCATCATAGAACACTATAAAGGTTTCACTAGGATTGGATTGGGTAACACTAATATCGATACACTAGTTAACCTTCTCTTCAGCTCCTGAAAACTCTCACACTTGGCATCCCACACAAAAAGTTGGTTCTTCCTAGTTAACTTAGTTAAGGGCAAAACTAACCTAGAGAAATTTTCTATAAGCCTCCTATAATATCCAGCTAATCCTAGAAAGCTCCTAATTTCAAAGACGAATTTAGATACTTCCAGTCTAACACGACTTCTACTTTTACAGGGTCTACAACTATCCCTTCTTTAGAAATTACATGACCTAGAAAGTTCACACTATCCAATCAAAACTCACACTTAAACAACTTAGCGTAGAGTTGTTTTTTTTCATCTCTAAGGGTTTGTAAGACAAATTTGAGATTTCGGTATGCTCTTTGTTGGTCTTAGAGTACATTAGGGTGTCATTTATGAATACTCTTACAAACCTATCAAGATATAGGTGGAATATTCAATTTATGTAATCCATGAAGACACTGGGTTCATTAGTCACACCAAAAGGCATAACCAAATACTCATGGTGCCCATAGTAGGTCCTAAAATCGATCTTTGGAATATCCTCAGCCTCACCCAAATTTGGTTGTAACCGAATATCAAGTCTATCTTACTATAAACACACACCCCAAGTAACGAGTCCATCAAGTCATCTATTATAGGTAAAGGGTACTTATTCTTAATGATATATTTATTCAATTAGCGTAGTCTATGCACAATCTTATGCTCCCATCCTTTTTCTTTTTCTTAACTAATAACATTGGTGCTTCCTAGGGGACATTCTATAGGGTGTTATACATATAGGTGCGGTACCAAGTACTAAATATATGGAGGACTCAATCTCTCTCTTAGGTGCTAGACTAGTCACATCCTTACTCACTCACTACATGAATCTCGCTAAGCTCATTATATTTCTCAAGTTTCAAGGAGATTAAAATCATGTATACCTTATCATTTTCTTTTAAAAAAGTTTTAATTTTATCAACATTTAGAAATTTTGTACTCTTACTGTCACAAAACAAAATTGACTTATCAAAACAGTTCAACAAGATATAGTTGGAAGATAACCAGTCCATACCAAGAATAATATCTTATTGACTAAGAGGCAAACAGATCAAGTAAACTAGAACTACTTATTAGAAATACTAGTGGAACATTCCATTACTCTAAAGATCTTCTTTACTTCAGTCAATCAAACCATAGTTGTTGGACTTGAAGACTTGGTTTCAAGTGGATTTGATGTCTCCAACCACCTTTGATGATGAAGATGATGGTGCTTAAAGAATGAAGATTGTGTCTTAGGATTAGAGGGTCTTAGGATGTGTGGTAAGATGCATTTCAATTAATCTTGGACTTAATCTTGGGTTTTAAAATGATTTGAAATGTTTTAAAAGGTTTTAAAATGTTTTCAAAGGTATTAACTGTTTTTTAACTGATTAAAAATCTGATTTCAATCAGTTAAACTGTTCTTCTTTTTAAAGCTTTGTATTTGGCGAATTTTAGTGATTGTTTTTCGAATTTAAACCGGTTAAAATTCGGAGCCTTTGGTAAGGAATTCAGTTTTACGGAATAGCTAGTTAAAACGGGTTTTTAACTGACTGATTTCAAGTTTCAGAAAAAGGGTGCTCTCTGGAAAATTCCTTTTAATGAAAACAACCGATTTAAATGTGTTTTCAACCGACTATTTTCATCAGAATCAGTTTTAAAACTCTGGAACAACTTTGCTATAAATAACTTGAAATTCAAAGAACTCGGTGACGAATCATTTTTAGAGCAACCCACTGTGCAATAACGTTTCTCTAATACACTAAATCAATTTGCGAATCTCTACAAGAAGTCCAAGAACGAATTGAATAGGGAGTCTTACAAAGAATTCGTACTCTGTTTTTTGAACTGTTGCGTGCTCTGTTTTTCAGTTTGGGACTGAATTTCCAGGTGAACTCAATCCAATTTCTTGTGTGTTTATTAGCTGCGCGTGTGTCTCTTAATCAGGGTGATTAAGGGTTCTTGTAATAGGGTTTTACAAGAGTTTAAAGGTCTTGTAGGGTTCAAGATCAAGTGCAGTTTTCTGATTTTCGTTTTTCATGTAGTGTTCATGTAAAAACTGATTTTTACTGAATTGATTGGATTTGAGTGTTTAGGAAACTGGATGTAGCCTTTGTTGAAAGGTGAACCAGTATAAATCTTCTGTGTTGATCTTCTTTCCCTAATCTTTTAAATTCTGCAATTGATATTTGAATTGTAATTGAATTGGATATATGATCAATTGATAAACAACATTTCAAGAACTTATAAAAACTGGTTTTTCACCTTCATTCTGAATCTGGTTTTTCTTAATTGGCCTTGAATTTCGAAAATCTTTAAGAGTTTAATTCACCCCCCTCTTAAACTCAGCCATTTATTCCAACAATTGGTATCAGAGCTGGTTCTTGAAAAATATTCAAGTTTTCTGAAAATTTCCAAACATGGCTGAAGGAAAATTGCTTTTTGCAGAGGGTGCTTCTATAAACAGGCCACCAATGTTTTCAGGGGTAAACTATCCATTTTAGAAAGTAAGAATGAAGATTTTCATTGAATCAATTGATAAGGGTATTTGGAATGCTATAATCAATGGACCGTATATCCCTAAAGAAGAGAAACCTTGGGAAAGTTTAAATGTTGATGAACAAAAGAAAGTGCAATATGATTGTAAAGCAAAGAACATCATAACATCTGAATTCTTTCGTGTTTCACAGTGTTCCAATGCCAAAGAAATGTGGAAAGTTTTGGAGGTAACACATGAAGGGACTGCTGATGTGAAAAGAGCTAGGAAGCACACTTTAATATAAGAATATGAGATGTTTAGGATGCTGCCAGGTGAAACAGTTTCAGATGTGCAGAAAAGATTTACACACATTGTAAATCATCTAATAGGTCTTGGAAAAGTGTTTGAGAAAGAGGAGCTGAACATAAAAGTGCTGAAATGTTTGAATAGAAGTTGGCAACCCAAAGTAACAACAATTTCTGAATCTAAGGACTTGACAACAATGAGTGTTGCTGCACTTTTTGGAAAGCTAAGGGAGCATGAACTTGAGCTGAATAGACTTGCTGAACGAGAAAGTGACAAGAAAAAGAAGGGGCTAGCCTTGAAGACTTTGGTTCACAAGGAGGAGATTAGTGATGATGAAACACATGCAGAAAGTGATGCAGAAAATCTGAACTTCTTAGTGAGAAAATTCAACAAGTTCTTGAAATACAAGAACAAAGATTACAAACACAAGAGGTACAATAAAAAATTTGATTTGGTTTCTTCTAACTTTACTTGTTTTGGTTGTGGAAAACAGGGACATATTAAGGCTGAATGTCCATATTCTCAAAACAAAGAAAAGAATGGACAAAAGAAACATGAAAAATCATCCAAAACCAAGAAGGCATATATACCATGGGATGAGAATGATGTCTCCTCTAGTAGTGATTCTTCAAGTGAAGATGAAAATGCCAATCTTTGTCTTATGGCTGATTTTGATACAACAAGTAGTGTAAGTTCCTCAACAACTCAAAATGGTGTCCATTATGATCAGCTACTTGCATAATTTTCTGGAATTGCATGAAGAAGCTAATAAAGTTGCTTGTTCAAACAATAAGCTTAAAGGTATGAATAATTGGTTAGAGAACAAGGTGAAAGAGCTAGAGGAAGAGCTGGAAAATTCAAAAACTGATTTTGAGAATCTTGAAATGATTTATAAAGATTCAAATTGCAATTGTGAACATGCTGAAAAAGTTTGCAAAAACTGCAGAATTTTAGAAAATAAAATTGAGTATTTGAACAAAGCTCTAGCTAGATTCACCATGGGAAGAACCAATTTGGATACCCTTTTAGGCTTTCAAAATTGTGTAATAAATAGAGCTGGACTTGGATTTACAAATGGTTTTCAAAAGAAACAAAAGTCTTATAGAAATTTCTTTTCATATGGAAAACCATCCAGCACTTCATTCATTACATGTTTTTATTGTATGAACAAGGGACATGCTTTAAAGTCTTGCAAAATCAGAAAATTTGGAGTTCCTAGTGGTAAATATGTTTGGAAGCCAAAATGTGATAGAAAGGTAACTAATTTTCATGGACCCAAATTGATGTGGGTACCAAGTATTTTTCATTGATTGTGTTTTGTAGGTATTCTTGAAGGCCAAAGAATTATTGTGGTATCTAGATAGTGGCTGTTCAAGACATATGTGTGGTGACAAAAGGAACTTTGTCAAACTCACTTTGAAGAATGGATGATTTGTCACATATGAAGACAATAACAAAAGGAAAATACTTGGAAGTGGTGATGTTGGTTATTTTTCTAATAGCAAAGCACATAGGATTTATAACAAAAGATTAGCTATCATTGAGGAATCAATTCATGTGGTTTTTTATGAGACTAATGTGCAAAATGAAGGTGCAGTAAGTGGTGCAGGTGCAGGTGAAGAAAAGCTAATTGAAGGTGTATCAACTGAACATGTAGAAACTGATATAGCTGTTGCAGGAGGAATTTTAGCTGGTGAAAATCAGAAAGAACTGACTGAAATCCTGACACCAGAATTAAATTCTGCAGAAAATGATCTACCTAAAGAATGGAGGGTGCCTCGCAATCTATCCATTGAAAATGTGATAGGTGATGTTCAAAGAGGTGTTTCTACTAGAAGGTCTATGCATGATACATGTTTAACTGCTGCATTTGTCTCCCAAGTTGAGCCTAAATGTGTTGATGATGCATTATTAGATGAAAACTGGATTTTAGCAATGCAAGATGAACTGAACCAATTTAAAAGGAATGAAGTTTGGGAACTAGTCCCTTGCACACCTAATATGAATATAATTGGCACAAAGTGGGTGTTTAAAAATAAAATGAATGATCAAGGAGTAATAACTAGAAATAAAGCTAGGCTTGTAGCTAAAGGGTATAACCAAGAAGAAGGAATAGATTATGAAGAAACTTATGCTCCTGTTGATAGGTTAGAAGCTGTTAGGTTATTACTTGCTTTCTCATGCATGATTGGATTCAAACTTCATCAAATGGATGTGAAAAGTGCATTTTTGAATGGATATATAAATGAAGAAATTTATGTTTCACAACCATATGGATTTGTTGATCACAAATTTCCTAACCATGTATATAAGCTTAAAAAGGCTCTTTATGGACTCAAGCAAGCTCCAGGACAATGGTATGAAAGGTTAAGTAACTTTCTTATCTCTCAAAACTTTGAAAGGGTCCAAGTTGATAAAACTTTGTTCATTAGGAAGTCTTTGGACAGCATAATATTGGTGCAGGTTTATGTGGATGATATAATCTTTGGATCCACTAATGAGAAGCTTTGTGAAGAATTTGTGGCAGCTATGCAGGGGGAGTTTGAGATGTCAATGATGGGTGATCTAAACTTCTTCTTAGGCTTACAAGTCAAGCAATTGGATCATGGAACATTCCTTAATCTGTCAAAATATTGCAAAGAGCTGTTAAAGAAATATAAGATGGACAGCTGCAAAGAATCAAGCACACCCATGGCTACCAGCAGCTACCTTGATGCGGATGAAAGTGGTAAACCATTTGATTCCACTAAATATAGAGGTTTGATTGGCTCACTTTTATACCTAACTGCTAGTAGACCAGATATAATGTTTAGTGTATGCATGTGTGCTAGATTTCAATCTAATCCTAAAGAATCACATTTTGCAATTGCCAAAAGAATCTTGAAATATCTAAAAGGAACTATTAATGTTGGTTTATGGTATCCTAAAGGTGCTTCTTTTAATCTAGTGGGCTATTCGGATGCTGACTTTGCATGATGTAAACTTGATAGAAAAAGCACTAATGAAACTTGTCATCTATTAGGAAGTAGTCTAGTATCATGGCATAGCAAAAAGCAAGCTAGTGTGACTTTGTCTACTGCTGAAGCTGAGTATGTTGCAGCTGGGAGCTGTTGTGCTCAAACTCTTTGGTTAAAGCAACAGCTTTTTGATTATGGTTTGAAACTAGATCACATTCCTATTAGGTGTGACAATACAAGTGCTATCAACTTAACAAAAAATCCTATTTTGCACTCTAGAACAAAGCACATAGAAATAAGGCACCATTTCATTAGGGATCATGTTCAAAAAGGGGATTGCATAATTGAATTTGTTGACTCACATAACCAACTTGCTGATACTTTTACCAAACCACTCCCTAAAGATAGGTTTTTCCAATTGAGAAATGAATTAGGTGTTCTTGATGTCTCAAATGTGATATAACTCATGTGTGTGATTCATTCTTGCTATTATACATGCTGTTGTGTGTGTTTGTGTGTTTAGTTCTGCATATTTGTTGATTAGATGCAGTTAGATTTGCATATTATATGATTTAAGTGAAATCTGCAATGAAATACAGAATTTTAGTTAGTTGTTTCGTGGTTTTAATCAGTTGTTTTTGCTTATTTTGGGGCTGCAGTAGAGGTGCAGTGATTTCTGTTCCTGTTTTAGCCAGTTAATTGTCGATTTAGTCAGTTAAATTCATTAATCTGCATTAAATTTGTATCAGGATGTCTGTTTTAATCAGCTGTTTCTCACAAATCAACTGACTGAAATTGCCTAGAACAATGTAAAATTTAAAATTAGAACGAATTAGCTGTTAAAGTGCATTGATTTACATTCAATTGGTGCATTTAAGTTGATTAATTGAGAATTGTGCATCTGTTACATGATAAATAAAGCTGGTTTAAAGAATCTTGACTGCTGTTTTGTCTTGTAGTGCTTTTGCTGTGTTTTTAGCTGGTTTCTCTCTCCAGATTCGAATTTCATTCAACCAACTGAATGCATTGGTCAAGCCAAAACTTGCTGCATATCTCTGCCCCATATATTCCATTTTATTGCTTGTTTGACTGAATAATGCATTAAGTTGTTAAAATCTGAAAATCTGAACTGATAAATACATGTGCGGTGCATTATTTCACTGTTATTCACTCTGCCTGTGCAAAATTTTGCATAATACATTGCGTATACTCTGTTTCTCTACACTTTCTCTTTTCTGCAATGACATCTTCAAGCAACCCAAGGAAGAGATCCAAAACTGCTAGGTCATCCAAAAATAAGGAACCTGAAATTCCAACATCTCATTCTTATAGACATGGATCTATTGAAGCATGGTTCGATGGTGATGAAGAGAGGATTGAGAAGTTTCAATCCCACATCAGTAGAAAGACTGTAAACCCACCGAAAGTTCTCAATTTTCAGTGGCTGGAAGATGAAGCAATGACTGACATTATAGCCATGGTGCAGTATCAAGACCTACAGAAATTTTTGGAGTTGAATGGGTTCATATACCCAGACTTGGTGAAAGTATTTTACACAAATCTCAAGCATTATGGGTCTGTTTTAACTTCCAAAGTGAAAGGAAAGGAAATGATCATAAACAACTCTGTTTGGAGAAGAGTGGGTGGCTTCAAAACTGATGGCATTGTGGTTAGCAGGGGTTTGTGTGGTTCCTTGGAGAATTTCAACAAAGTCCAGACATACAGGGAGTGCTTAAGGAATCCTCAAGGGTCTGTTCGTGGATTTCAGGTTGGTGGATTAACCTTGACAGCTAGGGTGCTTACATTTATCATCACATGGATGATCACTCCAAGGGAAAGCAATCATGCTACATTGAATGAAGGTGATCTTCTTCTAATTTTTTGTTTGATGAAATCTGTAAGAATTAACTGGATACATATCATCAAGGATCACATGATGAAGTCCAAAAGGCTGCCTGATTATCGTCTCCCATATGCTGTGATAATTTCAAAATTCCTTGAGTATTTTGGTGTGGACATTAGAGGTGAATAGAAAATCAACATAGGGAGATCCCATCAGCTGGACAATAGCTTTCTCTTCAAGTTTGGCTTTACTAAAAGCAATGGTGCATGGACTGCTGGACAAGAAGCTGGAAATGCAGAGACAAGTGCTGCTGGAATTGCTGCTGGAGCTGCTGCTGATGAAGCTGGAAATGCAGAACCTGATGCAGAATGTTACTCAATGATGGGAGATATTGTTCCCTATGTTCCTCCAGTTGACCATGGCACTCCAATCTCATTGTTTGAGCAAACTGTGTTGCAAAGGTTTGATTCAATTCAATCTCATCAAGCATATCATCACTCTTATTGCATGGATCGGTTTGAACGCATTGATCAAAGCATAGAAGACTTGCATGCCCGATTAGCACAGTTTCATATGGGATATAATGCTACTGCTGATGATGATGGTGGAGAAGATAACAACTAGTTTGCTGTTGCTGAACCTGAGAAGCTGTCACTACTATGATTTTGTTGCTGCTAATTAAAGCCGAGTTGCCCTTGTTGCTTTAAGTTTCTGTTAGTTTGTGTTGCTGTTGTTGTCTTTAATTGGGTTAAATTCCCATGTATCTTGAACAATTTTAAATTCGCTGCATATGCTATGTTATTTCTTTTCCCTTGTGCTATTTGATGATTCCAAAGGGGGAGAAATTGTTGAATGCATTGAAGGCACACACATCATGAAGCACAGGTGAAAGGGGGAGACTTCTGCTTCTGCGTGCTCTGCTATCTATCTGCTATGCTCTGCTACTGCTATATAAAATGGTGTTGTAGTCTTTTCTGAACTGCTGCTATACTTCTTTACCACACTGTTCTGCTGTATTTTTTTGTGTGCAGGACTCTTACATTCTTCAAAGACAATGAATGCATCAAGTGGTTGTCATCATCAAATAGGGGGAATTTCTTGGACTTGAAGACTTGGTTTCAAGTGGATTTGATGTCTCCAACCACCTTTGATGATGAAGATGATGGTGCTTAAAGAATGAAGATTGTGTCTTAGGATTAGAGGGTCTTAGGATGTGTGGTAAGATGCATTTCAATTAATCTTGGGTTTTAAAATGATTTGAAATGTTTTAAAAGGTTTTAAAATGTTTTCAAAGGTATTAAGCTGTTTTTAAGCGATTAAAAATCTGATTTCAATCGATTAAAGCTGTTCTTCTTTTTAAAGCTTTGTATTTGGCGAATTTTAGCTGACTATTTTTCAGAATTTAAACCAGTTGAAATTCTGGAGCCTTTGGTAAGGAATTCCAGTTTTCTGGCATAGCTAGTTAAAACGGGTTTTCAACTTACTGATTTCAAGTTTCAGAAAAAGGGTGCTCTCTGGAAAATTCCTTTTAATGAAAACAACCGGTTTAAATGTGTTTTCAACCGACTATTTTCGTCAGAATCAGTTTTAAAACTCTGGAACAACTTTGCTATAAATAACTTAAAATTCAAAGAACTCGGTGACGAATCATTTTTAGAGCAACCCACTGTGCAATAACGTTTCTCTAATACACTAAATCAATTTGCGAATCTCTACAAGAAGTCCAAGAACGATTGAATAGGGAATCTTACAAAGAATTCGTACTCTGTGTTTTGAACTGCTACGTGCTCTGTTTTTCAGTCTGGGACTGAATTTCCAGGTGAACTCAATCCAATTTCTTGTGTGTTTGTTAGCTGCGCGTGTGTCTCTTAATCAGGGTGATTAAGGGTTCTTGTAATAGGGTTTTACAAGAGTTTAAAGGTCTTGTAGGGTTCAAGATCAAGTGCAGTTTTCTGATTTTCGTTTTTCATGTAGTGTTCATGTAAAAACTGATTTTTACTGAATTGATTGGATTTGAGTGTTTAGGAAACTGGATGTAGCCTTTGTTCAAAGGTGAACCAGTATAAATCTTCTGTTTTGATATTCTTTCCCTAATGTTTTAAATTCTGCAATTGATATTTGAATTGTAATTGAATTGGATATATGATCAATTGATAAATAGCATTTCAAGAACTTATAAAAACTGGTTTTTCACCTTCATTCTGAATCTGGTTTTTCTTAATTGGCCTTGAATTTCGAAAATCTTTAAGAGTTGAATTCACCCCCCTCTTAAACTCAGCCATTTATTCCAACAATAGTGTCATCTGGATCATATCATCCCTTAAAAGAGGATGGACGATTATGCTAAAAATGTTCTAACCATTAAGAGTAGAGTTTTAGCTCTAGCATTATTTATAGCTTGTGCAAACACTTTAAGAGCATTAGCTATCACACAATTAATTCTACAAGCCATGTTTTCAAAAAAGTAACAAACAAATTAACTGCAAGTTATAAAATTATAAAACTATCAGAGAACACAACAGAAACAATAGTAGGCTCATAACATAGAAGTCCAATTTTGGACAACCAGGGTCTGATACTACTAAATGTGACATCCTCTACCCCACATCATATATCATGATAATAAAAGTAACACATTTTATAAGTAACCTCATAATTAATAAAATATATAATATAGTGTACATAGGGTAAAGGATTCACATTCACTAATAACATTACACTATGTAAGATAAACCAACTAAATTCTTAATTAAAAATAAATAAACAAAAGTTCTAATTTTCTAGTCCTATCCCGGTGTCACATATTCTATCAGAGCAGTCTCATGAACACTAAGCTTCACCACTAAAATCACCAACATCAAACTAAAGATCCCTACAATACGAAAGGAAAAACACGACAAGGAAACAAACAGAGTGAAAAATATCTCACTCAGGTTGCGGTGTAAAGACACTGCAAGATAGTTTCACACAACAAACAATTAATCAATACTTGATCATATCTAAACATGAGAAACAAATTAATTTAACTTCAATAGGAATTATCCATAAGCTCAAATTTCATAATTGCATCATATGTAATGCATGTCGTACCAGTATCTACATTATGATGATGAATGCATGTGGCGCCAATCACATATTACACTTGACCGCAAAAACAATACACAATGATTTCATGTTATGATCTCACATTATGATGCATGTGGCACCAATAACATATCACACTTGACCCAAAAGCGATACACAATGATCTCACGTTATGATGCAAGTTTACATAAGTCCAAGGACTTCTTATACACTCATATACATTTCCCTTCACATAAGTTCACATTTACAGTCACAATCACTTAACACATGACTTTTATCATCATCAGTAAATAAAATAATATAATAATATTCAATTAACACACATTATCCTTCATTCATCATTAAAACTATATCACCCTTGATTCATCTCCTTCTTAGGGTATCACAAGAATCCTTAAGGTGCTCTAAAGCAATCACAATATTATCAAATTACGAAATTATACATATTATTCTTACATTCATGTCATAAAGAGCACACAAGAATAAATTGGAGTAAAAAAGAAAAAAAAGAAATAAAAGAGGAACACCCTTCTTTCAAGAACACACCTAAAATAAGGAATTGGGTCAAACAATAAAAATATTATCAAATTAAGAAATTACACATATTATTCTTCAATTCACATCATAAAGAACATACAAGAGTAATTAGGAATCAAACAAACATGAAAAAGGAAAACCCTCTTTTTCAAGAATATACCCAAATTAAGGAATTGGGGCCCACTACCCAATAGATATCCCACACCCCAAAGCGAGTGCTCACTCCCCCTTACCTTTTTTATGTGCATTCAATGCTTTCAATATTCTAAAATTTCCCTTGCTCTTCTCTTCCTTGTTAAATAGAGAACAAAGAAGATCAAAATCCCTAAATTACTGCTACTGTGCGAACTGAATATCTTCCTACTTAGACCTTGTATCAACGATCCAATCGATCATAATGAAGAACCAGGTGTCACGAATCACCTGTTAAATTTCCAGCTCGATCCAATGGTGAACGAATCTGCAACACGGGTTTTACCGTAGTAGCCCTATGAAAAAACGAGAATGACTTTCTCTCTTCCTCTCTCTCAAAGTACTAGTGTTTTCAATGACCAAAGACTTCAATATTTATTTAAATAAAACCTTATATCCTAAAATTAATTATTTTATAATTATAAAAATGAATACTATATATTAAAATCAAATATAAAAATGTATATTAATTAAATTTAAAGTCCTGAAATTTCCTAAAAGTATTTAATTAATCTCATAAAAAATTGGTATGTCAGAAAATTAATTAGGAATTGTAAATTTTGGTGAGTTTTACATCTTAATAAGATTTGTTTCATAATTTTGTATTTTATAATAAAAATTAATCAATAAATATGACTATTATAGTTATTTAACTAGAATTAGGGTTTCATAAAACATTAGCAAGTTAACACTTCAACAGTTCATTTTAAAATTAAAGTGTCTTTAGTTGTTGTAAACTCTTTAAAACATAAGTTAAATTTCTCTGAATAATATATATATAGTGAGGAATTCAAGTGCGAAGTTTGGTAGTCTTAAATTCGATGGAGATAAACAAGATAAGTACTATATAAAGAGAAGGATCCACCAACTCATTGTCTTAAGGTTTTGGTTGAAAGTGATATCAAATTCTTTTATATGGATTGACTCATGACTCATTGGATCCATCGAAATCTCCTGAAATACTGACTCTCCTCGGTATGTCTGTTCAAGAAGAACCCAACAATTGGTGTGGTTTGTGGGAAGTGTTGTGAGTAAGAGATTCGTGTGTTGAACATTTTAAGTTTGATAGGGGTGTTAGCCATAAAAGATGAAAATAATGAAATTAATCGGTTCAATTGACTTAGAAATGTCAAAAACGAAACTAGCCCCTTTGTTATGGGTTTCAATCAATACAATTCAAGGAAAACAAGTTTTAAGAAGTTTCAACCGATTAAATTCAAGATACAAGTCATAGGAAGCATTAGAAGTTCTTTTCAATGATTTTAATCGGTGAAAATGGATGGAAATGGTCCATGAATGGTGCAACCATGAAAAGAAACCAAGAACAAATAAAAGGAAAAGATGAACAAGACAAGAAGATGAAGAACACACCACTTTCATGAAGAAAGATAAGTGCACAAGGACAATCACCACTTGAATTATGGAAAACTCAAGATAAGATTCTAGAAAGGAGGCTTACATCTTGAACTTCAAAGAGAATTAACTTTTGCTCTCAATTAATCTTCAAAGTTATGTTACAAATGAGACTCGCACCCTTATATAGAGAGGGGAGCACGAAAATACATGCACATGGGTGGAATTCTAAAAGGTTAGGCCATGTTTGGAAGATGCTCTAAAGCTTCCCAAACAAGGCCCTTGTTTTTTATACTATCCTTGTGTCCAAACAACTAGTCTCTTATTTCTATTTTAAGGAAAGACACTAAACTAACTCTATTTTTATTTACAAGGAAATTACAAGAGCTATTAATATTTTTAATCTCTTCTTCAAGCTTCTTGTACATTCCCCTTGTTTTTCTTCCTTCTTTTTTCTTGGAATTTCTTTGTAAGATCTTCTTTCTTATTTTCTTGTGGTGACTCCTCCATGCATGGGTTGAGGTTCTTCATGAATTGAGATCACATCACATGGACTTATTTATGCATCTGTTGAGCATGGTCGATTTGAGGTCATCCTGGATTATTTTGGAAACACCTGAACCCATCGAAGGTTGCCGGTTTGAGGCCGACCCATGTGATTTTAGCATTACTTGAATCCATTATAGGTCATCGGTTTGAGGCTGACCTGGGTTACTTTAGAAATATCTGAACCCATTGTAGGTCATCGATTTGAGGCCGACCTGGGTTTAAAAGTATCTGAACCCATTGTAGGTCACCAGTTTGAGGCCGACCTGGGTTAATAAGTATCTGAACCTATTGTAGGTCACCGGTTTGAAGCTGACTTGGGTTTAAAAGTATCTGAACCCATTGTAGGTCACCGGTTTGAGGCCGACCTGGGTTAATAAGTATCTAAATCCATTATAGGTCGACAGTTTAAGGCCGACCTGGGTTTAAAAGTATCTGAACCCATTGTAGGTCGCCGGTATGAGGCCGACCTGGGTTTAAAAGTATCTAAACCTATTGTAGGTTGCTGATTTGAGGTCAGCCTGGGTTTAAAAGCAGTATATAGTGTAACAAAGTAATTCACTGAATAATACTTTTATTGAAATCAATGTGCTTCGTTAAAACCTTGTTCAACAAAAATCCTTCTTAGGAAAAAAAACCAAATTAAGGAAAAAGAATACGACACCTGTAGTACATTTTCAAATGGGTGGCGTTCCAAGTTCTAGAGATGAGCTTGCCACCTAATTCTTGCAACTTGTAGGCTCCATTCTGGAGTGAATTGACTATTCTATACGGGCCGTCCCAGTTGGCGGCTAGTTTGCCATCTTATTTATTCTTTCGAGCTTCTCCTACCTTACTCCATACTAGGTCTCCTTTTTGAAAGGATCATTCTTGGACTTTAGTGTTGTATCTTCGCATGACTTTTGTTTTGGCTGCCACAGCTCGTATACGAGCATCGTTTCATACCTCGCATAGAAGGTCAAGTTCTTCCCTCAGGTCGGCATTGTTAACGACTTCGTTAAAGGTTTGCCTCCGCTAAGATGCCTCCCCGAGCTCTATAGGGATCATAGTGTCCACCCCATAGATTAGATGGAAGGGTGTTTCCTATGTGGAGGATTGTGGGTGCAGTGATATCCTCAAAGGACTGAGGGCACCTCCTCAGTCCATAAGCCCTTAGCTTGGTCGAGCTTCTTTTTACTTTGTGACACCGATTTTTGCCTGTGGGAGGACCGCCAGCTTATGGCATTGAAGTCGGGGTCAATGTCAGGCATGTCTGTTGGGCTCCATGCTACTAGGTCGACATTTAGCAAAATTACCTGTTCAATGCTCTTCTTGATAGATCGACTTGGTGTATGACCTGCTTCTTAAGGGATGACCTCTTTGGCGAACTCAATGTTGTAACATTGGGTCCCCTCCTTGCACTTCGGGTGGTTAAACGGTGTGTCATCTTATGTAGAGGATGCTGTCCCTACCCATTTCACAGAGTATGGTACTACTTTTACGCTTTCAACATAGCATTGTCGGGCCATCTTGCACTTAGCTTGGATTGTTATGATCTCGGCGTTGTCCCCTGGGAACTTCATAGCCATGTGGGGGTTTGACACAATGGTGCCGAGCTGGTTCAAGGTCTTCCGACCTATGATGACACTGTATAAGGTCCCTGCCTCCACAAGAATATACCGAACTGTGATCGTCTGACAGGCTTTACTCACTCGAAGGTGGTTAACAGATCGACATATCCTCGGGTGTGTACTCATTCTCCTGCAAATCCGAGTAGAGGCTCGAGATATGAATTGATGCTAGACATCAGAATGTCAAGCTTTAAGAAAGTCGGCCAATATAACACGTCAGTCGAGCTCCCTTGGTCAATCAGTACTTTTTGTACTCGCCAGTTGGCTGTGGTTGCGGTGATTACCATAGGATCATCCGAGTTCGGATCATGCATGGAGAAGTCCTAATTTGTGAAAGTTATGGAAGGCATGGTTCGTGGTATCAAGGTGTCTATATTATTGATACTTCTGAGGTGTCTTCGTCTCGCCGAACTAGTGCTGCCCTCGCTTGTGAACCCACTAACAATAGTGTTTATGGTACCTTGGACCTTTGCAGGGTTTTGTGTGTTTTCCTGCTCTGGTCTCGACTTGGTTGGTTAGGGGGAGTTCTCTCTTTGGTACTCTCATCCTCGTCTAGGCTGACTAGTCTGGACCCCTCGGCCTCGACCACCACGCCATCCATCTTGGCCTCTACCGCAACCTCCACCTTGTGCGCCACGAACGAAGTGTGATAGTGCTCCCGATCTCTCCAGCTTCTCGATGAGGTCCCTCACCCTTGTAGACTCCTCGGTAGTGTGGCCGGTATTCTGTTGGTAAATACATTTGCGAACGGGGTCAGCATTTCTCAAGGAGGGCATTAGAGGAGGAACAGGTATCAACTCCAAGTTAAATGCCTCTCTTAGGACGACCACTTTGCTAGCGTTGAGAGGGGGTGTACCTATTGAATCTTCCTTCTCGTCTTCTCTTGAAGGAATTGTCTTGGTTGTCCTGAGATGCGAGTTTTATTATCTTCTTTCGCATCTTCGAGTTCTCCTCTATGTTTATATATCTCACCGCTCGTACTCTAAGGGCATGCATATCACTTGGGGGGTCGGCAAAGAGTGTGTCCACGAACTTACTTGGACGTAGGTCGACTATCAGGATGTGCATTGCCACGACGGGATGTAAGTCGGGAATGCCAAGACAAGCTTTGGTGAATCGGGCCATATACTGCCGAAGTGGTTCGTTCTGTCCCTGGATCACGCCTTGTAATGATGCCGAGCTTGCAATGATCGGCTTGCAATCGGTGAACCAAGCTTTGAATCTGGCACAAAATGTTCTAAATGAGTCTATGGAATTCTGGGGGAGGGAGTAGTACCATTGCAAGGTGGGTCCCGTCAACGTGGTCAGGAAAAGTTAATAGTGTATCACCAGATCCCACGAGAAGAGGTTGGCCTATGTTAGGAAGGCCTTTATATGAACATCGGGGTCCATGGATCCATCGTACCTGTCAAGGTTAGGAATCTTTAATTTATGAGGTAAGTGAACGTTAATTACCACCTGCGTGAAGGGTTGGAAACCCTCTAGGCTTTGTTCCAGTTTTGGGTTCAGGGGTGGTATCGGAACAACATTGAATGGTTGGTGTTGGTTATATGGTTCTCATCTTTATGTGCAAGCATTGGGTCGAGGCTCCCGGAAGTAAGGGTTCGCCCCATATGGTCGACCCTGGCTCCCGTATGGTCAGCCTTGGCTCCCGTATGGTCGGTCCTGGCTCGGTCCCCTTTGTTCATAAGGGTGCGTGTTCCCGTACCTCCCCAGGTTGTCGTACTAATATGGGAAGGGTGGAAATGGTGGTGGGGTTGGTCCATACACATCCCTACAACTAGGAGGGGGATACAAGTCCTCGTTCAGATAGGAAGCATATCCTCCATTTTCGGCCGTGTAGAGCTTAGTGTAGAGATGACTCCTTCTCGGTGGGGACCTGTGATGACTCCCCTTTGGACCATGCTGAGGATTTCTCCCTGGTGGAGCCTTTGCGACTCTCGGATTAGAGCCGACCACAGTTCGCACCTCCACATTGTGGTGTGACTCACCCTCAGTATCACGGGCTACTAGGGGAATGTCGAGTTGATCATGCAGTTCTTGCAGATCGGCTCATTGTTGTTCTCTCAAGTCTTGGACCAAACCTTCAATGTGGTTCCTGAGTGCATCCAGGGGTTCTTGATCCATCTCAAATTTTTTGTTTGAAAAAAAGACTCAAAATGTAGTTAGGAAAAATTATCGAGCCCCACAGTGGGCGCCAAATGTTCTTACCGAAAATGGTCGAGGTCAGCTAAGGTCGGTTGAGGTTGACTTTCGAACTGTTGTGACAGCTGAAGACCGAATTGGGTGCTTGCTGCAGAAGACACTCCGACGCTTAGGTTAGTAAGAATCTTAAGAGAATTGAGAATATGAAGAGTAGAATGAGAATTGAGTAAGTACTCCCTAAAATATCATAGGATATTTATAGAGTCTCTGGAAGAATAAATCATAAATACTAATAAATGATAACGATTCTGTATTAATGTCAATAAAGCGGAATAATTTTGTATTAATATCAATAAATAAGAATGATTTGAGAGTCGATATTGTGATATTTAATTATTATTGCGAGTTATGGTCATTTATGTGTAATAACTGTAATATGGTATATCGGCTAGTACTCGGTTACCGATTGAGGAGGTACAATTACTAAAATTTTTTTCTTCCTTTTATTAATGTAACCAAATCTAAAACAATTTGGGTTGAGAATTGATAATTAATAAAACTATTTTTCTTACCTTGCATTAGTTCACTTTAAGATATTTAGAGTTAAATTCCTTGTTGATAATAACATAATTTAATTGAATAGAAACAATTATTGCTTATAAATCTAATCTAGTTAAACTTTAACTATCTATTAGTTTAATTTATAGTCTTTCTATTGTACACGCTGCTTAATTTTTATTTTCCTTTGTTATTGTTGTTGGACTTGAAGACATGACTTGGTGTAAGTTGCATATGATATGGTTTGGTGTGAGTTGTATATGATTTGATGTCTCTAACCACCTCATGAATGAAGATGTTGAAACTTGAAGAATGTGAAGATTGAAGACTTTAGTTTCTGGTGCTAGAGTGTCTTAGGTGTTAATCTAAAGATGAAGAAGGATCCTTAGAAATATCTAAAGGATAATTATTTTGATGATGATGACTCTAAAAGAAGAAAATGAACCTTCATGATTGAAGTCTTGGAGTCTTGAAGTCTTGTGGAAGCTTTAAACTTGTATTTTGTGTATATGTTTGTTTGTAATAGTTAGGAATCATGTTAAAGATCATAGCATGCACACAACTCTCCCTTAAACTTTGAAAAAACCTTTTGTTTTTCGTAAAAAGCAATTAACATAAAAATAATCGATTATCTCATGGAATAATCAATTATCTAGTGAATTAATTGATTATATATTAGCAAACTTCTACTTTTCAATTACTCTCTAGAATAATCGATTAGCCTAAGCAATAATCGATTATTCTTGACATTTTTGTGTAAAACTTTTCATATTTTATAGAACCTTACATCCTTCATTGCCTATAAATTGGAAAGGGGTTTGAGCTTTCAAAATAACCTAGATAGATCAAAGTGAAAGTTGCTCTAAACTTGCTTCATCCTTTGTGGTTATTCAAAGGAGGTGTTCATCTTTTGAGGTTTTCAAAAGAGGTGTTGTTCTCATCCTTTATGGTTATTCAAAGGAGGTGTTCATCCTTTGTGGTTATTGAAAGAAGGTGTCTTCATTCCTTGTAGTATTCAAGGAAGGTGTTGGCTCATCTCTTGTGTGTTCAAGAGAGGTGTTGTTTCATCCTTTATTTTGTACAAAGAGAGTGTCTTCGTTAATATTCCTGCTATCTTACTTATTTCACTGCACTGTAAGTTGTAAACTTTATTTTAAGATAGTTAGTAGAAATCACTCTCTTTTGAGGTGATAAATCATTGGATGTAGGATCTGCTTTGATATGAACCAATATAAAAATCTGTGTTATTTTCTCTCTATCCCTACTCTCATTTACATTCAGTTTACATTATGCATTTTATATTACATTATGATTATTTTAGTTAAGCAAAACTTAAATTATATTGGGATTTTTGCTAAACTTAGTTTTAATTAGAATTAAATTGAAAAAGGTTTAATTTTTATTAAGAACCAATTCACTCTTCCCTCTTTGTTTGTTTACATGCCCTATTATTCTAACATTAGGTTTTGTGGATAAGATACATTTCACTTTATCTTGGACTTAATTTGGTTTAAAAGATGTTTTATAAATTTTTAAAGGAAGTTAAGTATTTTCAAGTAATTGAAAATATCTTTTCGGCTACTTAAAATGTTCATAGCTTGATGATTAAGTCAAGTATAACAATTTAACCTATAGATAAGAAGTTTCAGTCAATTGAAATTGAGAGCTGTAGATTTGTAATAATTCCTCCCAGTTGGTTTTAAGTAATTGTTTTGAAAAATGAATAAGCTTTCATTCTAGAGTTGTTATTTGTTGAAAAACCATGCTCTTTGAAAAAGTCTTTGAATCATGAGTTAAGCAACTTGAAATCACTTAAAGTTTATTTTTAATAATTTACACTAGTTAAAATGTGTTTTTAGCCAACTAAATCTAACTTCCAAGATTTTAATGCTCTTTGGAACAACTAAATCCATGATTTTGATTTCTAAATTTGAAGTTTGGTGGGAACTCATGCTTTCTATAACAAGAATTAACATTATATCTTGGTCTGCCACAATGACTGCATACTTTTGTGCTATTTCCCTTACGAAAATTGTCTTTATTTTGCAACACATTTCCTTTTCCAGCACCAACAAAGCCAATAACCATTCCCTTGAAATTTAGAAAATTTAGAAAAAGGTAATGGTTATTGGGATAGGAAATTCCAGCACCAACTAGCACTACTACAGAATTAGCATTTAACGTCGCCATTATACATCGGTTTAAATACAACCGACGTAAAACATTTGATTTGACTATTCTACGTTGGTTATATATGTAAACCGACGTAGAATGTTTTGAATTCTACATTCAACGTCGGTTCTGCAACTAACCGACGTAGAATGTCAAAAGTACTACGTCGGTTGTTGTCTAACCGACGTAGAATGTAAAATTCAAAACATTCTACGTCGGTTATGGATTACAACCCACGTAGAAACCCTTTCAAACCTATTAAAACCTATTTCTCCCTTTCCTTCCTCACTTTTCGTACTGTCTTCGTTCGACCTCGAGCTCTGCGATTGCGATGTCCATTCTCCGCCTGTCATCGTCGTCGCCTCACCGCTGCGCCCTCTCCCTGCCGCCGTCGTCGCCGCACCGCTGCGTCCTCTCCCTGCCGCCACGAGAGAAGCTCGCGAGAGAGAAGCTCGCGAGAGAGAAGCTCCCTGCCGCCGCCATGAAGCTCCCTTCCTCCGCGAAGGTCATTGTCACCGCTCTCTCCCTGCTGCCGCCGCCGCCGCTTGTGAACGGTGGTCCTTGCTGTGAAGGTTGCCTTCCCTCAGCCCTTCGCCGCTAGGTTAGTCTGTTTTTTATTGTTTTTTGTTTTTAGTGTTTGTATGATTAGGTTATTGAAATGTCTGTAGATGATTGTTCTGATGGTATTTAGTCATACATATAATAAAAAAAAACTGTATATGTATATGTTGTATGTTGTATGCTGTATGCAAAATGATGCAATTAGGACAAAAGAAGCTACAAGTATGAAATTTCTAAGATGTAATGGCATGATAATTCTCTGTTTGGTACGACACAACTCCACAAATTTTTTCAAAATTTTTCGACAAGTGCAAGTTAGTCACATAAATGGCCAAAATTTAGGAAAATAGGTAAAAATAGTAAAATAATAAAAATTTATAGTAAATGGAGGATTTTTGAAAATTTGTTTGCTCAAATCCCCTTTGGGGATTTGCCAACAGGTTCGTTGGGTCATTTCCAAAAATTTTCATTTTTTACGCATCTCCATCCGAGGTCCGTAGCAAAAGTTATGATCGTTTGAAGTTTTTCTACACCTAAATTTTGTATTTTCAAAACTATGATTATTTTGGGGGATGTGAGGCCTCTTTATTCAAGTACACATCAAAAGAACATAACACAACAAAAATTAGCGGAAAATTCAATGTCTAACTATTTTTTATGATTTTTCAAGATCGATTAGATCCATCCAATAATGTTGTTTTTACATCAATCTTTCTTTTTTAAATTGTTCTTCCAAGACAAAGCATATAGAACATAACACATCATTTCATTAGAGATCATATAGCTAAGGATTGCATTATAGAATACATAGATACAAAATATCAATTAGCTTATATCTTCACCAAACCTTTGCCTAGAGAGTCTATCTTTGAAATTTAGCTATTTGAAATGTATTATATATGAAATTGTGGCTGGTTTGCTGGTTTATTTGATATGCAGGTACTAAAATTTAGGGAAAATGAGAAAATTAGAAACTGCATTGCAGTTGTAAAAGCGACTTACAACGTCGGTTAGGGCTAGAACCGACGTTGTAAGTTTGGGTGACACTTACAACGTCGGTTCTAGCCCTAACCGACTTGTAAGTCTTGTGATTTTCAACGTCGGTTCAAATTGAACCGACGTTGAAAATATTACTTTTAACGTCGCCTTTTTCAACGTCGGTTTTGGGGCCGTCGTTAAATGATCCCCAAAACTGACGTGGAAAGTGGTTCCTGTAGCAGTGTAGTGTTTCCCTTGAAATTTCCTATCCCAATAACCATTACCTTTGACTGATTTGGTGAATAATTAAAAATATGTCTCTCTTGTTGAACTACTAATGAGAAAACACGATTCAAAGATAGAAGAGGATCCATCATCAATATATGGGTTTTAATTGTAGAGTAATTTTCATTCAATCCTCACATGAATTTAATGATCTAGTCTTGATTTTTGTACTTGTTGAAGTTTGTCATAGTATTGCATGAGAAGTTGATTGCACAACCACAAGTTGGTAAGGGGTGAAAAACTTCAAGTTCATCCTAAAGGATTTTCAAGTCAATGAAATAGTTTGTAACAGTTAAGTCCTTTTACTTGAAGGAAGAAATCAAATCTTGTAAATATGCAATATAGAACTTGTCAAAACCTTTCTTTAAGTTCATTCCATATATCAAAGACAATCTTCATCCAAATAACATTTTGAGCAATGGTCGGTGACAAATATCTGAGGAGTCAGGAGACAACCATCATATTGGCTCCCTCCCATGCTTGATATAAGGAATTTGTACAACCTTATGCTTCAATAGTTCCATCAACAAAACCAATTTTATTCTTGGAGACAAGATTCATTCAAATTGATATAGACCATTAATGATAATTGGTTCCCTTTAATAACGTTAGAGACAATGACTAGAGATGGAGTTTCTAACACATGTTGATAGTATGGTGAGGTAAGATCTTAAGATGGATCTACATTACATAACTCAGTCATGGATGATTACAACAAACAAAGATTTATATTATATTAGAAATAAAAGAATGAGAGAAAGATAACAAAGAACAAAATACTTAGAAGGAAAAATATTTATTTATTTCTCTCTTACTCGTACAAGAAGAAACAATGCCTATATATAAAGCCAAAATAAGGATGCGTGGCCTAACAAATTCTGTTATGTGAATACGACTATTGAAAAGAAACAGAAAAAAAAAACACTAAAACAAAATGCATAGAATAATATACAACTAGCTTCCTTCTAGAATACATGTATATGTATTCTCTGATAAAGCAAGCATGGTGATTATTACACGGAATCATCTATGCTCCTCTCCATAATTGATCAATCATTTTGTCAAGGGTAGAACTCATACCTTCAACACACTCACTCTCAATCTCATAAGAGAATTATAGAGGGAACACAATAATCAAATTGTATATTTCATTCCTTTTCTTTGATTACACTAGGGTGTTATTTATAACCCTTATTCCTTAACAATAAAATCTATCTTTATCTACTAATAAGATAAAACAAGATAACTGATATAACAGAAATTTGTTTATAGACATAAATTAATCTTTATTTAAAACATATATAATAGCTTTCCCCTCCTTCAAAATTGGCCTAGCCCTCGAGGGCATCAAAAGTAGCATTCCAATCAAAAACTGGATATTGTGTTGAATTAATTCAAGAATAACTGCAGATTTTATTTGAAAAATTAAATTAAAAAAGAATGTTGAAGATTAGTGTTTTGATGATGAAGATACAAGGAATATTGCAACATTAAAAGCTTGATTTTATCCCAAAAAACATAAAGAATAAAAGCTAATCAAATACTCAATAATAGAGAATTAAAGTAATCAAGGATGGAAATCTTGAACATTTGCTCAACATCTGAAAAATCATGTTTAGAAGTTCCAGTTTTGGGTGTTAGATAAAAAGAGTAAGTCATACTTTCCCCCCAAGACTATTTCAATCTTGAGAGCAAGTCATATTTTTGCAAGAAGCATTTTTTACGCTTTTAATTTATTAGAAATCGAAATAGAATCGATTATATCACTTAAAATTTGAATTAAACAAGCTTAACAAATAAAATAATCGATTAAGTGTTTTGATAATTAATTATATTGTTTCTGGATTCGCATATATGTCTTTATCTAATCGATTATTTCAAGAAAATATGCTTTTCCAAATTTACTCTAGAATAATCGATTATGGCTTTTGTACAATCGATTAGTGGCAAGATGCTTCACTCAACAAAAATTACAAACCCACTTGTTCCATTCTCAAGCATAAAGCAAGATTAGTGGCAAGAGGCTTCAGTCAACAACAAGGTCTGGATTACACAGATACATTCAGTCCTGTCACTAAACATATCAGTATTAATGTTGTTCTTGCTCTTGCTGCCTCAAAAGGATGGCCAATTCATCAAATTGATGTGGACAACGCTTTTCTTAATGGTGATCTTCAAGAAGATATATACATGTAGCAACCACAAGGATTTCATCAAGGGAATTCTGATCTTGTTTGCAAATTACCGCAAAGCCATTTATGGTCTTAAACAAGCTCGAAGAGCTTGGTTTCAAAATTTGAGTGCACTTTACTCAAATTGGGTTTTGTTCAAGCAAAATCTGATCACTCTCTTTTCATCTCCATCTCCAACACCACTACCATATACATTCTTACATCATCATTACTAGTAACTCATCCATTGCAATTTAAAAACTAATTCAAACTCTTCATTAAATCTTTCCTGTTAAAGATCTTGACAAGTTTCATCATTTTCTTGGCATTGAAGTTCACTCTGATACTGCAGGTGCTCTACATCTTTCTCAGACAAAGTACATCACAAATATTCTTGCTAAACTCAATATGTCCACAACAAAGCCCATTAAAAATCCTATGGCCCCTTCAGTGAAGCTTACCAACAATAGTACTGAGGTTTGTCAGGATCCTAGTCTTTATAGGTTTTTCATTGGTTCACTCCAATATCTTACCATCACTAGACCTGATATTGCCTACACTATCAACAAGCTATGTCAATTCATGCATAATCCGCTTGATGTTCATTGCAAAGCAACAAAATGTCTTCTTAGATATCTCAAGGGCACTCTTCATCATGGATTACATTACAAGCAATTTAGTGATACAAACATAATAACCTACTGTGATTTTGATTGGGCGAGTGATCAAGATGACATGCGTTCAACTTTTGGAAATTGTGTGTATTTGGGTTCTAATATTATTTCCTAGATGGCAAAAAAGCAACGTGTGGTTGCTCGATCTAGCACAGAAGCTGAATTTCGCAGCCTTGCAAGTCTGGTTACTAAGATTCAATATATACAAAATCTTCTCTCAGAGCTTCATATCAAGAATAAACAACCTCCTTTAATTTCGTGTGATAATCAAGGTGTTGTTTTTCTTTCTTCCAATCCAATTATGCATACTAAAACCAAGCATTTTGAGTTAGATCTATGGTTCCTCATAGAAAGAGTGGCTCGAGGTCAAATTCATGTTAAACATATTCCTGCCAGATTTCAAGTTGCAAATCTCTTAACAAAGTCTCCTTCTTCAACCATATTTTTAGATCTTAGAGACAAACTCACTATTGACAAACACTCCACACTAAGTTTGAAGGGGATAAAAAGGATACAAAATATGTTTTAAGTAATAATAAATTTAGTTTGTTAGCTAATCTGTAATAACAACCATTCTGTTATTCATTCTGTTATTTTTTGTTATTAGTCCATTTGTTTAGGTGTATAAAATTCTCAGCCCTTTTTACCTTTTGAATTTAATTTTTTTCAATACAATTTTGTTTTTCAGTCTTCTTCTTCCTCTTCTTTGATTGTTCTAACACTTCACAACAAACAAAATTGTATAGAATTATTTTTCATAAGCTGACATGAGTTGGAACTTCTTTCCCATGGTTTTGCTAATATAAGCACTAGGATGATTTCTCTACAATAGTACTGCATCAATCCTGTGACCTGATGCATCTGTCTCAATGGTGAAAGGAAGATTGAAGTATGGTAGTGCCAATACAGGTGTAGTAGTTAAAGTTGTCTTAAATAGTTGGAAAGCTTCTTCTTCCGGTTGAGTTCATGCAAATGTTGATTCCTTTTTGCAATAATGTAGTTAATGGTAAAGCTAACTTACCATAGTTAGCAATGAATCATCTGTAATATCTAGATAAGCTCAAAAAACCTTTCACTTCGTTAATTGATTTAGGACAAGGCCAATGTTGAATAGCATCTATTTTGAGTGGATTAGGTTCCACTCCTTTATGAGATATTACATGGCCTAAATAATCAATTCTTGTGTGTCCAAAACTGCATTTCTTTTTATTTAAAGCTAAGGAGTGTTGCTGCAAAATCTTATGTGTGGAAACCAAGCAAGTTAAGTGACCAGACCAGCTTTTTGTGTAAACAAGAATATCATCAAAGAAAAATAATATGAATTTCCTTAGGTGGTGTCGAAAGATGTCATTCATCAGATTTTGGAATGTTGTTGATGTATTACTTAAGCTAAATGGTAGAACCACCCATTCATAATGACCTGAATGTGTACTACATGTCGTTTTATGTATGTTTGTCTCAGCCATCCACAATTGATTATACCCACTTCTTAAATCTAACTTGGAAAAGTATTCTTCTCCATGCAATTCATCCAATAAATCTTCTATTAAAGGAATTGGAAACTTATTTTTAACTGTCAATGTGTTAAGTTTCCTGAAATCTTTGCAAAATCTCCAAGTACCATCCTTCTTTTTCATCAAAACAATAGGAGAAGCATAAGCACTGCTACTGTCTCTGACTGTTACTTAACATGGTGTTAACCTGCCTTTCAATTTCATCTTTCTGCATATATGGATATTTATATGGTTTTAAACACACAGGTGTGTTATCTTTGAGAAAGATCCTATGATCATATTTTTGTTGAGGTGATAAGATAGATGGTTCTGAAAATAGCTGCTCATGGGATTCTAAAAGTTGCTTATACTCTAATTTTTGGTTAGGAGTGAGCTCATCATTTTCTGAGTTTACTGTCAAGGTAAAATAGCTGGGTCCAGTCATGTGAAGCAGCAATGTCTGGCACTGTATTGGTTTCAATTTTCCTGCTAATCTGTGGATATCCTTGGAAGGATGTTCTCCTTTTAGCACCGCTCGGCTTCCTTCATGTTCAAACTTCATGGTTAAACTCGCACAATTCCATGATATTGCTCCCAGAATTTTAAACCACTGCATTCCTAAGATTGCGCCAAAAGTTGCTCCCGGAAATATCAAGAAATCCACTATGAATTTGTGATTCTTAAAGAACCATTCCACTTGGTCAATTTTTTTGTAATCAAATATTTTTTTCTCATGAGCAACTGCAACTGGGAAGTCTTTGACAAATTGAGTCTTCATTCCCAATTATTTGGCCCATCTTTAACTAATGAAATTGTGTGTATTGTCAGTGTCCATGAGGAAGGGAATTTCTTGCTTCTTAATTAATCCTCTCAATTGCAGAGTATTTCCACCAGCTATGCCCTTTAATGCATGTAAGGAGATATATACATTGTCCTCTTGTAATAAAGTTAATCCTCTATTGATGAAAGTCTCGTTAGTTAATTCAGTGTCTTCATCATTATCTTTTTTGTTAGCAATGTCTTCTTGAACAGCAAAAATTGTAGTTAATTTACCCTATACTTTATAGTGATTCCGATAATTCTTGTCCCAATTTTCCCCACAAAACTAACATAGACCTTTTGCTATCCTTTCACTGACTATTTTCTGTTGATAGAAGAGGTTGTACTAGTTCTGTTGCTAGTTTTGTTTTTTGAAGGAGCAGCAGAATTTGATTGAGTAGGAGTGAGACTAGTGATTGCTAGGGATCGAAAATTGTTACTGGATCTAGACCATGATCGATTGTCACGATTTCTTGTATCTGAATTAGTAGTTTTAACTAGAGAGAATTTCTTGTCTAGCTCTTACATAATGTCGTCCTATAATCTTGCTAACCGGATTGCTTCTTGAAGGCTCTTTGGACAATGAACGCAAACAACCTTGTCTAATTGATTTTGTAACCCAACAAGAAAGAAACTAATGGCCATCTCTTTGGAGATTGATATTCAGGCCAAAAGATCATCAAATCGTTCTAAATACTCTACCAAACTATCCTCTTGTTTCAATCGTGAAATCTCAGCAACCAGATCATCCTAAGTGCCTATATCAAAACGGTTAGAATATCTAGGATTTATTATTCTAGTATAACGGGCTCAGCCCATCTCTTGTATCTCCGTTATAAATAAACACACAATCCTATGTGAAATACACATAAGAGAATTCATCCTATACCTAATTCTCAATATAGTATCAGAGCATGAAGGAGAGAAGAAGACTCCATAACTGAACCAACATGGGCAGTTGTCCGTAGATGATATAGACCATGAGACTCACATCCGGTGCCAATCGTTCGTCCCGAACTCCGGTCCTGTAAACAAACAGAATCTTTAGTAAAGGAGATAGTACAATCAAGAGAACGGATAAGATGACTAAGGGATAATAAATTAAAAGGAGAACCAGGGACAAAAAGGACATTATCAATAGATAGGGAAGGAAGAAGTTGAATGGTACCAATGCCATGGGAAGAGGCTTTAGAGCCATCAACCATAGTAACAGAGGGCAAATAACCTGAAGTAGATAGGGATGTAAAGAAGGATTTATTACCAGTGATGTGGTCTGTGGCGCCAGAGTCTAGAACCCAAGGACTAAGAGAGTTGGATTGAGTTAGGCCAGCAAAGGAAATACCTGAATGCACAACAGAAGCAGTGGAACTCGAGCCCTGACGATCCCCATACCATTTTAGAAACTCAATAGCAGGTGTAGCCGAGTCATCAGATGGTGGAGGTCCTAGAACAGACTGTGGTAAGGGGCCCGAAGTTGGTGATGGAGAGGCAGCATGGGCTACAAATTTTGGAGGACGACCATGTAAGGCATAACACTTTTCTTTGACATGGCCATACCTATGACAGTGATCACACTGAGGGCGCCCTTTTCCTTGTTTCCGAGGACGATTGCGATTATCATTGTGAGAAACAAGTGTAGAAGATTCATCATATGTACCTGTAGTAGGTGTTTCAGTTGTAGACTTAGCCGGCACACGTAAGAGGATGGAAGATGTGGATGTCAGAGTAGACACAATTGGAGATCCCAGAATTTGATCTTGAACATGTGAATAATCAGCAAGAAGACCATGTAACGCCAGTAACATAAAAAACTTGGACCGTTACTCAATCTCTTCAGCAGGAGTAGAGGCAGGGGGTTAATAATTCATTAAAATTATGAAAGAGAGAATGAATTTTACCCAGGTATTGTCATGCTCCCATCAAGACGTGTTTGACTGGCTAGTGTAAACATATTATGACAAACACCATAGAGACGTTGAGTGTCATTTGTGTATAGTAGTTTGGCCTGTTTCCAAACCTCAGAGCAGTACTTATACGTACGGAAGATTGACTTTAACGAGGAATCAATGGTAGATTTAATGACTATGCATAACTGAGCATCAATCTTCGTCCACCGGGAGGGCTCGTAGGTCTGTTGTATGGACACAGTAATCATACCAAAGTTGTTGCCTACTCAGATGCGGATTAGGCAGGATCTCCTGTTGATAGGAGATCCACCTCTGGATAGAGCTGTCAAAATGGGCGGCCCGGCCTAGCCTAGCCTGGCCCTACGGGCCAAGTTCAGAAAATCTGATAGCCTAGCCTGGCCTATATTTTAAAACGGACCACAATTTTTAGCCTGGCCTGGCCCTATGTTAGGCCAACGGGCCAACGGGCCATTTTTAGCCTAAGTAAAAATTGAAAAAAATATTACAATATATATACAATATAATTTTTTATCAACAATATAAATATAAATATATAATATATTTACATGAATGTGTGTGTAAAACTGTTTACATTTGAACAACTTGTAAAAAAAACTTAGATCACATACTAAGTACTCCCAAAAGAGTCAAACACCTACTAAACAACATAACAGAGACTTGTGAGATGTTAGAGGAGTAGTGCAGTATGGGAGATGAAAGAACTTATGAGAAAGGAATAGAAGAAATGAAGAAGAAAACAGAGACTCTGAAACACCAGGGTTTCTTTCTTTGGTAAGACAACATATCAATTAAGAACAAAATTTAAATATAAAAAATAAACGGGCCAGCCCATTAGCCTATGGGCCAGCCTAGCCTTGGCCCATATGAGCATCGGGCCAAGTGGGTTAGGCTAAAAAAAGCCTATTGTTATATAGGCCACAATTTTTTAAGCCTAGCCTGACCTGAATCATAGGCTATACGGGTCAGCCCATCGGGCCAGGCCTATTTTGACAGCTCTGGATATTGTGTGTTCATTGGTGATAATTTAATCTCCTAGAAGAGTAAGAAACAAAGTGTTGTGGCAAGATCAAGTGTAGAAGCAGAATACAGATCTATGGCATCCGCTACATGTGAGCTTATTTGGCTTAAACAGCTACTCAAGGAGTTACAATTTGGAGAAGTTACTCAAATGACACTCATATGTGACAATCAAGCTGCCCTTCACATCAGTTCGAATCCTGTCTTTCATGAAAGGACCAAACACATAGAGATTGATTGTCATTTCATCATAGAGAAAATAGTATCTGGAGAGATTAAGACTAAGTTTGTTAATTCTAATAATCAATTAGCAGATGTTTTTACTAAGTCATTACGGGGACCTAGAATTGATTATATTTGTAACAAGCTTAGTTCATACAGTTTATATGCTCGAGCTTGAGGGGGAGTGTTAGAATATCTAGGATTTATTATTCTAGTATAACGGGCTCAGCCCATCTCTTGTATCTCCGTTATAAATAAACACACAACCCTATGTGAAATACACATGAGGGAATTCATCCTATACCTAATTCTCAATAAAAACGATTGCCCACATCTGTCAAGATTTGCCGCCAAGAACGAGCTTGGACTCTAAAGATAGTGCGTCTGCCACGAAAAGGCCTTGCCATCCATGGACAATAATAGTAGTTTGCCTCGTTGATCATCAGGAGTGTTTTCTAATTGGAAAAATTGAATAGCTTTGCCTTGCCAATCACGAAAATTGGAACCATCGAAGGATGAAAATTGTATATCTGCACGATCAATTACAGAACTGACAGTGATTGAGGTGTCGTTGTTTTCCTCCTCTGTTTCATTGGACTTCTTAATAGGATTGTCTTGAATAAAGTTAGAAAGTAATTTCTTTAAGTGCACAATGGAGTTCTTTGTCTCTGTTATCGGTTACCAACTTTTCTAATTCTAAAGTTTCTACACGGTTTTCTCCTGATACCAATTGTCAAGGGTGGAACTCACTTTCAACACACTCACTCTCAATCTCACAAAAGAATTGTAGAGATGGTATATTTCATTCATTTTCTTTGATTACATTAGGGTGTTATTTATAATCCTTATTCCTTAACAACAAAACGTATCTTTATCTTCTAATAAGATAAAACAAGGTAACTGATATAACATAAAATTGTTTATAGCTAATTATTTTATATATATAAATTAATCTTTATTTAAGAGATATATAACATATTTTGCAGATGAAAATGTTCTTCACTGTTGTTATCATTCTTAAATCTAATTAAAAACATTGTTATCACTGATCTTGCCTATCCTTTAACCATTTCTCGACAATGCAGCACTTGTTTATATTTCTAAACACCAAAGCAATATGGTGATAGTGGGATCTTTTCGTACTGGACAGCTGCCATTGTTACTAAACATTGCCTCTAAATCACATACTCGGTCACATTGACAACATGAACATCAAAAAAAGCATAAAGTTAAGACTAACAAACCCCCCAAAACATAGATCAGCCACATTATTAGAACTTAAAAAAAAAAAGTTCTAATCTTATTGCAAACTACGTCCTCTAGTCCTTCTCTGAGTAACCGTACTATTTCTTCTCTTGCTGGTAGAAACTGGTATTTTCTGCTTGCAACTAACTTTTGACCTTTTAGATTGGTTAAGTTCTGTTTTATCTGAACCATCATTCTCATACACATCACCTTCCATCTTCTTTCGCTTAAGCACCTTTACAAATCCTTCTAGTGCAACCTCAGCATCTTCGCTCTTCATCAATTCCTCTGCCACTTGTGCTGGGGTTATGTGCGTGTCCTCTATCAGGCCTCCAATCTCCCCAAAGAGGCGATGATCCGAAGAAATGTTCAAGTAGTTTGAAGCCAAAACCTTGAAGCCGTGGTAGGAGCAATAAGACATGTGAATGTGCATGTCCATTCTTCCAGGCCTCAACAGTGCCGGGTCTAGCCTCTCCTTGTGGTTGGTGGTGAGTATGATGATTCTCTCGTCTCCACAACTCGACCATAACCCGTCTATGAAGTTCAGTAATCCGCACAAACTCAACTACATCCATCAAATTATATTCATGGTTTCACAAACATATAATTAGTACTCGAAGTCAATTCGTGGTGGTTACTTATTTTTTATCACTATCAAAACATATACGGATATATAAAGAAAAATATATTAATCAAAACTAAGAGAAATATAGAAGAATTAATTAATTAACCTAACAGGATCCAAATTAGAAGAGTATAGAATCAATTTAAAGCTAATGAAGGTACTTGACGATTCACATAACACATTAGCCATTTCAATATGTAGTTGTTGGATGAAAGAACAGAGGAAAATACTAAGATCACCAACCTGCACATTAGGTTGTTTGCGTCCATCTCCATGCCTGCCACCATCTCCATGCCTGCGCCCAGGCAGATCCACACTACAATCAATGTCTTCAATCACAAGAATAGACCTATTTGCAGTGGCCAGCAACAACTTTCTGAGGTCAGAATCAGTGACTAAGTTGTCAAGTTGGAGATCATAGATATCGAACTTCAAGTAATTCGCCATGGCTGCGATCAAGCTGGATTTTCCTGTTCCCGGAGGGCCATACAACAAGTACCCTCGTTTCCACGCCCTCCCAACTTTCCTATAAAACTCCCTCCTCCTCAAAAACCTGTTCAAATCCTCCATTATGTAGTTCTTCATCTCTGCCTCCATAGCCACGGTCTCAAACGTTGAAGGGTGGTCCAAGTTAATGGAATCCCACTTGAACCCTCCATGACCATAGAAAGTGTTGAGAGTGTGCATCTTCAACACCCTCTCCTCGTCCTTCATCTCCTTCTCTTTGTCTAGAACGAAAGGCAAGTAAGTTTCCACCACCATCTCCTTGTGCTTCTTCTCAAAGCTTAGCTCAAAGTACTTCTTTTCTGTTCTCGTGGAGCTGTTTCTGGTGTGATCATTGGAGCCATTGCCCTTCTCGAACTCCGAGCAGATTAGTTTCCAGTTGAGCTTAACCCCATTAAACCAATCAACTAGCTCTTCACCCTTTTCAAGTCTTATGGAGAGTTTCTTCTCCTTTGGACTCTTGCTGACGCTGAGTCTCTCATTCTGGGGGGTGATTTTTGTGGACAGGTAAACCTCTGCCGCATCGTAGAGATGGTTGCGCGCTATGCCGCTGGAGTACTCTTCGATGGTGAGAATGAGAGTGTTGGAGCGAGGCTTGAAGAAGTAGCGGAAGGTGTTGATAAGGTATCCACGAATTGGTTGAGGAATGAGGTCGTTGGTTATTGAACGCAGAAGCATGAT
Source organism: Lablab purpureus (assembly GCA_030347555.1). NCBI lineage: Eukaryota > Viridiplantae > Streptophyta > Magnoliopsida > Fabales > Fabaceae > Lablab > Lablab purpureus. The sequence continues at coordinate 26,999,438 of CM059256.1, read as the reverse complement.
GGAAGCTGTCATGGAAGCGTAAGCAGAGAAGATTGAGGAGGGTGAAGCCATCGCCATGTCTCTAGAGGGAAACACTGGGAAACTGAAGCAAGTAGGTATATATATAGATTATATGATAGAAAAATTATAAGTAAAAAGGTTCATGAAAAAATCTGTGTTATCTGTTGCAAGTAATAAGGTTCATGAGTGTGTCTACAAACCAGGAACTCATGCGTATGTAGTCTAAGCCTGTACCTTTCAATAACATAAAAATATGAGCGGTCTAGTTGTTATTTTCTTCATCTTTCTCTCAGTCAACTTGTACACATTATATAACATAATATTTGATTAGCTCTCCATAGAATTAATTTGATTTTTAATTAAGTTAAAGTAAAATGATACACTTTAAGTCAAGATAATAATATAATTTCCCACCGAACAAAATCCATCATCCTAGGAAAGCATGATGTGGACCAAACATGATCCGACAGAAAAAGACAAAGGAACCTACACCTTGTTAGGATTAAAAATGCCTAGAACTCAATTACAAATGAAGTAGATTTGATTTAATTTAATGTTATAATTTTATTTTCTATAATATAATAAATACAATGAAAAGGTCGAATAAAGAAAGAATAAAACTCATTTGTATATGAGGAAATAAGCTTTTATATTATGAATGTAAATCTTCATTGTTTAACAGCAACATGTTTTTTTGAGTTATTCTCTTTGTTGAATTCCAGGATTTCTCCTCCATCGAATATCAATTTTAATTTTTTAAATTTTAAATTTTGAGTTTTGATACGTGATTTTATTAATATATTTAAATTGTGTGGTGACACAAATACCCTATTTTTTAACAATCACCTATTCAACATTTATGATAGGACTATTTTTATTTTAAAAGTTCTAACACAATTGTCAATTCAGGGCAGCTTTATATCTTGTTTCTTTATAAAAAGTAAAAGAGCATGATGTAAAAGCAGGGAAATTCCAAAGAAGTATCGGTGTAGACACATGTACTAGCCGACCCAATTCTTTAGTGTGGAAGATTGGCCATGGGATGTATGCTTTTAGATATGAAATTTTTATAAAGTAATTATTTCTATAAAGAAAATTGAACACTTTATAATATGATATATTATTTGGATGAGACATTTTTATGGACCTGAAATGTTTTGTAATAAGAAAAAATATTGTTTGGATTAGAAATTTTAAAAAAATATTTACAATAAGTAATTTGGTTATTTAAAATAATTAAAATTTTAATTTTTAAATTAAAATTTTTAATTTTTAATTTTTAATACTTTTAAATTATATTTCACAAAACATTATCAACTTCATCTCAGTTAGGATGATTTAAGCTCAATTAAACTAAAAAACCCTTCTTTTACTGATGAAAAAAAATCTAAGGATAGGTAAGAATAAATAAATATTTTTTAAATAAACTAAACGAAAAAAAATAATTTTAAAAAATATATAAAGATTTGTTAATATCTTTAATCAAGATTATGTTAGTTAAGATTTTTTATTGTTATTAATAAAACTATTTCTAATGGATGTAAGTCAACATTTTTAAGTTGACCTTATCAAGGTTATCTTTTGGATAATACTGTTGGAATTGTTTATTTCCCTGTCCAGAATAATTTTATTTATCGGTTAGTGTTTGTCAAAGTTTTCTAAATTAATGTTGATAGAACTAAGTTTTTTAGTAATTAGATTGAAGATTATACTTGTTATTTTTTGTTAATGTTTATAGAAATTTTTTTTATCAACGTCCCTAATATTATTTGATAATAACTTAATAACTTGTTTATTAGATGGTAATTGAAATACTCAATCTAAATAAGAAAATTAAAATATAATAAATTTAAAGTGTCTTAAAAAAAATTAAAATAAAAACAATTGAAATTTAATATATTTGATTTTTTTTAAAATTCTAAAATTATCCGCTAAAACATAAAGTAAGTGAAATTATATTAGTAATTATCAATACACCGGATAAATAACATTATCTTATCCTTCTTAAATGTCACATGCCTTCCATAGAAGTAAAAAAAAATGAGAGAATAAGTAATTACCAAATTTCCTTTACCATGTCTTTTGAAACGAAAATTTTACAATTTTAAGAAAATTAAAATATATTAAATTTAAATTGTTTTCTATTCAAATTAATATATTTTTCAAATGTTTTATTTAAATAAGATGATTCAAATTTATAAAATTTTAATTTGCCTATTTTGATAGAATATTTCAATGCAAAATAAAATTATTTTAATATTAAACAATATTTAATAAATAAAAAGCATCAATCACTATATTTTTTCTGGTCATCAAGTAATATCGACTCACACAATAACCCTGGTCTACATTGAAGAAAGTAATTCCTAAATGATAATTAAAAGAATAACTCTTAATTTGAAAAACTTTAAATATTTATTAAAAACATCAACTATAAAGTAATAGTCCAACCAACATTGGTAAATAAAATTTTGATTAATATTAGTAAAAAGATAATCTTGAACTACATTGCTAAAATAATAAATAACTTCAGTCAATTTTGCTAAAAAATTCATAATTAACATGAATTGGAAAAATAATCCAAATTTACGTCAACTTAAAAAAAATATGTTTACATTGATTGGAAAACATTTTAGATATTGATAAAAAAGATCTACATTGATTAAGAATTAATATTGACATCCATTGATGAAAGAAATTAAAAATAAACTATGAATTCAATATTAAAATAACAACACGTATATTGTTAAGAAAAAAATGAGTTTTTATGATAAGGAAAAATTCTTAACATGTATGTATCATGCCTAGAGCACTCATGTTTTGAGGAAAATAAATAATAATACATTTTGAACTATCTAGCAACTTATTCAAGTCTGCAACAAGAATTAAATAAAGTATTAGGGTTAACTTCTTAACAAGCATACATATTGATAAATCAAGCAATCTTTACAATGATTTGCATTAGTTGCACAATTTATAGTTTTACTAATTACTACTTAGAAACTTTAAATTAATATGGGAAAAGAGAGGTTAAAGATTATCCTAAACCACACTAGATAAATTTTTTATAATTTTTCTAAATTACAAGCATGAATATACAAAGAAATCAGTAAGGTTGGATTTCATGAAATTGACACAATAGCTTCCAAATTTTTGAAATAATTTATAGCATAACTTTTACATTCATGCTTTTAGTACGCTCAAATCTTAAATCCTTAGTAGAAAAAACCTAAATCTTAATATAGAAATTTCAATCCCTTAGTTATTGTTACAAAAGATTTTCATGAAGAACAAATGCTTAAAGAATGACCAATAATTTAAATATTGTGTCTAATATAAAAACTCTTTATTGTTCAATCCTAGATTTATAACTTCGAAAAATTCAATAAAACATAGATGATTGATAAGAGTTATGAAAATAAAATACATTAAAAATAATAAGAAATTACATAAAATCAACATTTATTACATTCAACTCCAATGAATAAGAAATAATAGCTACTCCAATGAATAAGAAATAATAGCTACTCCAATGAATAAGAAATAATAGCTAGTGAGACATTTGGAGCATTGAGCAAGAAATAAAAAAGCAAGGTGGAAAACTCTCCCAAGCTCTCCACATCCAAAGCATGCACCCTTCTAATTTGTATTCCAACCAAGTATATCCTTTCTATAGCTAAATCTTCCTTTTCATTTTTAGTCCATAAAGTGAACTTATGCTAAATGACATAATGTCTTGTTGCTAAAAAAAATACATGGTTAAAAGTGCAAATTAAAATACCTCTCGCTTAGCAACGTATTTTGTTGTCTAGTGACTTCAACTAGTTACTCCTTTCATCTTCATGTGCTACTAGGTAAGTGAGTGATTTGCTCACTAAGTGAGTTTTCTCAATTATGCCTTCTTTCAAACTTCTAATTTTTTACATAAAAGTATGGAAAAATTAGTGGTATTCTTGTCATGTGTAATCTTAATTGAAATGGTTGCATTGTCTACCTAATTCACTATTTATTACATAAGTGTACGATGGATGCCTAGGAGGCATTACAAGTGTTGTAGGATCTATCAAACATGTGTAGATGCATATGGAATCAAAATAACATGTAATATTGCATGGAAGAACATGAAATTAGAATTTCCCCAAATGTTAGGGTTCAAATTCGGCCCACACATAGAAATTGCAAAACAATTCAATTCAACCGATTAAATTCAAGATAGAACCCATTAGAAGTCATAGAATATGAAAACAATAAAATTAATCGGTTCAATTGACTTAGAAATGGCAAAAACGCATCCAGCCCCTATTTGGGGGGTTTAATCGGTGTAAAATCAATTATATCAAGTTTTAAGAAGATTCAACCGATTAAAATCAAGATACATGTCATAGGAAGTCACAGGAAGTAAAAACAAGCATTTTAATCAGTGAAAAATGGATTAAAATGAAGAATAAAGGTGCAGCTATGAAAAACATTCAAGAAAATGAAAAAGAGAAAACATGGAGAAGACAAGAGAATGAAGAACACGCCACTTTCATAAAGAAAGATAAGTGCAAAGGACAATCACCACTTGAATTATGGAAAACTCAAGATAAGATTCTAGAAATGAGGCTTACCTCTTGAACTTCAAAGAAAATTAGCTCTTGCTCTCAATTAATCTTCAAAGTTATGTTAAAAATGAGACTCACACCCTTATATAGAGAGGGGAACACGAAATTACATGCACATGGGTGGAATTCTAAAAGGTTAGGCCATGTTTGGAGGATGCACCAAGCTTCCCAAACAAGGCCCTTGTTTTTTATACTATCCTTGTGTCCAAACAACTAGTCTCTTATTTCTATTTTAAGGAAAGACACTAAACTAACTCTATTTTTATTTATAAGGAAATTACAAGAGCTATTAATATTTTTATTCTCTTCTTCAAGCTTCTTGTACATTCTCCTTGTTTTTCTTCCTTCCTTTTCTTCAAAAATTCTTCTTAAGCTATTTTTGCTTATTTTCCTTTTCTTGTTTTCTTGTGGTGACTCCTCCTTGCATGGGTTGAGGTTTTTCATAAATTGAGATCACATCAGTGTAGAGGCCAAAATTGTATGTTAAATCAAGTAATTTTCAGATTTATCACTTACTTAACATAAGACGCTTGGATATAAAGCTTAGATGAAGACTTTGAAGATTGGACAAAAAGCATTTGACACTTATCAAGTCCAGAGGAAATCTCCAAGAAAGTTGCATATCAAAGCAAGACAAAGTGTTTTAGTCTTAGACTCAATATGTGCATCTTGATGAGATGAAGACTTATGAGATACATGACGAAAACAACAATATTATGTATACATAAAGTCTTATAAAGAAACAAGATGAAGTCTCTTGAAGATTTAAAAGATGATAAACACACAAAACCTCATATTTAGTATACATGTATTCAACATAAGATGTGTTGCAAAATGTGAGATGTAAGAATTATGAAAATTTCTCAAGAACACATATAAAAAATTATTTTGACACAATATACCATCCATATGAGTTTAAATGGTTAAAATGATGTTGTCAAAACAAGAGAAAAGTAAAAAAAAAATTGTTCTTTCTACAACACTTTAAAGATAACAACAAAAAACTATCGGTCTAAATTCAAGTATGTTCTAAATAGACATTAATATAAACACAATTGGGGATGTTCACGATTTGTGTTGGGTAGGATTTTGACAAACTCATTACCCAACCCACTAAAAAACTATCGGGTTCGACTTTTATAATTTTTATGTTAAACTCAATCCAAAACCCACTCTTGAGTGAATTGGATTGGGTTGGGTCAATTGGATCAAGAATTTAATTTTTTTGTTAAAAGTTATAATTTTCAAGTATCATTTGAAACAAAGGTTAAGGACGATATTATGTTGAACAAAAGGAAGCAAAGGTAAATAATGGAGGTGAACGATAGAGACAAATGACAAAGGGAAATAACACGGAGGTAAAAGGTGGAGACAAATAACAGAGGTGAATGATGGAGGAGAACAACAGATGCAAGATTATTGGGGTTGATACGAAGAAGAAAACACACTAGAATAATATTTAGGTTTGTTTGCCTAATGTTAGGGTTGAGATGCAATGGAGGTGAGAAATAAAGGTGAATAATGAAGACAAAATAGAGGAAGGTGCATGGTCACTAAAAGCGTTTTAGGTTTGTCTAAGGTTATGCCAATTGTGAAACAAGTATAAGAATAAGTTGGATTGAGTCTCGAGTCACTCATACTAAACTCATGACCCAACTCATATAAGAGTGTATTAGATTCGATCGGGTTGGGTTTGACACAATCATAAATGAAATTCAACCCAATTTAAATGGATTAAATTGGATCAAATGACGTCATCGGATAATGCAACCCACGAACATCCCTAAACACATTACAATACATAAAAATATAGTATTTATATATTGTGAACACCTAATTTTGTCCCTCTCTATATAATTACTTTTTTCATAATTTTAAATGTAAAATTTTTCATAATTTTAATTTTAAGAAATTTTAATTTTTTTCAAATGAACTTTTAAAAAAATGACATCTAGTAATTATTCTGGTTGATCCATTTAAGAAAAAGAAAAATATTAAGAAACAAAAAAAAACAATAGAAATTCAATGTCTCTCTCCCAATTTTCACATCTCTGTGCCAAAAACTCCAGTACCCATAGTCATGTCATTCATTTCTAAGCATCCACCCCCTGCAAACTTCTCCAACAATTCAATTTCCTCAATCAAAGCTGATAACATCAAATCTCCTCTGTGCCACTCTCAATGACGAGTCTCTTTCTTCCAATCTCCTTAATCAAAGTTGATAATATCACATCTCCTTTGTGTCACTCTCAATGACCACTCTGTCTTTCAAATTTCTCAATCAAGACTAATAAATTGATATTATTTGTTGATGATTTTGATTTGATGATGTTGCTGGAACATTGGTGATTAATTGATGATTATGCAGTTTTGAATAGTTGTTAGATTATCTGTTATTAATTAGCTAATTCTGATATATTAGTCTTCTGTTTTCATTAATCTTCAATTAGTCAACTAATTCTGCTATATTAGTCGACTATTTTCATTAATATGTCAGGAATGTGCTTTTAATGAAATTAGCTAACTATTTTGCTGTTTAATCGACTATTTTGTTCTAGGCCTCCCAGTATGCAGAAAACAGAATAGCGTCTGTTTAAGCTCATCTTTATCTCTATAAATAGAAGTCTCGTGGGAGATTCAAACTACTGAAAGAATAGCAAAAAGAACAGAGAGAGAACAGAAAAGAGAGGATCAAGAAAAGCTTGCTCACCAATCTTTGAAAGATTCAGCTTTAGGAGAATCAAGAAGAGAGTCTTGATTCGCATTTTTCTAAATTGTTTTTGTTCTCTGTGTTGAGATCATTTTGTGGGGTTACGAAACTTGTATCTTGGTGATTGGGGTGATCACTGCAGACTTGGTGTGAGTCTGGGTTAGATTGAATTCTATAGGGTTTAGAATTTCATCTTTGTGGTTTTGGTAGTCTTTAGAAGAGGGGTTCTTGTAAAGACTTGATCATTTTAGTGATTTGGGATCTGTTAGTGTTACAGATTGAAACTGAATGTAGCTCTTGAAAAGGAGTGAACTAGTATAAATTCTTGTCTTTCTCTTCTTTTATCATCTTTAATAATTGTCTGATAGAACTAATCGACTATTTCTCAGAAATCAATTAACTAATTTGTTCTTAACAGCATCAGAAAAATCTGTAACTTCACAATTTTGAAAGAAAATCCAATATCAATTCATCCCCCCCTTCTTGATATATCTCTGCGTCTAACAATTGGTATCAAGAGCAGGTACTTGAAAGATATTCAAGAGTGATCCAAGATGGCTGATAAGCTTCCCTTTGCTGAAGGAGCATCTACCAACAGACCACCACTCTTTGTTGGAGCGAACTACCCCTTCTGGAAAGCAAGGATGAAGATTTTCTTTGAATCTGTAGATAGAGGCGTTTGGGATGCTGTGATCAATGGTCCATACATTCCAACATTGAAGACTGAAGATGGAACAATAACTAAAAAACCATGGGAGACATGGACTGATGCAGAAAATAAGAAAGCACAATTCGATTGTAAGGCCAAAAATATTCTAACTTCTGCTTTAAATCTTGATGAATTTTTCAGGATTTCTCAATGTGCAACTGCTAAGGAAATGTGGGACATCCTACAAGTCACCCATGAAGGCACATCAGAAGTTAAGAGACCAAGAAATCACACTCTCATTCAAGAATACGAATTATTTAGGATGCAGCCTGGAGAGAGCATCCAAGATGTGCAGAAACGTTTTACTCATATTGTAAACCATCTGTTGGGTCTGGGAAAGAAATTTGATGATGAAGAACTCAACATTTAAGTTTTAAAGTGCCTAAATAGAAGCTGGCAACCAAAGGTCACTGCTATCATTGAAACAAAGGACTTATCTGTTATGAATACAGCTACATTGTTTGGGAAATTGAGGGAGCATGAACTGGAATTGAGTAGACTTGATCAGCTGGAAAATTCTGACAAGAAGAACAAGAGCCTTGCATTGAAAGCCAAAGAATGTTTGAAGAGTGATGAAGAGGAAAACGTAAATGATAGTACAGAATTTTCCATGCTTGTAAAGAAGTTTGGAAAGTTTCTAAAGAGGAAGAACAACTCAAGAGATAGATTTCAAGAACAACAGAAAAGGTATACAAGAAAATCTGATTTCAATTCTTCTAATTTCTCTTGTTTCAACTGTGGGAAGCTAGGACATGTTAAGATGGATTGTCCTCTCATGAATCAAAGAAAAGAAAGAAAAGACAAAGAGAAACGAATTCCTCACTTCAAGAAAGAAAAGAAAGCATACATGGCTTGGGATGAAAGTGAATCTAGCAAGTCATCTACTTCAGATTTTGAATCTGAAAATCAAGCAAATCTATGCCTTGTTGCAAATGCTGAAACATCAAGCCAAATGAGTATTTGTGAAACTGATCTTAGTGAGAATTATGACACTTTATTAGATGCATTTAAAGAACTGCATGATGAAGCAAGAAAGCAGGATCATCAGATTAATCGACTAAAAGGACTAAATAGTTGGCTAGAAAACAAACTACAGGAACTGGAAAACCAGATTAGCAGACTAAAAGATGAAAACAGTCAACTAAAAAACAGAGTTCTGGAACTGGAAAACCAGATAGAATTTGATAAGTCTGAAAGTGATAAAATCAATCCTGCTAAGTGTGAAAACTGCAAAAATCTCCAAGATAAAATTGTTTATCTGATAAAAACATTAAGAAAGTTTCAATTGGGACAAAATACTCTTTGTCAACTACTAAACTCTCAAATTGGCTACTCCAACAGAAATGGTCTTGGGTATGGGAAGTTTGTAAAACATTATCCAGTTGCTAAATACAAATCTTACACAAATAACAGATTTAAAAAGTGTTTTTATTGCTTGAAAACTGGACATACATCTAAATACTGCTATACCAAGAATTTTGGCATTTCAAGAGGAGAATACTATTGGAAACCCAAATCATCTGCTATTCCTAACTCTAAAGGACCCAACCTATTTTGGGGACCTATATATCTAAACTAAATTTGTTTTGTAGATTTGTCAAAGAGCAAAGAGAGCTTTATGATATTTAGATAGTGGTTGCTCTAAACATATGACAGGTGACAAATTAAAGCTAATCAATTTCAAGGAATATGAAGCTGGTTCTGTTACATTTGAAGATGATAGCAAGGGTAAAATAAAAGGTTCTGGAGATATAGGAAGCTGCTCTTCTTCACAAATAAAAGATGTTCTATTTGTTGAAGGATTGAAACATAATCTGCTGAGTATCAGTCAACTGTGTGACAAAGGTATGAAGGTCACTTTTGATGCAGAATTTTGTGTTATATACAATTGTAAATCTGCAGATATTGTCCACATTGGAAGAAGAACAAACAATGTATATATGCTGGACATTGAATCCTCAAATCTCAAGAATATATGCTTGTTGACCAAAGAAGATGAAGGTTGGCTTTGGCATAGAAGATGTGGACACATTAACATGCAATTATTAAACAAAATCTGCTGCAAAAGCCTTGTTAGAGGCCTTCCAAATGTCAAATTCGTGAAAGACAAAGTTTGTGCATATTTCCAAAAAGGAAAGCAATCAAGAAACTCATTTGAATCAAAGAACATCATCTCAACAAGAAGACCACTTGAGCTATTACATCTTGATCTCTTTGGTCCATCAAGAACTGTAAGTCTTGGTAACAATTCCTATGTTCTTGTCATTGTTGATGATTTTTCAAGATTCACTTGGACATTATTTCTATCTTCTAAAGATGAAACTTTCTATGCATTTAAGAAATTTGCCAAGATTATTTCAAATGAAAAAGATCTTAACATTGTTTCTTTAAGAAGTGATCATGGAACAAAATTTCAAAACATTCATTTTGAAAAGTTTTGCTCAAAACATGACATATCTCACAATTTTTCTGCTCCTAGAACTCCACAACAAAATGGAGTTGTTGAAAGAAAGAATAGAACACTTCAAGAATGTGCTAGAACCATGTTAAGTGAATCTAAGCTTCCTAAGTATTTTTGGGCAGATGCAGTTTCCACAGCTTGCTATGTGCTTAATAGGGTATTGATGAGACCAATTCTCAATAAGACTCCTTATGAACCAATGAATGGTAAAACTCCTAGCATTGCATACTTTAAAGTTTTGGGTTGCAGGTGTTTCATATTAAACAATGGAAAAGCATCTTTAGGCAAGTTTGATGAAAAAGCTGATGATGGTATATTCTTAGGTTATTCTATGTATAGTAAAGTCTATCGTGTTTTCAACAAAAAGAATTTGACTGTAGAAGAATCAATTCATGTTGTATTTGATGAGTTCTTATGTCAAAAAGAGAGAAAAGGTAATTCTCTTGCAGGTTCAGATGATGAAAGGTCTGAAAAATCAGAAAAGAATGAAGATTATGCAAAAAGAGCTGCTGATGCTGACAGACAAATTGAAACAGTTGACTATTCTGCAACAGACAATGTTTTGTCTAAATCCTGGAGAACTCAAAAAGGACTATCACTGGAGAACATCATTGGAAACGTTGAAAAGGGAGTTACAACTCAAAATTCTTTAAATGATTTATGCAATCACATGGCTTTTGTGTCTCAAATTGAACCTAAGAATATCAATGATGCTTTGCTTGATGATAATTGGATTTCTGCTATGCATGATGAATTAAATCAGTTTATCAGAAATGATGTTTGGTTTCTTGTACCTAGAAATAACAACATGAATGTTATAGGAACTAAATGGGTGTTTAGAAACAAGCTTGATGAAAATGGGATAATCACTAGGAACACAGCTAGATTAGTTGCTAAAGGCTATAATCAAGAAAAAGGTATTGATTTTGATGAAACCTATGCTCCTGTAGCTAGATTAGAAGCTATTAGACTGTTACTTGCTTTTGCTTGTCTTAAAGGTTTCAAACTTTTTCAAATGGATGTCAATAGTGCTTTCTTAAATGGCTTCATTAATGAAGATGTATATGTTGAATAGCCACCTAGTTTTGTTGATTTTAAACTTCCTAATCATGTATACAAACTGAAAAAGGCTTTGTATGGTCTCAAACAAGCACCTATACAATAGTATGAAAGACTTACAACTTTCCTCATATCACAAGGCTTTAAAAGAGGAGCTATTGAAAAAACTCTTTTTACTAAGAAAGTTGATAATGAACTCATATTGGTGCATATTTATGTTGATGATATCATTTTTGGTTCATCTAATCAATCTTTATGCAAGAATTTGCAGATACTATGAAAGGTGAATTTGAGATGTCAATGATGGGAGAACTAAATTTCTTCTTAGGACTGTAGGTCAAACAATTGCATAATGGTACATTCATCATTCAAACAAAATACTACAATGAGCTATTAAAGAAGTTTAGTATGGAAAACTGCAAAGAAGCCTCTACTCCTATGTCTTCAAATTGCTATCTTGACATGGATGAAATAGGAAAATCAGTTGATGCAACCATGTACAGAGGTTTAATTGGTTCATTGCTTTATATAACAGCTAGCAGACCTGATATCATGTTTATTGTGTGCTTATGTGCAAGATTTCAAGCCAATCCAAAGGAATCACATCTCACTGGTGCAAAACGAATTCTCAAATACCTCAAAGGAACAGTGAATGTTGGGCTATGGTATTCCACTGGTAATGAACTGAATTTAGTTGGATATACTGATTCTGATTTTGCAGGTTGCAAATTGGATAGAAAGAGCACAAGTGGAACATGCCATCTCTTTGGGAATTGCTTGATATCATGGACCAGCAAGAAACAAGCTTGTGTTGCATTATCTATTGCAGAAGCTGAATACATTGCTGCTGGAAGTTGCACTACACAAATTCTCTGGTTAAAACAGCAGCTATGTGATTTTGATTTACACCTACATGATATTCCTACAATTTTTGATAATACCAGTGCAATTAATTTAACAAAAAATCCCATTTAGCACTCTAGGAAAAAACATATTGAAATTAGACACCATTTTATAAGAGATCACATTGAAAAGAAATATTGTAGGATTGATTTCATTTCAACTAATGACCAATTAGCTGATATTTTCACTAAGCCATTAGGTCGTGACAGGTTTTTAAAACTAAGGAATGAATTAGGAATCCTAAACATTAATAACCTTTCTTAAATGTTCTACTGCTGCATTAAACAGTTTGTTAATTCTTTGAAATAGTTGACTTATTTCATTTAACTGACAAAAATATTATACTGCTGCAGAATTTAGTTTGTTAATTCTTTGAAATAGTTGACTTATTTCATTTAACTGACAAAAATGCTATACTGCTGCATAAAATAGTTTGTTAATTTCTTTGAAATAATTGACTTATTTCATTAAATGTGCCCACTGCTATTACTTCTGTCAGAATAGTCTATTAATTTCTTTGACTAGTTGACTACTTTCATTTACTGCAACTGAATTCAATTGGGTATTCAAGCAAACTAGTTTAATTATTTCAATTCCAACTAAACCTAATCTGTCAAAGATAAATTCGTACTTGGGTCCACTGTTATTCAAAGCTGAAACAGTTATAGATGCATGTGAGGATGCTTTATTGGTTTTACAAAACTGAACTTCCATTTCTCAACATATTCCTTTTGCATTTTCTGACCATGAGCATCTATGATTGAGTGCAGATCTGTTCAAAATATTCACACAGTTATTATTCGTTTGACCAAGCTACTCAATCCTTCTATATTAATCTGATTCATATGCATATTACATACCATTTCTGTGCATCACACAATCACTACAATTTCTCATCAAAATGTCTTCTAATGACTACTTCTTAGTTGAAAGTGATGATGATTCAGATGCACCCTTAGCTAATGCAGTTTAGAGGCTGAGAAGGTCATCCAGAACTCGAATGCCAACACACACTTCACAGACTCCAGTTAGAAAAACTCAAAACAGAAACAGAGGATCAACCTCTGGTTCTCCTGCACAGCCCATAAGGAATCTTGAATCTGCTGTTGGATCTTCAAACCCAGCTGTGGGAAAATTTCCTAAGAGATATAAGGTTCGTGTGAGGATCCCTTCTCCTGTGCGTGCTGAAGAGAATGATTCAGAAGAAGAAACTGAATCTGAACGTGAAGAAGGTGCTGAAACCATTGAGTCATTGGAGCTAAAAATGCAGAGAAAGTTGGTGCTGATACAAAAAAATCTCAAGTTCAACTGGTTGAATAACGAAAATTTGATTTTTGTTAAGAATGCCCTTCAAACTCAAGGGTTGAGGCAGTTTGTTGAAATGGAAGGTAATTTTTGCAGTGATTTAATTAAGCTTTTCTATGCTAATCTGAAAGCAGAAAACAATATGCTGGTCTCTCAAGTCAAGGGAAAATAAATAAGGATTGATAACTCCTTATGGAGAAGGCTAGCTGGTCTGAAGAATGAAGGTGTCAAGATAAGTAAAGGAAATACTTCCTCTGTGCCTGAATTCAACAAGGAATCTGCATTCAAGTCCTGCATGCGAAATGCAGATGAAGCTGTTCAGAAATTCAATGTTGGTAAGATTAAACGTGATGAAAGACTACTTGCTTTCATTATTGCTTGACAGCTCACACCCAGGGGGAGTAATCATGCTCAGCTTATGGAAGAAGATTTGGCCTTGATTCACTGCATGAAGAATAACATCAAAGTCAACTGGATATATGTCATCAAAGGACACATGTTCAAAGCCAAACATCTTAATGATCACAAGCTTCCTTATGCTATCTTCATCTAAAAAATTCTGGACCACTTCAACATTTCCACTAAAGGAAAAACTACCAGAATTATCAATCATAAGCATCTCTTTGACAACTACTATCTTAGGAAAATGGGTCTGTCAAAGGTTAATGATGAATGGATTTTTGAAGCTGGCTCCTCTTCCTCTGCACCTAGATCATCTATCCATGCTGATACTTCATCAAGGAATCCCCAAGACTATTCTGCATATCATATGGTTCCTTATACAGCACCTCCTGCATACCAAGGCATTCCTTTATCTAAATTTGAAAGAATGCTTATTTCAGGACTAAATGTTCTTGGATCTATGCAGAGAAACACTCATGAAACCATGGTTGCTAGGTTCACGAATATTGATTATGAGATTGAGCTCATACAGCAACAACTTACTGAGATTCAAGTTTCAGTTGAAAACTTTGAAGGAACCTCTGCAAATGTTGCTGCCATGGATGAGGATGCTGTTGATGAAGATGATAATGAGGATGATTGTTGATGATTTAAGATTTGATGATGTTTATTTAGCCTTGATGGTTGTGTTTATATTGTGCTGGATGTGTGGTTAATGTTTCTGAAATGATTTAGGATTACTAGAGATGTTAGATTACCTGTAAATGATTAATCAATTGAATAATGATAAACTGTTGTTTTTGTTATTCATCAATTAGTCTACTAATTATGTTGCTCTAGTCGACTATTTTCATTAAGTGTACCAGGAATACAGGTTTAATGAAAATAACAAACTGGTCTGGGTCTTCAGTCGATTATTTTGTTCCTGGCACCAACCTTATGCAGAAAACATGCAGAACGCGGGTTTTAAAGATTTTAAAACTGGCTGACCCAATGCAATTCATTTATCTATAAATACAACATTCAAGGGCGCATCAACTAGCGAAAGAATTCAAGAGAAAGTTCTCAAGTGCTGCATACATTCAGAGGAAAAGATTTCTGCAGAGTTTTACGAATTTTCTGAGTATTCTTCCAAGAAGATTATTTTCTTTCTTTCACTGTATCTTGTATTCTTTGATCTCGGGTTAGAGATTCGTAGGTGCGTTTTAGAACCCTGTGTCTGTGATTGGGGTGATCACAGTGACTCAGTGTGAGTCAGTGGGTGAAGATCTGTTCTATAGTGTTTAGAATAGGTTCTTTAGTTTTCTTGTAGTGTTCAAGAAAGGATTTGTTGTAAAGAATACGATTTTGATAGTGATTAGGATCTGTGGAGTTGCAGATCACCAACTGGATGTAGTTCTTGCATAAAGAACGAACCAGTATAATCCTTGGTGTTATATTTTCTCTTCCTTCATCATCTGTCATATTCTGCAGTAAGAACTAACCTACTATTTCGCGATTATCAGTTGGCTAATTTTCAGTAAACTGCACAAGTAAATTTTCTGATACGAAAAAGTTTTCAATAAAGCTATATATCAATTCAACCCCGCCTTCTTGATATAATTCCGCTTCTAACAATTGGTATCAATAGCAGGTTCTTGTAAGGTACTCAAGATAAAATCAAGATGGGTGACAAGCTTCCCTTTGCTGAAGGAGCATCTACCAACAGACCTCCTCTCTTCGTAGGAGCAAATTATCCTTTCTGGAAAGCCAGAATGAAGATCTTCTTCGAGTCTGTTGACAGAGGCGTGTGGGATGCAGTGGTTAATGGTCCATATATCCCTACTGTGAAAGGTGAAGATGGACAGCTGATTGAAAAACCATGGGAGCGAGTGGTAGTCTGAGAGAGAATAAGAAGGCGCGATATGACGATGAAGGCAAAGAATATTTTAACCTCGCTCTTAATCTTGATGAATTTTTCAGGGTTTCACAATGCACTACAGCCAAAGAAATGTGGGACATACTTCAAGTCACACATGAAGGTACAACTGAAGTGAAAAGGCCAAGAAAACACACTCTCATACAAGAGTATGAGATGTTTCGAATGCAGCCTGGTGAGACAATTCAAGATGTGCAAAAGCGATTCACACACATAGTGAATCATTTGCTTGGCTTAGGAAAGAAGTTTGAAGTTGAAGAGCTCAATATAAAGGTCTTTAAATGCTTGAGTAGGAGTTGGCAGCCAAAAGTTACAGCTATCCTTGAAACAAAGGATTTAACAGTCATGAGCACTGCAACCTTGTTTGGGAAACTCAGAGAACACGAGTTGGAGCTGAGTAGGCTGGATCAACTTGAAAGTTCAGAAAAACAAAGCAAGAATCTAGCACTAAGAGCCAAGGAGTTCATCAAGAGTGATGAAGAGAAAGAAGACGAGAGTACTGAGTTTGCTATGCTGGTTAAGAAGTTTGGTAAATTTCTAAAGAGGAAGGATAATTCAAAAGACAAGTTTCAGGAAAAACAGAGGAGGTATACCCGAAAACCTGATTTTAATTCCTCTAACTTTTCTTGTTTTAATTGTGGGCAGCCAGGACATGTCAAGGTAGATTGTCCTCTTTTGAATCAAAGAAAGGATAGAAGCCCAGAAAAGAATGAAAGAAGAGATAAAGACAAACGAAATCAGTACTTCAAGAAAGGCAAGAAAGCTTATATGGCCTGGGATGACAGTGATTCCAGCAAAACATCAAATTCATATTCTGAATCTGGAAATCAAGCCAATCTGTGCCTTGTAGCCAATGAAGAAATAGCTAGCCAAGTAAGTTCGTGTGATTCTGATATGAGTGAAAATTATGACACCTTGTTTGATGCATTCAGAGAATTACATGATGAAGCAAAGAAACTGGACTATCATAATAATCGACTAAAAGGACTAAATAACTAGCTAGAAAATAAGGTACTGGAACTGGAAGATCAGAATAGCAGACTGAAAGATGATAATAGTCAACTAAAAGACAATGTCCTGCAACTGAAAAACCAGATCGAGTCTGATAAATCTGAGAATGATAAAATTGAATTTGCAAAGTGTGAAAATTGTATTAACCTTCAAAATAAAGTTGGTTACTTGATTAAAACATTGGCAAAGTTTCAAATTGGTCATAATACCCTTAATCAACTTCTACATTCTCAAATTGGTTTTTCAAATGGAAATGGTCTTGGTTATGGAAAACATTATCATGCTGCTAAGAACAAATCTTATCCCAGTAACAAATTTAAAACATGTTCTTATTGCTTGAAACGTGGTCATATATCTAGATTTTGCTATGTCAAGAATTTTGGGATTTCAAGAGGTGAATTCTATTGGAAACCCAAAACATATGCTGTTCCTAACTTGAAAGGACCCAACTGGTTTTGGGGACCTAAATTTGTAAATTAAACTTTGTTTTGCAGATCTGTCATGGAGCAAAAAGAACCTTATGGTATCTAGATAGTGGGTGCTCCAAACATATGACAGGTGATAAATCAAAATTGATGAATTTCAAGGCATATGAAGCTGGTTCTGTCACTTTTGGGGACAATAGCAAGGGTAAAATCAAGGGATCTGGAGATATTGGCAACTGTTCTTCCTCACAGATTAAGGATGTACTTTTTGTTGAAGGACTAAAACACAATCTGCTAAGCATAAGTCAGCTATGTGACAAAGGTATGAAAGCCACTTTTGATGCAGAATTTTGTATCATATTCAACTGTAAAACTGCAGATGTTGTGCACATTGGGAGAAGAGTAAACAATGTTTACATGCTGGACATTAACTCCTCAAATCTCAAGAACATCTGTTTGTTAACCAAAGAAGATGATAGCTGGCTATGGCATAGAAGGTGTGGACATGTCAACATGCAGTTATTAAACAAAATCAGCTGCAAAAGTCTAGTAAGAGGCCTTCCAAATGTGAAATTCGTGAAGGACAAAGTATGTGAATATTGCCAAAAAGGGAAACAGTCCAAAAGCTCATTTGAATCAAAGAATATCATTTCAACAAGGAGACCACTTGAACTTTTGCATCTTGATTTGTTTGGTCCATCAAGAACTGTAAGTATTGGAAACAACTCTTATGTTCTTGTTATTGTTGATGATTTCTCAAGGTATACTTGGACACTTTTTCTTTCTTCAAAAGATGAAACTTTCCATGCATTCAAAAGATTTGCTAAGATCATTTCAAATGAAAAAGATCTTAAAATTGTTTCTTTAAGAAGTGATCATGGGACTGAGTTTCAAAATATGCATTTTGAAAAGTTTTGTTCTAAATATGGCATATCTCACAACTTTTCTGCACCTAGAACTCCACAGCAAAATGGAGTTGTTGAAAGGAAGAACAGGACTCTCCAAGAATGTGCAAGGACAATGTTGAGTGAATCAAAGCTTCAAAAATACTTTTGGGCAGATGCAGTCTCTACAGCCTGTTATATACTCAATAGAGTTTTGCTTAGACCAATACTAGATAAAACTCCATATGAACTTCTAAATGATAAAATTCCTAGTATTGCATATTTCAAAGTCTTTGGATGCAGGTGCTTCATACTCAACAATGGAAAAGCATCATTAGGCAAATTTGATGAAAAAGTTGATGATGGTGTTTTCCTAGGTTATTCCATGACTAGCAAAGCATATCGTGTTTTCAATAAGAAGAATTTAACTGTGGAAAAATCTATTCATGTTTTTTTTTATGAGGTGTTATGCCAAAAAGAGAGAAAATGTAACTCTCTTGCAGGGTCTGAGGATGAGAAGTCTGAGAAATCCGAAAAGAATGAAGATCATGCAGAAAAATCTACTGAAACTGTCAGACAGGATGAACCAGTCGACTATAACCCTGGATCAGTCGACTACTCTGCAGCAAACAATGCTCTAGCAAAATCCTGGAGGACTCAAAAAGGATTGTCTCTTGATAACATCATTGGGAATGTTGAAAAGGGAGTAACAACTCGAAACTCTCTACATGAATTCTGCAATCACATGGCATTTGTTTCTCAAATAGAACCTAGAAATATTCATGATGCATTGCTTGATCATAATTGGATAACTGCTATGAATGAAGAGTTAAATCAGTTTGTTAGGAATGATGTATGGCATCTAGTACCTAGAAACAATGAAATGAATGTGATAGGATCAAAGTGGGTATTCAAGAACAAACTAGATGAAAATGGTGTAATAACCAGAAACAAAGCTAGACTTGTAGCAAAAGGGTATAATCAGGAAGAAGGCATTGATTATGATGAAACTTATGCACCTGTTGCTAGATTAGAAGTCATTGGATTGTTGCTTGCATTTGCATGTCTTAAAAGCTTCAAACTCTATCAAATGGATGTTAAAAGTGCTTTTCTTAATGGCTTTATAAATGAGGATGTGTATGTTGAACAGCCACCTGGTTTTGTTGATTCTAAGTTTCCTAACCATGTTTACAAACTCAAAAAGGCATCGTATGGTCTTAAACAGGCACCTAGGCAGTGGTATGAAAGACTCACAACCTTCCTCATATCACAAAGTTTTAAAAGAGGAGTTGTGGATAAAACACTTTTCACAAAGAAAGTTGTCAATGATCTTATACTTGTGCAGATTTATGTTGATGACATTATCTTTGGGTCATCTAATCCCTCTCTTTGCCAAGAGTTTGCAGAATCAATGCAAGGTGAATTTGAGATGTCTATGATGGGAGAATTGAATTTCTTCCTAGGTTTGCAGGTCAAACAGTTGCAAAATGGAACATTCATAAACCAATCTAAGTACTGCAACGAATTGCTGAAGAAGTTCAACATGGAGAGCTGCAAAGAAGCCAATACACCAATGTCCTCAAGTTGTTATCTTGATATTGATGAATCTGGAAAATCAGTTGATGCAACTATGTATAGAGGTTTGATTGGATCTTTGTTATACATCACTGCTAGCAGACCTGACATCATGTTTGATGTATGTCTATGTGCAAGATTCCAAGCTAATCCAAAGGAATCACATCTCACAGCTGCAAGACGAATTTTGAAGTATCTCAAAGGAACTGTGAATGTTGGGCTATGGTATTCAACTGGTAATGAGTTAAATCTTGTTGGATATACTGATTCTGATTTGGTAGGTTGCAAATTAGACAGGAAAAGCACCAGTGAAACATGTCACTTGTTTGGAAACTGCTTAATTTCGTGGACAAGCAAGAAACAAGCATGTGTTGCTCTTTCCACTACAGAAGCTGAATACATAGCTGCTGGTAGCTGTACTGCACATATTCTGTGGTTGAAACAACAGCTAAGTGACTTTAATTTGCATCTTTCTGATATTCCAATCTTATGTGATAATACCAGTGCAATCAACCTAACTAAGAATCCTATACAGCACTCTAAAACTAAGCACATTGAAATCAGGCATCACTTTATAAGAGATCATATAGAAAAGAAGGATTGTAGGATTGAATTCATCTCTACAAATGATCAGTTAGCTAATATATTCACTAAACCTCTTGGTCGTGATAGGTTTTTCAAACTTAGAAATGAATTGGGCATCTTGAATATTAATCATCTCTCTTAAAATTTCTTCTGCTGAGTTGATTAGTTTGTTAATTCCATGAAATAGTTGGCTTATTTCATTAAACTGGCAATAATATCTTACTGTTGTAGATTTCAGTGTGTTATTTTCGTGAAACAATCGATTTATTTCATTTAACTGACAACAATGCTTTACTGTTACGAAAATAAGTTGCTTATTTTCAGGAAATAACAGTTTTATTTCATTAATTGTTCCTGCAGATGTTGTTTGAATCAGAACAAACCCATTAATTGCTTTGACTAACAGACTAATCCCTGTAACTGCCATTAAATTCAATTGTAGTTTCAAGAAATCAGTGTTTAATCAAATCAATTTTAGCCATATCTGTACAAGTCGTGCATTCTGTGCATTATCATTCAAGGCATGAACAGTTATAGGTGCATGTGTATTCACTTTATTGGGGTTTCAGAATTGGTTTTCCATTTCTCAATATATTCTCTGCATCTTCTGAGAACTGTGCATCTGTGGTTGAGTCTGAATCTATTCAAAATATTTGCTCATTAATTCACAGTTGAACATGCATACGTTTCTCCTTATATAGTCCCAATACATCTGCACATTACAGACTTAAACCGGTTCTCTCTACACTCTATATTCTCGCATACTGCCTTTCACTTCAGGTGCACAGTTTGAAATGTCAAACTTTGAGCATGGTGCTAGTGATGACTCAGATGCGCCAATCGGAAATATGTTTCAAAGGCTGAGAAGATCACTGAGGAACAGAACATCATCACACACAACTGCATCTCAATCTAGGAGAGCTAACAGAGGCTCAACATCTGGAACTCAAGCAGATCCCATTCAGATTCCAGAACAGACGACTGAACCTTCAGAGAGAAGGTTTCCGAAAAGATACAAAGTAAGGGTCAGACTTCCTCAACGAATGAATCCTCCTCCTCCTCCTTCTCCTCCTACAGAAGAACCAAATGAAGAAACTGAGTCTGACGAAGAAGAAGAAGAAAACAATGAGGTTGTTGTATCTGTAGAACACCGAATGCAGATGAAGCAAATTCTTACACCAAAAATACTCAAGTTCAACTGGCTGGAAAATGAAAACTTGACCTTCGTGAGGAACTCTCTTCATGCACAAGGTCTTCAGTAATTTGTAGAGCTTGAAGGTAATTTCTACATTGACCTGGTTAAACTCTTTTATGCTAACATGAAGGTGGAAAACAATGCACTTGTTTCCCAAATAAGAGGCAGGGAAGTGCGGATCGATAACTCTCTTTGGAGAAGAGTTGCTGGTTTAAGAAATGACGGAATCAAAATAAGTAAAGGAAACACTGGAGCAGTTCCAAACTTCAACAAGGAAGCCATGTACAAAGATTGCCTGCGCTACTGTGATGAGGCCATGATTCTCAAGTATAATGTAGGAAGAATGAAGCGTGACGAGAGACTCCTGGCTTTTCTTCTTGCGTGGCAGCTCATACCCAGGGGGAGCAATCACGCACAACTCATGGAGGAAGATTTAGCTCTGATCCATTGCCTGAAAAATCGCATCAAAGTGAACTGGATTTATGTTATTAAAGGTCACATGTTTAAGGCCAAACGTCTGAACGATCATAAGCTGCCATATGCCATCTCTATCTCTAAATTTCTGGACTACTTTAGCTTTCCCACTGAAGGTGAAACAACCAAGATTGTCAATCATAAACACATGTTTGATAACTACTACCTTCGCAAGATGGGACTCACTAAGACAAATGGTGAGTGGGCCTACGAGGCTGGTGCATCATCATCTGGTCATGGAGCAACCTTCATAGCTGGAGCTTCAAATCAGTCAGATTATGCAGCATATCAAATGGTTCCCTATATTGCACCTCCAACTTACCAGGGAATTCCAGTGTCAGAGTTTGAACAAATGCTTATTTCAAGGCTTAATGTACTAACTTCTATGCAGCGTGATACCCACGAGACTATGGTAGCCAGGTTCACCAATGTCGATACTGAGATTGACTTAATCCAGCGACAACTTGCAGAACTCCAAGTCACGGTGGATGGTCTTGATGGCTCCAACAATCAATCAACAACTGCCATGGAAGAGGATGATAATGATGATGAAGACGAGGATGATGAAGAAGATGATGAATGATCTTATCTGATGTTGCTTTTATGTTTTCAGCTTTATTTTTCTGCATTAAGAACAATTTTGGGTTTGTAATATTTTGCATACACTGTTTTTCTGCTTAATCTGCACTTTTTGAACACTCTATAACCGCTATACCTGCTATTTGCTAATGTCAAAGGGGGAGATAATCTACCATCTCTTCTCTTTGTGTTTGTTTTGTTTTGCAGGTTGACATCATCAAATAGGGGGAGTTTGTTGATGATTTAAGATTTGATGATGTTTATTTAGCCTTGATGATTGTGTTTATATTGTGCTGGATGTGTGGTTAATGTTTCTGAAATGATTTAGGATTACTAGAGATGTTAGATTACCTGTAAATGATTAATCAATTGAATAATGATAAACTATTGTTTTTGTTATTCATCAATTAGTCTACTAATTATGTTGCTCTAGTTGACTATTTTCATTAAATGTACCAGGAGTACAGGTTTAATGAAAATAACAAACTGGTCTGGGTCTTCAGTCGATTATTCTGTTCCTGGCACCAACCTTATGCAGAAAACGTGCAGAACGCGGGTTTTAAAGATTTTAAAACTGGCTGACCCAATGCAATTCATTTATCTATAAATACAACATTCAAGGACGCATCAACTAGCGAAAGAATTCAAGAGAAAGTTCTCAAGTGCTACATACATTCAGAGGAAAAGATTTCTGCAGAGTTTTACGAATTTTCTGAGTATTCTTCCAAGAAGATTATTTTCTTTCTTTCACTGTATCTTGTATTCTTTGATCTCGGGTTAGAGATTCGTAGGTGGGTTTTAGAACCCTGTGTCTGTGATTGGGGTGATCACAGTGACTCAGTGTGAGTCAGTGGGTGAAGATCTGTTCTATAGTGTTTAGAATAGGTTCTTTAGTGTTCAAGAAAGGATTTGTTGTAAAGAATACGATTTTGATAGTGATTAGGATCTGTGGAGTTGCAGATCACCAACTGGATGTAGTTCTTGCATAAAGAACGAACCAGTATAATCTTTGGTGTTATATTTTCTCTTCCTTCATCATCTGTCATATTCTACAGTAAGAACTAACCTACTATTTTGCGATTATCAGTCGGCTAATTTTCAGTAAACTGCACAAGTAAATTTTCTTATACGAAAAAGTTTTCAATAAAGCTATATATCAATTCAACCCCCCTTCTTGATATAATTTCACTTCTAACAATGATGATGATGAAGATTAATCTTTGCTGTTTTTAATGCCTTTAATATTTTCGCCTTTATGCTGTTGATTTCTGAACAATTGTTGGGTCTGTAATATAATTTGCACTCATATTTTCTGCATTATATAATCTGCTTATATACTCTGCTTAATCTGCACCTATTTTCTAATGTCAAAGGGGGAGATAATCTTCCATCTATTCTCCTTGATTTCAACAGGTTTTGCAGGTTGCCATCATCAAATAGGGGGAGTTTGTTGATGATTTTGATTTGATGATGTTGCTGGAACATTGGTGATTAATTGATGATTATGCAGTTTTGAATAGCTGTTAGATTATCTGTTATTAGTTAGCTAATTCTTATATATTAGTCTGCTGTTTTCATTAATCTTGAATTAGTCAACTAATTCTGCTATATTAGTCAACTATTTTCATTAATACACGGAATGTGCTTTTAATGAATTAGCTAACTATTTCGCTGTTTAGTCGACTATTTTGTTTCAGGCCTCTCAGTATGCAAAAAACATAATAGCGCCTCTTTAAGCTCATCTCTTTCTCTATAAATAGAAGTCTCGTGGGAGATTCAAACTACTGAAAGAATAGCAAAAAGAACAGAGAGAGAACAGAGAAGAGAGGATCAAGAAAAGCTTGCTAACTAATCTTTGAAAGATTCAGCTTTAGGAGAATCAAGAAGAGAGTCTTGATTCGCATTTTTCTAAATTGTTTTTGTTCTCTATGTTGAGATCATTTTGTGGGGTTACAAAACTTGTATCTTGGTGATTGGGGTGATCACTACAGACTTGGTGTGAGTCTGTGTTAGATTGAATTCTATAGGGTTTAGAATTTCATCTTTGTGGTTTTGGTAGTCTTTAGAAGAGGGGTTCTTGTAAAGACTTGATCATTTTAGTGATTTGGGATCTGTTAGTGTTACAGATCGAAACTGAATGTAGCTCTTGAAAAAGAGTGAACTAGTATAAATTTTTGTGCATTCTTTCTCTTCTTTTATCATATTTAATAATTGTCTGATAGAACTAATCGACTATTTCTCATAAATCAGTTAACTAATTTGTTTCTTAACAGCATCAGAAAAATCTGTAACTTCACAATTTTGAAAGAAAATCCAATATCAATTCATCCTCCCCCCTTTCTTGATATATCTCTGCGTCTAACATCATTCAAGTTCAAATTAAATAATCTTTTCACTCTCTCAAGCAACCAGAGCACTTTTTTTGTCTATAAATAGGTTCTCATAAAGTGAATAAGGATTGGAAAATTTAACAAAACAAAAGAGAGGAAAGAAAGAATTGGAAGAAGTATCAACAGTAGCAAGGACAAGAAGAAACAAAATTGGATACTACAACTAGGTAACTTTTTTGGCATAAATCTTTAGCTTCTATGTTCTCGTCTTGTTGATTGTTATGAGACATGTTTATTCTAATGTGTCCTCATGAAAGTTGTTTTCTTGCTTTCCACTAACTTCCATTTCCATGAATAGAAGATTCAATTTTGGCATTTCTTTTCTATCCTTCCATGCCTGTTAGAAGGTCTTCACCACCAGACGGTCTATATGGTAGGTTTTCATCAGATTGTCTATAGACAGTTTTCTGCATCATGTGGTCTAGGAAAATTTTTAATTACTCTGTTACTTCTTTATCATCTAACCATAACCACATTGCAAAAATATCTTTAGAAAACATTCTCCATTTTTTGCATGCTCAAAGTTTTCAACTGGCATATTCCCTTTGACTTCTCTCATAGTTACTGTTCAAACCTTGTTTTTGGTATGAAAGATGTTTCTCCATGAATCCACCACCTACCTTAACTAAACATTTCCCGTGAACACTTCTCCAGTGTGTCACTCTCAGTGTTGCTAAACTTAACAAGAGGCACAAGGTTTAAAAGCTTTTTATTTAAATGAGGAAGTTTAAAGGAACTGGGTCTGTCCAAATTTCTTTTCCCTTCTCAACCCCATTTTTCATGTATATAACATCCATAAATTTTCATGTATATAACATCCATAAGTTTTTTTGTTCTTTCATTTTGCTGCCATAGAATTATCGAGACTGACATTGTTGCATGTTTTAGTATCTTTTTTTTATTAGCTATTTTTTTTCAAAGCATCTTAGAAATAATAATAAAATTAATAGTTTTATAACTAGATAGTAATCATTAGATAACTTACTAGATAAAATTAAATTATATGCGATTTTCTTTTAATTTTAAAAGGTTCAAAATGTGAAAACTTACTATCTAGAATATTTTCTCTAAACATAAAATCTTAAAATAGAAAAGTTAATTGGATGTGACATACTTTTAATTTTAGGATTTAAAATGCAAGTTGTGACAACTTGTCTATTTTAAAGTCCTACTCTTTTTTTAATATATAAAAAAACTCTTTTATATAAGTATAAATATGGACAAAAATAATTAATTGGTTGAATTTAATAATTTCTTGTTTAGTAGAAAAAACATGAAAAACATGTAGTTTTAGTTTTATTTTAATTTAAAATTTAAGGAAGATATTTGATAAAAAAATTTAAATATATAAAAGATAGAGAATGAGTTAATTAGATGCGACATCCTTTTAATTCTAAGACTCACGAGTATATCTATGTAATCCAAAAATCTTTCTCTGAATCAAATTTTCTTTTAATAATAATAATAAAATAAGAAAATATTTCAATAGACCGGCTTCTGTGTACACCTCTGCCAATTCTCTTGAATATATATGAGTTGTGACAATTCAAATATTATAGGATTTATAAAAATATTAAAAATTTTAAAATTCATCACCTTTCTTTTCTATACAAGAACTACGTAACTCTATTCTCCATTGGACCTAGAGATACGTAGGAGAAGGAATCCACTCTTGTTGAACTAAATATATAAAAAATAATATTTTACTTATATTATATTTAACATAATAATAACAATAATAATTATAATTTTTAAAAAAAGATAAACTATTAATTAATCTTTGTTTAAATTATTTTTTAGAGAGAGATAAATATTTTTTAAAAATATAGATAATTTGCTTAATTAATTATGGATAACCATCTTTATTGTAACAATCCAATATTTTAGATTATAAAAATATTAGATCATAAAGATATTATATTATAAAGATATTCAGTTATAAAAATATTAGATTATAAAGATATTTAGTTATAAAGATATTAGATCATAAAGACATTATGTTATAGAAATATTCAGTTATAAAAATATTAGATCATAAAGATATTATATTATAAAGATATTCAGTTATAAAAATAATAGATTATAAAGATATTTCGTTATAAAGATATTAGATCATAAAAATATTATGTTATAAAAATATTCAGTTATAAAGATATTAGACTACAGAGATATTTGATTATACAGATATTTGATTATAAAGATATTATATATTATATTATAAAGATATCAGATTATAAAGATAATACAATATATAAAAACAAAAGACTAGTTGGGTAGCTTGTTTTCATATACCTCTATTCTCTCTACCTCCATTCTCTCTATTCTCTTTATCCTCTCCATTCTCTCTACACTCTCCCTAAGGTTTAGATATTGAAACCCTAATGGTTTCTAGATCCAGAAGAAGCAATAGAAGGCTAATGGTGTAAGGAGGAGTTCTATCCGATTAGTTTGGTGAACGGGTAAGTCTAAGTTCGTTTATTCTTGAGAATTTTCTTTTGGAAAGTGTATCGTTTTTGAAGATTTTTCTCAATCAATTCTCTTTATGGGGAGATGTTATCCAGGATTTTGAGATAAAAGATGAGCTAAGGATTAGGATTGCAATTTTTCCATCTGAGCAAGGAACAAACAAAAATCCAGGTTAGGGAAGTTAATGTTCAAAAATATATAACTTGATATTAAGAAAGTTAATGTTAAAATATATATATATATATAACTAGTATGTTTTGTATATTATTGTGATATTGATTGTAATGTGTGAAAAACCTTGTTTTTGTATTATTTATGATGTTTAAGTTGATATTTGAATGTTTGTTGATAATCTATGGGATGGAAAACTTGTTTGAGGGGTAGAAACGAAAGTTTCTTTCCCTAGAGTGTTTTGTCTCGATCCTATTCTTGCTTATAAATTTAGATTATTATCTCTAAATAAAATTGAGAAAAATTGAGTGGTTATGTATGACCTATGATGTTTTTGTATGAGGCCGAGTAGAGCCAAGGGTTGGGGCCCATAATCTACTGATGTGTGTTGATGAGATGTTTGGTACCCGAGGAGGTACAACTTTCATTTTAGTGTGGTGAGCTATGCTAGAGCGGATTCAATAAGATCTCAGATTCCACTGGTAGTCCCGGTCACGTAGACTAAGATGCCAGGTGGTGAAGAGTCAATGGGGGGATGCTGGAGACCTGCTCTGAGGCTACAATGAGGTAGGCCAGGGCCAGAGTAGGGTTGACAGTAGTCCTACCCTGTGGGCAGGGTGGTCAGAGTGTTATTGTGTCAGTACAGTAGTCAACCACAATGTGACCCACAGGTGTTAGTCTCTGAGTTCGGGCATAATAGCCGTGTCTTCCAAAAGATGTTTTCTTTTTAGAACATTTTGAATGTGCATGAGAATGTTGTGGTTATGTGTATTACATGATAATATTATTTGTGTTGTTACTTTTGAATTATTAAAGATGCATTAGATTTCAGATTATTTAAGTATGTTTTATGATAAATGTGCATGAGAATGATGTGATGATGGATATTACATGAATACTATTATTTTGTGTTGTTATATTTTTGAATTATTAGCTTACCCTACAATTGTCGATTGTTTGGCCTGCGATGATCGTGTTTCACTACACGGGAGCAGATATTTTAATAGGTGAGAGGGATGCTTCTGAGTCCCAGGACTAGATTGGAAGATGAAGTAGCAGTTATATGCATATATTTATATATGTTTTTATATCTCATAATAGAATTTTGTCCTAGTAGAGATTTTCTTTTGTATTGAATACAAATCATATATATATAATATATTTTTATCATCAGTTAATGCAAGTTACATTTGAACATTGAATATGATAATAGTAGTGATTTCTTAGGTCGTTACATTTATGATGGGCGTTGTAGGGTACTAATACCTTCTCTACACGTAATTGATTCCCAAACTCAAAAATCTAGTTTTACAGACCAAATTTTTTTTTATAATTTTTCCATTATTTTCCCTAATAAATATTGATGGTGACTCAATTTTTTTTTTCATTTTTTCCGACCCTGTCGTGATCCCAGTTGTGACAGATGACGACCTCATCGCGATCCCGGTTGTGACTCGAATTTCTTGCAATGACTAAATATCTCCAGTGGAGTTGCCATCGCAACCAGCGACTCGTCGTGATTCCATTACGACATATATTTTGTTTAGTATATTTATACAGGGTGTTACATTTACACATATTAGATATTTTAAGGATGATCGTATTTAGAGCTGTCAAAACGGGCGGCCCGGCCCAGCTTGGCCTGGCCCTACGGGCCAAGTTCAGAAAATCTGATAGCCTAGCCTGGCTTATATTTTAAAACGGGCTACAATTTTTAGCCTGGCCTGGCCCTATGTTAGGCCAACGGGCCAACGGGCCATTTTTAGCCTAATTAAAAATTGAAAAAAATATTACAATATATCTACAATATAATCTTTTATCAACAATATAAATATAAATATATAATATATTTACATGAATGCGTGTGTAAAACTGCTTACATTTGAACAACTTGTAAAAAGAACTTAGATCACATACTAAGTACTTCCAAAAGAGTCAAGCACCCTACTAAACAATATAACAGAGACTTGTGAGATGTTAGAGGAGTAGTGCAGTAGAGGAGATGAAAGAGCTTACGAGAAAGAAAGAGAAGAAATGAAGAAGAAAACATGGACTCTGAGACACTAGGGTTTCTTTTTTTGGTATGACAACATACCAATTAAGAACAAAATTTTAATATAAAAAATAAACAGGTCATCCCATTAGCTTACGGGCCAGCCTGGCCTTGGCCCATATGGACATCGGGCCAAATGGGTCAGGCTAAAAAAGACCAATTGTTATATAGACCACAATTTTTTAAGCCTAGCCTGACCTGAATCATAGGCTATACGGGCCAACTCATCGGGCCATGCCTATTTTGACAGCTCTAATCGTATTAGTGGGTTAAACTTTTTCATATATATATTTTGTAGTAAGTAATAAGAAAAGTAGTTTGAATTTCTTATACATTATTTTGTACTGTATTGTTATTAAAAAAATATTTTAAACATTAGTTACTTTATTATAATAATATTTTAAAGTATGAAATTATAGTGTTTTATTTTATTTATTATTTTATATATTAATATTTTATTTGATGAAAATTTAAAATTTAGATTGAATTTATCAAACTATTTTAAACATATCAAATATATTTTTTATTGAATCAAGTAAGTTAATTAGTGATCCACTAGTTTAGTTTAACTATCAATTAACCTAATATTTGAATAGGATAAGTGATGAGAGAGATTTTCATAATTGTCTATCTCAGTTGAATCTGCAGGAAATTTCGTGCCTGCCCACAAGACACGTTTTCTCTACTTTTTTCGGCTACATTTTCTTCCAACATTTTGAAAATACTGATATAATAAACTGGTCCAGTTGTTGAAAATGGTTTGCCTTTTTTCTATGTTTTCTACCAAGCTGAAATCAACGCCTCGATGGAAAAAATCAGTTGCTCTATTATCATAAACTTCCTCAACAAGGAACATAAAGTTAAAAAACCAAATTGTTTGGCCATATGTTTACGTTTTGGATGATGATGAAATAAGAAATTATGACATTTGAATGGTTTCTTCTCTTCTTTCATACAATTCAAAGGAGGACCCATGGTTCAGTTCATGGACAAGGTTCATTTATTATTGGATTGAGATTGAATATGTATTAATAAACTTATAGTAACTAAAAATTATATAAAATGACATGAATTAAGGTAATATCAGATTTTTATAATATGAGAAATTAAGTAAAAGAATTTAGGGTTTAGGGTAATATATAAATGTTTAAAATAAATATATACTTTTTTTTTGCTTTGGACATTTTTATTCATATATATTTTTTGAGTTCTTTTTAATTAATCACCACTTGACTAATTTTTCTATTCAATTAGAGTATTTTTTTTGAAAAATTTTCATAGAAAGATTAACACATATGACATGTGAGCAAATATATAAAAAAATTGACATCACTTCCAACATAAAATCTTAAGGCTTTATGTCTATGGTTCTTTTTTTTTCTTATATACACACCAACTTATCATTTTTACTCAATGTGAGACTTTATTCTCACTCTCACACTTGAATTCCTAATAGTCTCTCTCTCAAGTGTGAGACTACCCTAACTACTGTTGGATTTATCACAACAGTCCCTTTGATACCTTTCTACATTGGTACATTCCCCTCAAGGGGATTGATTCCTAACCACTACGTTAGTAATGATCCTAACTATTGTTAGGTTTTAACACAACGGGACATGCTTGCCTCCATCTCTAAGCCGGTCACCAAGATTACTAGACTCTTATATCACTCTGTTGGAAAATTTTCATAGGGAGATTAACACATGAAATGTGAGTAGACATATAAGAAAATTGACACCACTTCCAACATTAAACCTTTGTCCAATGGAGGTAATAAGTATTTAATTACTTTCATTGACGATTATTCTAGAAAAATGTGGGTCTATTTTTGACAGGAAAAGACAAAAGCCTTTGATGCTTTTAAAACTTTCAAAGCAAGAGTTGAAAAGGAATCAGGAAAGTCTATTAAAACTCTTCGAACAGATCGCGGTGGAGAATATTGTTCAAATGTATTAAGAAGTGGACTTTAAGCCTAACTCAACCCCACAAAATCGGCTCGTAAGGTGAGGTTTGCACCCACTTATATAGACTAAATTCTCTTCATCTCTAGTCGATGTGGGATTTCCAACACCCCCCTCACGCCGAGGACTGGACATCTCGAGCGTGGGACTATAGATTTATGGGTGGTCCAATAGCGGCCCGATAGCAGGTGACCCAACAACCTTGTTAGGATGGACTTATATGGCTCTGATACCATATTAAGAAGTGGACTATAAGCCTAAATCAACCCCACATAATCGACTTGTAAGGTGAGGTTTGCACCCATTTATATACACTAAATTGATTTCATCTCTAGTCGATGTGGGATTTCCAACACACCCCCTCACGCCGAGGACTGGACATCTCGAGCGTGGGACTATAGATTTATGAGTGATCCAATAGCAGCCCGATAGCGGGTGGCCCAACAACCTTGCTAGGATGGACTTATATGGATCTGATACCATATTAAGAAGTGGACTTTAAGCCTAACTCAACCCCACAAAATCGGCTTGTAAGGTGAGGTTTGCACCCACTTATATATACTAAATTGATTTCATCTCTAGTCGATGTAGGATCTCCAACACTTATATAGACTATATTAACTTCATCTCTAGTCGATGTGCGATTTCCAACAAAATGAATTTGATGTTTTTGTGTAGAACATGGTATTAGGAAAAAGCTAACAATTGCTTATACACCACAAAAAAATGGTGTATCAGAGAGGAAAAATAGAACGATTCTCAACATGGTGAGGAGTTTGCTAACAAAAGGGCGAGTTGCAAAGACATTTTGGCCAGAAGCTATTTGTTGGAGTGTTCATGTTTTAAACGAAATCCCAACCTTTGTTACTCAAAACATGACACCTAAGGAGGCTGGGAGTGGAAGAAAATCAACAGTAGATTATTTCAGAATTTTTGGGCGTGTTGGTTATGCCCATATTCCATATCAAAAGAGAGAAAAACTTGATGGCAAAGGAGAAAAATGCATTTTTCTTGGTGTTAGTGAGCAATCAAAAGCTTACAAATTGTACAATCATATCACTAGTAAAATTGTTATTAGTCGTGACGTGGTGTTTGATGACGATCAATTTTGGAATCGGGATGCAGACAAAGTTGAACAACATCTGCAAGTAGATGTTGATGATGATGTTGATGTTGATGGTGATGATGATTTTGTTGGTGACAATGAAGAAGGGAGGCAACAATAATGTGAGCAACAACCAGTTGAACCTACAAACGAGTGCCCTCAATAAAATAGAAAGAGACCAACATTGATGAAGAATTTTGTGGTAGAGGAAATTAATAATGAGGAAATTACTCATTTTTCTTTATTTGCGTATTGTGATCCTACAAGTTTTGAGATTGTAGTCAGAGAAGAAAAATGGAGAAAAGCAATGGATAATGAAATTAATTTCATAAAAAAGAATGACACTTGGGAGCTATGATATACCCAAGGATAAGAAAGTCATTGGAGTAAAATGGGTTTTCAAAACAAAGTTAAACAAAGATGGTGGAATAGATAAGTATAAAGCACACTTGGTGGCAAAAGGATACAACCAACAGTATGGGGTTGATTATACAAAAGTATTTTTCTCCTGTTGGAAGACATGACATGACTCAATCAGTTTGGTGGTTGCATTAGCAGCAAAAAATTCCTGGCAAATCTTCCAATTAGATGTCAAATCGGCATTCCTACAAGGATATTTAGAAGAACAGGTATTTATTAATCAACCTCCTGGATATGTTAAGTTTGGACATGAAAATAAGGTTTATAGATTGAAAAAATCTCTTTATGGGTTAAAGCAAGCCCCAAGAGCTTGGTGTAATCGCATTGGAACTTATTTTCTAAAAATTGGATTTGTGAAATGTCCTCATGAGCATACCTTATTTGTTAAAGGTGAAATGAGTGATTTGATTGGATTCATAGATAGTGTATGCAGGTGATCTAGATGATAGAAATAGCACATCTGGTTTTGTCTTTGTGCTTGGAACAGGCGTTATTTCATGGTCTTCTAAAAAGCAATGCATTGTTACCTTATCCAGTATTTAAGCTGAGTTTGTGCAACTACAACTTGTGTTTGTCAAGCCATATGGCTGAGAAAAATTCTTGAAGAACTATAATTCAAGAAAACAAAGGTAGCTACAATTTTTTGTGATAATAATTCAACAATCAAATTGTTAAAAAATCCAGTCCTTCATGGAAGAAGCAAGCATATTGATGTGAAATTTTATTTCTTAAGAGATCTTTGAAAAGAAGAAACTGTTAATCTAGTCTATTACAAGAGTGAAGATCAAGTAGCTAATATATTTACCAAGGCTTTAAAAAGGCAGTCATTTTTTAAGTTGAGAGAGCTACTTGGTGTCTCAACTATTAATTTTGTGAAGACATTAAATTGATATAAGCATATTTCACTTTAAGGGAGGGAATGATACTAACGGTCTAATGATTAGGAGGTTACTATAGTGCACAATAATGCACGTTTCTCTTTTTGAATAATTTTTATTGTTCAGTTTTAGTCTGCAGACTTAATTCTCAATTACATGTTAATATCAAAAGTTTTTGTAATGTGCCTATTTAAGAAAGGTTAGAATTATTGGGAATATAAGTGTAAGAGTGAAAATAAAGTCTCACATTGAGTAAAAATGATAAAGTTGAATTATATATAAAAAAGAAAAGACCCATAAAAATTGGACCTTAAGGTTTTATGTTGAATGTGGTGTCATACTTTTCTTATATACTTGCTTCCTAAGAAATTTTTTAACATTTTTACTAGGTGTTGCTTTCAAAAATTACTTATAAATAAAAATATCATTTGAGTGTTATTTCATACAGACGAATTGTTTAAATTTAAAAGATTATTTATAAACTAAAGAAAATTGGATAAATAAGCAATTTTTTTCAAATTTAATAAGATTTACATTTAAATTACTTTGATTTTATAAGCAGGGATAATTATTAAAAAGATTGTCATATTTTTTTTTATTTATAACTTTTTCCTTCAAATTTTGGTTCATTTTGGCTTGCTTTCTAGATTAAGTTTAATATTTTTAAGTTTTAGTTGTGTTTTAAATTATTTTTAAGTTTTAGTTGTGTTTTAAATTTTTAAAAGTTAGGATTAAATTTTGACCCTCCAAAAATAAAAATATATTTTAACCTTTCAAAATTTGTATTTGAAAACTGCAACCATATTTTTCAAATTAAAATATCATAATTTATTTATATAAACATCGCTTAATATTTCATATTTCACCTTTAAAATTAAAATAATTAAATAAATAATACATAGGTGTTGTAAGGTGTGACAAGTAGGTTGGCCCCACCTTGCCAAAATTTAACAAGTCGGATTGGGATTTTCAATCCACCAGCTTATTTTGGTCATTTCATCTAGCTCACTAAAATGGCAGGTTAGAGACAGAGTGATTTTTTTTAATTTAAAAAATAATTTTTTGTATTGTATTATTTGAAAAATACAAATATACAATGGTATTATTGTAACTTAAATCATTAAAACTTATAAATTAAATTTAAATTATCAATTATAATAGAATAATTTATTTTCTAAAAGTAATAATCATTTTAATCTATCCTATTACAAACATTAATTAATCAATTAAAAAATTTAAAAAATATTTATATAAGTAACTATGATTTAAAATTATATATATTAAAATAAAAATATTCAAGAAAAGAATTAAAAATAAAAAATTAAAAAAAAATACGGGTTAGTCCATCCACTCACCCTTTAACGGACCAAGTCAGGAGTTTCAGCCTGCAAATCCCGTTTCATTTTTTATGGACTACTAACAGATGAGGGCAAAACAGGTTGAACTAGTCTGTTTTGCCACTTGTAGTAATACATATATTAATTAAGAACAAAGATATAAATGTGATAAATTAAAAATTAATCTATTTAACAACTATTTTGATAATT
Organism: Lablab purpureus; assembly: GCA_030347555.1. Taxonomy (NCBI): domain Eukaryota; kingdom Viridiplantae; phylum Streptophyta; class Magnoliopsida; order Fabales; family Fabaceae; genus Lablab; species Lablab purpureus. The sequence continues at coordinate 26,963,648 of CM059256.1, read as the reverse complement.
TTATATATTAAATTTATTTATTCAAAATAATACTTAAGTTAAACTTGTAAACAATAATACATATTTTAATTTAAAATAATTTTTTATTATTAAATTACACATACAAAATAAATAGAAAATATACTACACTAAAAACTTAACATGATTTTAACTAAGATATCAATGTAATTCTAAAATAGAATTGCATACAAAATATAAAATAGGTTTAGAAGAAGAATTTAAAAAGATACGTGAAATCCAATATTATTTTGTTAGGATGTAATATACACATTTGGATATTCGGGGCCAACTTCTCCTCCTTTAAAGTCGTCAATTAGTTTTTCTTCTTTTAAAGAAGGAAAAACTTGCTCATGTCATGCAACTCTTGCTGAAGTTGTCGTTGTCGATATTCTGAATTCCTCTTAAAGGGAGTGGTAATCTCTCAAGACCTTTATGGTTCTTTCAATTATGGTTGGGTCACTTTTTGAATCTCTATTTCATCTTTCTTTGAAATGTTCTAGTCCAATCTCTCATCTCTCCCTCTTTTAAAACTTTAATTTATTGCTTTCTTAATAGAATAGAATAGAATTAGTATAGAAATCAAATAGATAAATAAACAAATATGCTTGTCTAATTATGAGGTAAAAATAATAACGTGAAATAATGTCTTTATTGTGAATACATCATAGGGTACCAGTAATACGCGAGTGAGATGTCTAACCCCTTCCTCATTCATAATCAAAACCTGAACCCAAACTCTATTTGTGATGATCTAGGTTTGATTTTCAAAACTCTTTTCTTTTTCCAATGTTTTATTCATTGGTGGTGACTCCATAGAACCTTTTTCAAAACTATTGATTGAGGAAGAGTCCAATATACTAGGCATTCAAAAACTAATGAGAATTTTCTAATGGAAGTCTCAAGCATCAAAAGTCGATCTGCAACAACAAGCATCATAACAACTAGGCATAAGTAGAATTATCTCTCCTTATCTTTTTTAGTTAACCAGTTGATCTTTTCAAGCTCTTACTAAAATTTTCCAAATCCTTGTATAAATAGATGCAACATGGTGCTCAAGTTGAGACCAAATACTCAAAATATAATATTTGTGTCTAGATTCATAGTCTTCCCTTCTTTCTGCCTCTAACTTGTTATCAACTGCCTTTTCAAACTTCACCACAAACTCTTTGAGGGTTATTTTTGCATCTACAAAAGAATAAAATAAAATCATTAATAATACTTTCACTTCTCTTAGCCGTATGCATCCCACCAATAAAAAAGTACTTTTATTTTAAATAGGTACCCATGATTCTATGATGTTTTATAACCCTTAAAGTCTTTTGGTTCCTTCAAATTTTACTTAATCATTAAATGATTTCATTTTGTTAGAAATAACGACAATGTAAAAATCAAGAGGGAGGGTGAATTGGATTTTTAAACAAACTTTTTCCTTTAAAATAATTTTAAAGGATTTAAATAATTCTTGTAAAAACAAGATTCGAATTTTCCTTAACCTTTGATAAGCGCAGTTTGAGAGGTAATTGTTAATATGATCCATAATAAAATAAAAAGATAGGGCAAGAGAGAAAGAACACAGAGATTTATACTGGTTCGGATTTATCCAATCCTACGTCCAGTTCCCAATCACCACAAACATGTGATGATCACCCCACTATCTTTAATTGCAATTACAAACACCAATTCAATCAACACATGTAATAACAAATAAAGATAAACGGAAACACCTCCTTAGACACACTAAGGATGAACACACCTCCTCAGACACACTGAGGATGATTCCCACCTCTATTGACTCACAAGAGATGAACACACCTCCCTTAGAACAGATCCAAGGGATGAATTACAACAACCAGTAAAACAATAAAGAAAACACCTGATGAGTGTTGGATATGAAAGCTTAAGCACAATGATCACCACTTCCAAGAACTTAGATCAACCTTGAGAGAGCAAGAAAGTGATTTTGAAAACTTTAGCACAAGAACACTTTGAATATTGTGTTTGATCAGATGTGTTTGAACCTAACACGTTGCCTTTCATTTTATAATTTGAAATCAGCTCAAAGTTTCCATTCTTAGGTTGATTCAGCATTGAATTTGCAAAAACGTCATATTTAATCGATTATATAAAAGGTGTAATCGATTATATCAAAGTAAAACTGGAAAACACATTTTTTTCCTGATATAATCGATTAGATTAAGGCCATAATCAATTATATGAACCTAGAAGCAATATAATCAATTATCAAAAACACTTAATCAATTATTTTGTTCGTTAAACTCTTTTAATTCAAATTTTAAGTGAAATAATCTATTAGATTTCGTTACTTAATCGATTAAAAGCGTAGAAAAACGTTTTTGCGAGAAAACGACTTGCTGTCAAGTTTGAAATGGTCTTGAATGGGATTTATGACTTACTCTTTTTATCCATCACCCAAAACAGAAACTTCTAAACTTGAAACTTTAGCTCTTGAGAAAATCTTCAGCAATCTTCTCTCTTGAAAGCATTTATTTTCCTTTATGTCTTGCCTTTTATTCCATGAAGCAACCTTCCTTTGTGAGATAGAAACAAGTCTTTAATGTGGTTTGAGAACTTTATATCTTCATCACCAAAACTTTATTCTTCATGACTTATTGAGAAAACTTCAACAACACTTATACTTGAAATATGTCAACACATTCTTCTTCAAATATTTAAATACTAGGTGAGTCTCGAATGCATCTTTTAAGGTCATGCTTGAAAACTAACCTTTTAAAATATATATAACCTAACTTATTAAGAAACTTCTTCATAATGTGCCAAGTGATGATGCATTTTTGGAACACTTTTGTAGTAACAACTCCAATTAAGAAATCTTGATTTGTTAGGAAAATACAAGTTTTTTCCCACTCATTGCCTCTAACCAAGTATGAAACAACCATGTAAATTAACTTTTTGAATCATCTAGAAATAATGTACAACCAAACAAAATTGATAGATAGTGATTATTCAATCTAGTAAATGGGGAAAGTGGCATATTGTACTTATTGGTTTCATAGCTAGTATCAAAATTTATAGCATCTCCAAATTGTTGGTAAGCTATTCTTAGTCTAGCATCCACCTAAGAAAAATTATCGTTCAAGACTTTTCACATTGGATTACATAAGAAAATTTTGGATTTTTAACTTTTTATCACCTACAATAATTGAAAATAACTTCAACTTACCCAATATCTAAATTTTTCTTTCAAACATTCCTCGTATGATTCTAACAATTTCTATTGAATTAGTCATCATTCTTTAAAATAACAAACGCCTTGCCTATAGGTAGTCCTTCTTGCTCAAATTTTTCCATCAAAGTTTTTGTTGCAACATTCATCTTCTTATGACACCTCTTATAATACACTTTTAGGCCTAAGCATGATGTGATTATGGTAATATGTTTAATGATTTAATGACTTGATTGTTTTCTATGTAGCCTCTTAAAACAACAAAAGAATCTTGACAACCTTTCCAAAATGTTGAGCATCTTTTTTCTTCTGACAAATATTATCCTGATTTTCTTTCACACTATCAGAGTAAAGTCCAATAGACCCTAGTTTTGATTAAGTATTTTTCACAACAAAGTATAAAGTATGAATATGCTTTCTATGTAAGATGAAAATATTTAAATCAAAAGATCATGAAAGTTGCAATTTCTCTGTTTGTCAAACATATAACATCTTGCGGTCATTGCTTCGTCTAATAAGCAAGGTCTCACTCAGACCATAAGAACACATTCCTTAAAATCTAACTTTGTACTTCACGAACTAATTCTATATGTTTATACTTTGTTACAAAGAATGTTTTCATCTTATGTCTATCATTAGTTTTGTTGGAAAAAGTCCAACACTCCATGATTTTAAATTAATGCTTGAAAATAATTAATATTGTGCATTTGACAGACGATGAGTTTTAATAGACACAAAGTCTTAATAGATGATGAGTCTTGACAGATGATGAGTCTTGACAAACAGACTCTCATTAGATTTGTTAATCTAAATATGAAGAAGAATCTTTAGAATTATCCAAAGGATAATTGTTTTGATGATGATGACTCTACAAGAAGAAGATGGACCTTCATGATTGAAGTCTTGAAATCTTGTGGAAGCTTTAATCTTGTATTTAGTGTATATGTTTGCTTGTAATAGTTAGGAATCATGTTGAAGATCATAGAATTCACACAACTCTCCTTTAAACTTTGAAAAAGCTTTTTGTTTTTCGTAAAAAGCAATTAACGTCAAAATAATTGATTATCTCCTGGAATAATCGATTATCATCAGTAGACTTTTATTTTTCAATTACACTCTAGAATAATCGATTATCCCAAGTAATAATCGATTATTCTGAACATTTTTAGAAAAATCTTTCCATATTCTACATAACCTTGTGCCCCTCTTTTCCTATAAATACAAAAGGGGTCAGAGCTTTCAAAATTAACCTGGAGAGATCAAAGTGAAAGTTGTTTTGTTGGTAGTTTCTATCTTATTTCGTCCTTTGCGGTTATTCATAGGAGGTGTTCATCTTTTGACGTTTTCAAAAGAGGTGTTGTTATCATCTTTTGTGGTTATTCAAAGGAGGTGTTTTCATTCCTTCTAGTGTTCAAAGAAGGTTTTGTTCATCTCTTGTGTTTTCAAGAGAGGTGTTGTTTCATCTTTTGTTCTATACAAAGGAGGTATCTTATTAATTCTAACAGTTGTCATCAGAGCTGGTTTTTTTATTGTTATTTCAAAACAAATCAGTAATGGAAGGTCAAAATCAAACTTTTACTGTAGGTGCTTCTATTAACAGACCTCTTCTTTTTGCTGGAAAAAATTATCCTTTTTGGAAAGTTAGGATGCAAATATTTTTGGAGTCTATTGATAGAGAAGTTTGGGATGATGTTACAAATGGTCCTTTTATTCCTATGATTGGTCAAGAACAAAAGGAGTTCTCTACTTGGAATGCAGAAGAAAACAGACGAGCTCAATATAATGTAAGAGCTAGAAATATTATTTCCTTTGCACTAATTCTTGATGAATTTTACAGGATCTCTATCTGTAAATCTGCAAAAGATATGTGGGACATGCTGGTTGTCACACATGAACGAACAGATGACATGAAACAACCTCGGAAGAACACTCTCATCCAACAGTATGAGATGTTCAGAATGCAAAAGGGAGAAAACATTTATGATGTGCAAAAATGTTTTATGCACATTGTTAACCATCTTGTCGGTCTCGGTAAGACTTTTGACGTTAATGAGTTAAATATTAAAATTTTAAAATCTTTGAATAGGTCATGGCAACCCAAAGTTACTGCTATCATGGAGTCTCAAAATCTTGAGAACATGTCCATGGCGGCTTTGTTTGGAAATTTGAGAGAGCATGAACTATTGATTTAATTCAAGGAAGACTACAGATTTATTTAGAAGATATTTTGAAGAATTAAATCCAAAATAAATCTTGAAGATTGGTGTTTTAATGATGAAGATACAAAGAATATTGCAACATTAAAGACTTGATTTTATCTAAAAAGGGAAGGTTCCATCATAAAGTTTAAAGGCAAAATCAAATATTCAATCATGGAGATTTAAAGTAATCAAGGATGGAGATCTTGATGATTTGCTCAACATCTAAAGGATCATGTTTAGAAGTTTCAGTTTTGCGTGTTGGATAAAAAGAGTAAGTCATACTTTCCCCCCAATACCATTTCAATCTTGAGAGCAAGTCATATTTTCGTAAAAAGTATTTTCTATGCTTTTAATCGATTAGAAATCGAATAGAATCGATTATATAACTTCAAATTTGAATTAATCTAGTTTAACGAATAAAATAATCGATTAAGTGTTTTGATAATTGATTATATCTTTTCTGGATTTATATATAATTGATTATTTTCTAATTTAATCGATTATATCAGGAAAAATATGTTTTCCAGATTTGCTCTGAAATAATCGATTATGGCTTTTATATAATCGATTAAATACGACGTTTTTGTGAATTAAATGTTGAATCAACCTAAGAATGGAAATGTTAAGCTGATTTCAAATTATAAAATGAATGGCAAGGTCTTAGGTTAACACGCAACAGATCAAACACAAAAATTACAATGTGTTGCGCTCAAATATTTTCAAAGTCGCTTTCTTGCTCTCTCAAGGTTGATCTTAGTTCTTGGAAATGGTGATTGTATTGTGCTAGAGCTTTCATATCCATCACACATCAAGTGAATTCTTTCTTGGTTATTGATTGTTGTAAATTCATCCCTTGGATCATTTCTAAAGGGAGGTGTATGTTCATCTCTTGTCTGTCAAGAGAGGTGGGATCATCCTTAGTGTGTCTAAGGAGGTGTTTTCATCCTTAGTGTGTCTAAGAAGGTGTGATCATCCTTAGTGTGTCTAAGGAGGTGTTTTCGTTTATCTTTATTTGTTTTTACGTGTTGTCACTGGATTAGTGTTTATAATTGCATTTAAAGATAGTGGGGTATATCATCACATGTTGTGGTGATTGGGCACTGGATGTAGGATTGGCTAAATCTGAACCAGTATAAATCTCTGTGTTCATTCTCTCTTTCCCTACCTCTTTATTTTATTATATTCAAATCATATTAACAATTGTTATCTCGACTGCTTTTATCAAAGATTAAGGAAAATCTGAATCTTGAAATTGGAATAGAGATTAAGTTTTGGAAAAATATTTTTAAACCAAAAAAAGTTTTTGAAAACCCAATTCAGCCCCCCTCTTGGATTTTGCACTGTCATTATTTGCTAACATGAACTAGAGTTAGGAAGGCTAATTGAAGAAGAACATGAAAGGCAAAGGAGAAATATAGCCTTCAAATCTGAAATCTCTAAAGTGCAAATTCATGAGGAAGAAGATGACTCTGATTGTGAAAACATGGAACTTATGTTGAAGAAATCCACTAAGTTCATGAAAAACAAAAGTAAGAGTCATCTTAAAGAGTTCAAAAATGATGACCATGCTCCTACTTCAAATTACAAATGCTATGGATGTGGAAAGAAGGGTCACATCAAAACAGATTGCCTAAATCTTAAGAAAGGAGACAATAAAAATGATAAGAAAGCCATGAAAATTTTGATGTGAACTCAAGCTCTTCTTCAAGCTCAAGTGAATCTGATGAAGAAGCAAATCTTTGTTTTATAGGGCAAAGTGAGTCTTCATGTATCAAGGTTAGTAATTCTAGTTTTCCAATGATTATGATGAATTACTTGATGCTTTTCAAGAACTTTGTGTTGAATCTAAAACACTTTCAATTTTGCATAATAAACTGAAAATTGAATATAAAGTTCTTGAAGAAAAAGTTGAATTTTTAGAAGAAGAGAAAAATGTTTTAGGAAAAGAAAAGTTGAAAGTGTTGAGTGTAAAAATTGCAAGGTATCTGAAAATAAAATTATTTGTCTTGAAAACTCCCTTGCAAAAATTACTGTTGAAAATTTTTCTAGTTTAGAAAAACAAGAAATTGTTGATTGTGCAAACAGTAAAGTTTGTGAAACAAAAATTTCTGAACTTGAAAAATCTTTTAAAATTTTTTCTAAAAGTAAAAATAAATTGAATCATGTTTCTTGTTTAAAGAAGAAATTTTTTAAAAAAATAAACAGTGTATTAAAAATAAATTTCTCATAGGCAAAACCTTGTTAGAGGTGAAACATCCTCTAAGCCTATGATTCTTACTTGTTTTTACTGTTTGAAGAAGTGACACTCTTCAAACAAGTGCAAAATCAAACATTTTGGTGTCGCTAAAGGAATATATATTTGGGTTTCAAAATTGAAATAATTTTTACACTAAATCCAAAGGACCCAAACAAGTTTTTGAGGACCAAAGCTTCTGTCATTTGTTTTGCAGGTTGTCTCAAATGCAAGGATGTCTCTTGGTAACTTCTTAAGAATTTTGGAAGAGAACTTGCATATTTAATGAAGGAGGAGTTTTGAGATGTCTTGATTTGAGAGGAGACCTGAAGAAAAATTGGTGAAGTTTTGTTTTAGAGGAACGATTTTTTTCTCTCCTTGTGTCATATTTTTATTATCTACTCCTAAAATGATTTAGTTGCAATTTTTGTCTCTGCATGCATTTTCTGTCTTGAAGATTGCATTTTTTTAGGGGGAGTTTTAAATTAAAGGGGAGATATTTGAAAAAACAATTTGGGTTATGAAATATATTCTCTTAATGTGTTTAATTTCCCTCTAAAATTCTTTTTATGCTTCTGTTGTTTGCTCTCTATATTTTTTTTATATATACTTCATTTAAGTAGGGGGCATTTTATTAAAAGGAAATATCGTTTCTTTCAAATTGGGGGAGTTTTCTAGTTTTCATTTTATTTTTTATTCTTATCAAAAATTGGGGGAGGAAAATTAGACTTTTGCATGCTTATTTTTGCTAATTATCTATTTGCTTAAGATGAACATATACAGGTTGCACAAGTCTTCAAGAATTTTTTATCATCGTAAAAAAGGGAGAGATTGTTAATCTAAAGATGAAGAAGGATCTTTAGAAATATATAAATGATAATTGTTTTGATGATGATGGCTCTAAAAGAAGAAGATGGACCTTCATGATTGAAGTCTTGAAGTCTTGTGGAAGCTCTAATCTTGTATTTAGTGTATATGTTTGCTTGTAATAGTTAAGAATCATGTTGAAGATCAGAGCATGCACACAACTCTCCTAAAAATTTTGGAAAAGCCTTTTGTTTTTTGTAAAAAGCAATTAACATCAAAATAATCGATTATCTCCTAGAATAATCAATTATCATACTTAAAATAATCGATTATCTTGCGAAATAATCGATTATCATCAGCAGACTTCTATTTTTCAATTACTCGCTAGAATAATTGATTATCCCAAGTAATAATCGATTATTCTGAATGTTTTTAGAAAAACCTTTCCATATTCTACATAACCTTGCACCCCTCTTTTCCTATAAATAAAAAAGGGGTCAAAGCTTTCAAAATTAACCTAAAGAGATCAAAGTGAAAGTTGCTCTGCTGCTAGTATTCAATCTTGTTTCATCCTTTGCGGTTATTCAAAGGAGGTGTTAGTCTTTTGAGGTTTTCAAAAGATGTGTTGTTATCATCTTTTGTGGTTATTCAAAGGAGGTGTTTTCATTCTTTGTGAGATCAAGGTAGTGGTTGTTCATCCTTTGTGGTTATTCAAAGGAGGTGTTTTCATTCCTTGAGGTGTTTTCATTCCTTGTGGTGTTCAAGGAAGGTGTTGTTCATCTCTTGTGTTTTCAAGAGAGGTGTTGTTTCATCCTTTTTTCCATACAAAGGAGGTATCTTATTAATCTTCTTGTTATCTTTCTCATTCCACTGCACTGTAAGTTTATAAACTTTATTATTAAGATAGTTAGTAGAAATCATTCTCTGTTGAGGTGGTAAGTCACTGGATGTAGGATCTTCTTTGATCCGAACTAGTATAAATACTCTGTGTATTTTTCTCTATCCCTACTCTCTTTACTTTCAACTTATATTCTACTTATTTGTTTCATTATCTGATTTCTATAAAGTAAAACTTGAATTTATATTGGGGTTTTTTGTTAAACTCTATTTTAACAAGATTAAATTAGAAAATGGTTTAATTTTTATTAGCAACCAATTTACCCCCCCCCCTTTTGATTTGTTTTACCTACCCTATTATTCTAACAAGATTATGCATGTATCGTCAGACAGACGATACCTCAAACAATCATCAAATGATACGTCATTAGATGATACGTATTTTTGTCTTGACTAACATTAAATGTTTGTTCCTTAGTTTTCAAAGACATTCTTCTGGTTAGTTTGATGATTAAGTACATAGGCAATTCTCATGTCCCATCAAAATGTCTTCCTTGTGAAAAGTAAAAGTTGTTTTCTTCACCAAATTTTTTACGCACCTGAGTTTTGTCAACTCTTAAAATACACCTGCCATGTGTAGAAGAATTGTTTTCACCAACAGAAAAGCTTGAGGATAAGTGCTACAAGCTATCAGGTTTTATGCAAAAAGAATAAGCATGCATTTAATGCATGAAGGAGTGCATTTAATGTACCTATGGGAAACCTTCATCAGACGCTACAAAAAGAAGTTTTCAAACCTCAACCTAAAGCTGAAGATGTGAGAACAAATCTCTAATATCTAGTTGTTAATACACTATATAAGGGATCAAGTTCATCCTGAAAAAAAGAGAACACACTTAAAAAATCTTCATTAAGCTTTAGAAGAACACTACTAGTGTTTACTTGTTATCTCTAGAAGCCAAATCAAATTATCTCTTCCCTCTTATCATATTATTGTTTCTGTCTAACTTTAAAAAGGAGATTTTTGACAAAAAAATCTTTGTTTGAGAAAACAATTTTTGAGTAATAGACTTTGTCTATATGTTGATCCAATCTATCGTCTAATGAACCTTACATTTTCAGACGATATTCGAAAAACTGCAAGAAGTTTTAAAAAACGATTCAACCTCCCCTTCTTGTGTTTTTCTTGTTTTTCACAAGTTTATCAATTATTGGACACAATTTACTTTTATGTGTGAACCAATATAAAAATCTTAAGTATAAATCCTTCTTTCCCAAATTTTGCATTCATTACATATTATTAAATTGAACTAATTAAACAAGGAGAGTTTTTACTAACACTTTTTAAAAAGGCATTTGACATATCATCTGTCAAATTTGCGTTTGACTTGTCATCATAAGATGCAACTTGGCAAAAATTTTAAAAAGTTTTAATACACAACTTAACTATCCCTTCTGTATTTGATATGTTTCTCACACACACAATTTTCATTTTGAAGTGACCTTCACCACAACATATCACAATAACTATCTTCCTTTTCTTGATAAAACATGTATTCCAAAATTATTCTTATTCATAAATGAAGTATAAAGTTTTCTGACATTTAAAATAAACTCAAACTCATCCCAACACAATGTTCAATATTAAATTCTTCACCAAGATTTAAAGAATGTGGTGGGATAAGTTCTTCAAAGGAAACTCTATACATAACTTCTTCAAAAAAAGTTTTTACATCCTTATAGTTTCTAAGTCTACAAGAATAAGAGGATATAATGAAATTGAAGAATGTCTTCTAGGCCTACAAGGGAAATAAAACGAGAGAAAATTACAATATAAGTTTGTTTATAACCTGACTTTTTTGCTTTTCAATTACCTTTAATTTTTCTTTTACAACCATTATGGTATACGATATTATATATATATATATATATGACAATGTATATTTGTTCGCGTGTAACCATTATATATCATTTATGAGAGAGAAATCTAATTAATCATAATTAGTCTATTAATAAAAAATTTAAGAAATTATTTTGATTAGACATTAATTTTATGAACTTGAAGTAAGCAGATCTCGTTTCTATTAAATAGGGATGACAAATGAATTTGTCTATGTGGGTATTACTCGATTTTGACGGAGAATCTCCACATTGATTATGTATGGGTGTGGGTATGGGTAATACTCGATTTTTTAAATTGGGTATGGGGACGAGGATGGGGACATACATACACGCGCCATACCTGTCCCATCTCCGCTCCCATACCCGTCTCAATGCCCAATATTTGTTCATGTTTTGAATTACTAAAACACATTTATTTTATTAAGTAATTTTAAAAACTTATATTATTTTCTCTTTAGTTCTTAGTTTTGTAATTTATTTCTATAGCATATATTTGATAATATTTTTTTTATAATTTCTTGACCTTTATTTAATTATTATTTGATGATACTTTAATTTGAGATTTATGTAGTTATAATTTTTTATTGATATTTATTATCGGAAAAAAGAAGATATGTATCATTTTGACTTTGATTTATTTATAATATCAAACTTCCTTTGTTATGATTTTTATTTTTTTGTAAAATAATTATTTAATTAATATTTGGAATAACAAAAGACGAATACGATTATATATGTTACTTAGTAGAGATAACCCATACCTGGTGGAGATGGGAATGAGATAAAATTTTCATATCTATTGGACATGGGAACGGGGATGGGAATGAATTTCTACTGCAGAGATGTGGATGGGAGAGTAAAACCCGTCTCGTCCCACCTGTTGTCATCCTACTATTAAATATATTTTATATGTATTTTAAATACATATATCTGCACAAATTAAAATAATCTTCGATTAAGGGAAAGACGCAAATTTACGCATGAATCAACCAACTTTACATATAATAATATAGTAAAAGAAAAAATATCTTTTTATTTTTTATCAAACTTGATTTTAATTATATACTTTAAAATAAATTTATGTGGTTATTAAACCTTAAAATGAGAAAATTTAATTTATCTTTTAGACAATGTAGCATTACTATGAAACTAAAACACTAAACAATTTAAAATAAATTTTTAAAGTAATTATAAACTTCCTTAAAACATGCTTATAATAAATAAGTTTTAAGTCCCAATATATGAATATCATTTTCTAAAATTGTGTCACGATACATTTTACTTAGGTCCACTGAGGTAGGAAATGAAAAGGCTTAGAAGATATACTAAGCATGTGACTAAGTTCTATAATATATTATGTATGGATTTTGTCAATGACAAAGGTTATTGCAAGAATGATGGTACCATATAGGATGGATGGTACCGTAGGACATGAGGTATGACAAAGGAGAAGAAAGTAAAAGAGATATCACAACTTTCTTCTTCTTTACGTTTCCAGAGGATGTAGAGAGATTGAGTCATGGAAAATCTTCCAAAGTTGGAGAAAGGTTTGGAAGGTTTAAGTGGAAAGTTTCTTTATGCAATTCCATTATTTCTATTTGCACATTTATGGATAAAGAAAAAACTATCTCACTCTTTGTCACCACTGTTTTCCACCATTACTTGGTTGAGAATGAACTAGAAAAAGAAGGGACAATGGTTGAAAAAGAAAAAGACATAATGAAATAATGAAAAATATGTTATAAATTATACAATCCCAAAACACTTTCAGATTTTACAATGTAAAAGCTTTTTAAAATAAATAATATTAATATTCAAATTGTATAATCTAAAAAAACATTTAAATTATATAATCTAAAAAAAACATTCAAATTGTATAATATAAGAATAACTTTTCAATTACATAATTTAAAAGTTATTTTTACGTAAATATGACTTTTTTATTATGTAATTCAAAAATTAAAATTGACTTTTAAATTACATAATAGAAAAAAATTTCGATGAACAAAATAAGAATGTTCATGTATATAGATGTGTAATCACCAAGATTTCGTGATTTGGTGTCGAACCTATTTCAATTCAATAAGAGATCTCAATATTATGTCTTGAAGAGGACTCGAACCTCCACGCTCTTTAGCACGAGATTTTGAGTCTCGCGTGTCTACCATTTCACCACCAAAGCATCTTGAAAGTGAATTGTATTCTATGAATATGATATCTATTTAGTGTGATGTATGAAATATATGATAAAGGTAGAGTTTAGAGTCTTTTTATTGATTGGTCATATCATATAGGCTCAAGTCGGACATCCAATTGGTTCGATTTGAATTATTCAGAAGATATCTTATTTATCTATATAGATAGATATAGATATTTTATAAAGAAAAATGGACTAATTAAACCTATGAAGTAAATATAGAACAGAACAAAAGAAACTTCCATTAAAAAAATTCTAAGAACAAAATAAGAATGTTCATGTATATAGAGGTGCAAGAAGTAAATATAGAACTGAAAAAAAAAATTCCATTAAGCGTTTACTAATTAAAAATGAGATCCAGATATATTGAACAAATATAATGAGTTGATATTTTTGGTTATTCAATGTAATGACTTATGATTTAAGGTATTGTTTCCTTACATGCCTTCGGTCATGAAATATATTTTCTATGCTTGTCTTCTTTACCTGTCTTTTATACTTGTCCGTACAATTTGGATATGTGAGCTTAATAATAAGTAAGGATTATCATGAAGAGAAATAAGGCAAAAAAAAAAAACCAAAGGTGTAATGTTCATTGCATAGTGAAATGGAAGTTGCACTCAAATTATTTAAAGTTAAAAAATTATGGATGTGAAAGATGGTACAGTGATAAAAAAGGCATAATAAATTAATAATCACAATGATTATTTCTTTGTTTTTCTATTCTATGTCTTTCTCTTAATATTATATTTTTTTTTCTATTAACCATTTAGAAGTTTTTGAAAATTTAATGAAAAATATTATGATGGTTAAGAATTGCCAATTTTCAAAATATTTTTCAGCAATATATTTTTTAGATAGACTATTTTAAGTGTTAATACTATGTTTGCTTTAAGGAGATTATTGTTATTGTTTTGGTCCAAGATTTAGGTTCCTTCTTAGACCTTAAGACAGAACATAAGAATGTGTATATCTTATCCTGTCGTAGTAGATCCTCTTATATGGATTATTTTCTTCTTTGATAATATCTCAACTTACCAGAAAGATTCACTGTCATATTTTTTGGCAACCATCATAATACTAGAAAAATGAACTTGTTATATTAATTTGTTGTTTGATAATTAGGCATGGCAATGAGGTGGGGGTGAGTTTTGTCTCCTCACTCCTTGTTTCTGACTCACTTAATTATTTTTGTCTCCAATTCTCTTTGGGACATAAATTTAGTCTCCACACCTATCCTATTGGGGTTTGGTTTCCCTGTCCCACCCCTACCCCATCTCCATCCCATTTTATAAAAATTATTTTTTAAATATAAATTTTAAAAAATATTTAAATAAATGCATGAATATAATAAATATATAACATTATACATGTCACAAAAATATAGTACTAAAGATAAATTTATAGAGACTAAATATTTTTAGATTAAACATATTTTCTTTCATATATTATTTTCTTATACATAAATTAATATTTCTAATATTACAAATTTTAAATTATTTTATTAATGAAGTATATTTTACTTTATCATTTTTATATTAAAATATTTATGTAAAAAAAGTGTTTTATAATATTTTTTTTGTTTTATAAAGATCAAGTTTAATTATCAATCTTCAAAACACATAATATAATGAAAAGAGAAGAGTGTGGAACAAAAAAAGTAGTAATCCTTTTTGTGTGAAAAATAAAAAGAGACATTAAAAATAATGTTAATATTTTAGGGTTTAGTTTTAAACTTAAAGATGGATCCGGGATGGGTACAACTATTGGATGTAAAATATTTAAATTTAACTTAATTTACACTAATTATAATTAGACAGTTAGTTAGTTACAATCTGTTTTGTATAGCTGTAATTTAAAACTACCTTGTATATAATGTGTATTTTGCTTAACATTCAATAATTACACTTTTTGATCCATTCTTTTCTTATAACATGGTATCAGGAGGAAAATAATTCCTCATCATGTTCTTCCGCAATCGATTCTGTTATTTCTTCCCTAACCATTTTTCCCTTTCTGTCACAATCTTCATCTTCTACCTTTCGTTCTTTGCTTCTGTGCAATTTCTTCTCCTTCTATGGTTGCTTCCTCTATTACTCTTACGTTGTTGCAAGATGCAACACATGACTATTACATTCACCCTAACGAGAATCCATCACTGGTGCTTGTTTCTCCGATTCTTGAAGGTCACAATTATCATGGATGGGCTCGTTTGATGACTATGTTACTGTAAATGAAGAATAAATTTGGCTTTGTCGATGGTTCCATTCCTTGTCCAAAATGCAACAGATCCCATGGTTCCAGCATGGAAGCGATGCAATAATCTAGTTTTATCATGGATCAATCACTTTGTTTCTCATGAGATTGCTACAAGCATTATCTGGATTGACTCTGTAGTTGCGGCATGGAAGGATCTCAAAGATCGTTTCTCCCAAAGTGATTCTGTTTATATTTCACAATTGCATCAAGATCTTTATTCAATGCATCAATATGACCTAAGTGTTACTGCATATTACACTAAGAGGAAGATTCTCTAGGAAGAACTTTTCAATTTTCGCCCAATTCCTGAGTGCAAATCCCCTACTTCTTGTTGTTGTGTTGTTTCTAAGAAAATGAAGGAATATCGTGAAAATGATTATGTTCTTTGCTTTCTTAGAGGCTTGAATGATAATTACTTTGTTGTTTGCTCTCAGAACCTTCTCATGGATCCCTTGCCTTCTTTAACCAAGATTCTTTCAATGATAATTCAACATGAGCGACAATTACAACATAGAATTCTTCCTAAACCTTTAGTCATGGCAGCACAAGTTTCTCAATCTAAACTTTCTTTTTCTACCTCCAATGGCAGAGGTAAACCCTCACCTGCTAGTGATTATGGCAGAGGAAAACCTTCATTTCAAGGTTTTCATACTCGCTCCTCAGGGGGAAGGTTTGGTGCACCTCGACAATGCACTCACTGTGGTAAGACAAACCACACCATTGATACTTGCTTTCTGCTATGATGTGATCTCAATTCATGAAAAACATCAACCTATGCAAGGAGGAGTCACCACAAGAAAACAAGAAAAAGAAAATAAGAAGAAAGAGCTTAAAAAGAATTTTGAAGAAAAGGAAGGAAGAAAAACAAGGAGAATGTACAAGAAGCTTGAAGAAGAGAATAAAAATATTAATAGCTCTTGTAATTTCCTTGTAAATAAAAATAGAGTTAGTTTAGTGTCTTTCTTCGAAATAGAAATAAGAGGCTACTTGTTTGGACACATGGATAGTATAAAAAACAAGGGCCTTGTTTGGGAAGCTTTGGAGCATCTTCCAAACATGGCCTAACCTTTTAGAATTCCACCCATGTGCATGCATTTTCGTTTTCCCTTTTCTATATAAGGGTGTGAGTCTCATTTGTAACATAACTTTGAAGATTAATTGAGAGCAAGAGCTATTTCTCTTTGAAGTTTAAGAGGTAAGCCTCATTTCTAGAATCTTATCTTGAGTTTTCCATAATTCAAGTGGTGATTGTCCTTTGCACTTATCTTTCTTTATGAAAGTGGCGTGTTCTTCATTCTCTTATCTTCTCCATGTTTTCTCTTTTCATTTTCTTGAATGTTGTTCATAGTTGCACCTTTATTCTTCATTTTAATCAATTTTCCACCAATTAAAATGTTTATTTTCATCTTCTATGGCTTCCTATGGGTTCTATCTTGAATTTAATCGGTTGAATTGAATTTTTTTGCAATTTCTAAGTGTGGGCTGAATTTGAACCCTAACATTTGGGGAAAAATCTGATTTCATGTTCTTCCATACAATTTTACATGTTATTTTGATTCCATATACTTATACACATGTTTGATAGATCCTACATCACTTGTAATTAATGCCTCTTAGGCATTCATCATGCTACATGGATTACCACCTAGATTTTCTATTGGTTTCAAATCCAAAAGAGTCCATAATGTTACCATAGATTCTTCTGCAACAGTTCATTCTTCTGGTGATCCTCAAGCACAGTCAAATTCCTCAGCTTTGGGACTTTCTCAAGAGCAAATTTATGGTCTATTGGCACTTCTTCTTCAATCTAATTCCATAGCAACACATTCTACCAATCTAGTGAGCTCTTATAATGTTTCCACTTCTTCTCAGACTCAAGGTAATATTTATTCTCAATGGATTCTAGACATAGGTGCTATTGATCACATATCTAGTTATTTGTCTCATTTTACTTCTTATCATAGAATCACACCAATTACAATATCACTACCCAACAAGATTTCCTCATTTGCTCATTTTTCTGGCACAGTTTCACTTAGCCCACAACTTACTCTACATAATGTCTTGTTTGTTCCTAATTTTTTAGTCAATCTTATTTTGGTCTCAAAGTTAACCAAATCTCTATCCTGTAAGCTTGACATTTTTGAATTTTCATGTGTGATATAGGACAAGTCAACCCTGCAGATGATTGGGAAAGCTGAAGAAAGAGATGGCTTGTATATCATGATAGTTCCTGCACCTAGGGGTGGCAAAACGGGCCAGCCCGGCCCGTTTAGGCCCGCCCCGCCATGAGCCCGCCAAAAACGCCACAGTGATACGGGCCAAAATTTCTAACCCGCCTGGTCATAAGGCGAGTTGGCGAGTTGGCGAGGTGGCCCGCCTATATTTTTGTTTTTCATTTTTTGAAAAATCTATTTTTGGGTTTTTATTTTATTTTTGATCTTTGATTTTAAATTGGACTTTTTTTTCTTTGCAACTATTTTGTTTGTGTCCAATTTAAATGAATTTTTGTAATTACAACAATATATTAAAGATGTATATGGTGACATGACATTTAAAAAGTGCAAGCTAAAAGACATAATGTTTATTACAAAAGAAATTACAATCAGTGAGGTGTTGAAGGAACCCTAGGTATAGCTACTTTCCCAAATTTAAAGAGAATGAGTGAGAGTGAATGAGGTGTTGTATTTTTTTTGCGAGCCCCGCCCCGCCCCTGGCCCGACGGGTTGGCGGGCTAGACGGGCCGGGCTGATACGGGTTGGCGGGTTGAAAATGCTAGCCCGCCCCGCCTATATGCTGGCGGGCTGGCGGGCCAGCCCGCCGGGCCCAACCCACTTTGCCACCCTTACCTGCACCTGCTCTCCTTGGTTCACTAGCTGCTATTACTACTGTGAATTTTGTTGCTTGTTCTACAATAAGGCGTAGTTCTATTGATATTTGGCACCATAGACTAGGTCTCCTTCTTCTTCCTGTTACATCAAATTACAAAACATGTATGATACTATACCTGATATAAAATGTACTCATTGTGATACTTGTCACTATTCTAAGTAAAGAAAATTGCCTTTTTCAATTAAGTAATATTGTTTCAAAATCTCCTTTTGATTTAATTCATGTTGATATTGGGGGTCCCCATGGTACTTCTTCTATTGATGGTTTCAAATATTTCTTAACCATAATGGATGATATGTCTATATACACATGGATTAAA
Organism: Lablab purpureus; assembly: GCA_030347555.1. Taxonomy (NCBI): domain Eukaryota; kingdom Viridiplantae; phylum Streptophyta; class Magnoliopsida; order Fabales; family Fabaceae; genus Lablab; species Lablab purpureus. Next base: position 26,944,796 of record CM059256.1, on the reverse strand, counting down.
TTGATGTCAAGTAAATAAGATACAAGATCACAACATGTTGGCTTTGTTTCTTATATGAAAACACAATTTGGCATTGATGTAAAAGTTGTTAAATCAGATAATGGTAATGAGTTTGCAATGACAAAATTTTATAGACAAAAGGGATACAACATAATTATCTTGTGTTGAAACACCTCCACAAAATGGGGTTGTTGAGAGAAAACATCAACACATTCTCAATGTTGCTAGATCTTTAATATTTCAATCTCATTTTCCCATAATTTTCTGGTCTTATGTTGTTCATTATGTTGTGCATCTCATTAATATTTTACCTTCCAAAGTTTTAGCATATCTTTCTCCATCTCAGCTATTACACAATGTTAAACCTGACATTACTTACTTAAGAGTTTTTGGTTCACTTTGCTATGCTTCAACTTTTTAAGCTCATAGGACAAAATTTCAACCTCAAGCAAGAAAATGTGTTTTACTTGGTTTTAAAAAAGGAGTGAAATGCTACCTTTTGTTAGATCTCAACTCTAGGGAACTTTTTCTATCAAGGAATGTAGTATTTTATGAAAACATGTTTCCTTTTCGTACTAGTGACAAGCACTCCCCTATTGATACACAAAATTCCTTGGATTTTGTCACCAAAATCCCTTTATCTCCATCACCTCTTTTCTAAGAGGTTACTGATCAACCCTCTTTACCACCTACATCTCCTCCTCCTGTTGTTCCAAACCCTGCTATTCTTTCTTCTCAACCTGTTTCTGTTGAACCTGCCACTTCTACTCCATAAAGGAAATCAACCAAGCCAAAAACATAAACCATCCTACCTATAAGACTATCATTGCAACATGTTATCTACTTATTCAACTGATCACTCATCTACAAGTACCTTGTACCCCATCTTTTCATATCTCTCATATGATGCATTATCATCTCTTCATAAATCATATGTCCTTAATCTTTCCCAAGTCAGTGAAGCTAAAACCTATAACCAAGCCATCGACCATGATTGTTGGAGAAATACCATGGATAAAGAAATTGCAGCTTTAGAAAGTACCAAAACATGGGTTTTGACTGATCTACCATATGGAAAGCAACCTATATGGTGTAAATGGGTATACAAAATAAAGAGGCAAGCTGATGGAAGATACAAGGCAAGGTTAGTAGCCAAAGGCTACACACAACAACAAGGCTTAAATTACTTTGAAACTTTTTCACCTGTTGTCAAACTCACAACAATAAGGTTGGTTATGGCCTTAACAACTTCAAAGCATTGGTATTTACATCAACTAGATGTAAATAATGCCTTTTTACATAGGGATCTAGATGAAGAAGTGTACATGTCTCTTCCTCTTGGCTACAAGACAAAAAAAACTAGGACGAGTTTGCAAGTTGTTGAAGTCTTTATATGGACTCAAACATGCCTCTAGACAATGGAATTACAAGTTGACAACTACTTTACTTTCTCTAGGCTACATACAGTCAAAATTTGATTATTCACTTTTCGTCAAAAGTGATTCTGCTCATATCAATATCTTGCTTGTTTATGTAGATGATATAGTTTTGACAGGTGATGACATCCAAGAAGTCCAAACTGTGAAGGCTCTTTTGAATGCAAAGTTCAAAATTAAAGACCTAGGCCAACTCAAGTATTTTTTGGGCTTAGAAATTGCAAGATCTCAGCAAGGCATTACTTTGTCACAAAGGAAGTATGCTCTAGAGTTACTAGAAGATGCAGGATTGTTGGGATGTCAACCTGTTTCTACTCCCATACAACTAGGCACAAAATTTTCCAAGACAAAAGGGAAACCTTAATCAGATGTGCATGCCTATAGAAGACTACTTGGAAGGTTACTCTATCTAACCAACACAAGACCATATTTATGTTTTGCTATTAATACACTCAGCCAATTCCTTTCCAATCCTTTGGAAGATCACTATGCAGCAGCAATGAGGATCTTGAGATACATCAAGAACAATCCAGGACAAGGATTGTTCTTTCCTTCCAATACAGAACATACACTCAAGGCTTTTAGTGATTCAAATTGGGTTGCTCGCCCTGAAAGTAGAAGGTTTGTGACTGGTTTTAATGTGTTCTATGGTGCATCTTTAATCAGCTAGAAGACCAAGAAGCAAGGAACTATATCTAGATCATTAACTGAAACAGAATATAGAGCCTTAGCATCCACATCATGTGAAATTCAATGGCTTCTATATTTTCTTCGTGATTTGAAACAACCTCTGCCACAACCTGTTCCTTTGTTTTGTGACAATCGATCTACCATACAAATTGCACAGAATCCAGTTATGCATGAGAGGACAAAGTATATTGAAATTAATTGTCATCTCATAAGGGATAAAGTTCAAGTTGGTGTAATTAAGCTCTTGCTTATTCCTACTTCAGCACAACTTGAAGACATTCATACCAAGCATTGCATCCAACACAGTTTCAGTCTTTCTTGTCCAAGCTGAGCATTAAGGATATATATGTTGTAGCTTGAGGGGGGATATTGGATGTAAAATATTTAAATTTAGCTTAGTTAGATACAATTTGTTTTGTACAACTCTAAAGCTACCTTATATATAAGGTGTACTTTGCCTAATATAAGGTGTACTTTGCCTAACATTCAATACATTATACTTTTTCATCCATTCTTTTCTTATAACAACAGTGGTAGGGTGAGGATTGAATTACCCATCTCCAACCCCAAACCAAATTTCTTAAAATGCAGAAAACTCGTACCTATATCTAGTCAACTCAATTTTTCCCTATCAAACTTAGGATAGGTATTATTCTGTCCTTACAAGTACGGGTTTAATTATCATCCCTATTGATAACTTACTAGTGTATTTTCAAGATTCGTAGCAAGTTTATGTAGACACATATTCTCGACCTTAAAATGATTATAACAAGGCTCATTTTAGACTGAGTTTCAATTGGTATTAGAGCGATTTCTAACTCAATAAGGGACTAGTTCACTACAGTGGCATTAAGGCTTTGTTCCCTTCAAATGATAGATTTGAAGGAGAGGAAATAGATGGATTTAGTTGAAAGTGATGTTGTTTGTTTTAAGGAAAAGATAACGAGAGATGAAGAGAAAATTTATAAAAGTTTGTAAATGATTTAATTGATATAATAGATAAAAATTATTTTTTAATTAAAAAGTTCATAATATAATTATTTATTATTATTATGATTATTATTAGTATTATTAATTTTTTATTTTGTTATTAATATTATTATATAAATATATTATTATTATTATTATTATTTATTTAATATTTATTATTTACATAAATTTATTTTTATTATTAAATTTTTTATTTAAATTTTTTTTAATTTTTAATAATTTTTATTTATTACATAATATAATTATAATTAATTTATTTTTTTAATTCATAAATTTATAAAATTATATTTAATATTTTTATTTTAATTATTTATTTAAAAGATATAATTATAAATTAAATTAATATATATGTATATATATAATTAATTATAAATTTATCTATAATCTATTATATACACACTTTCCTTCTAAATCATTCATATTTGCGAAGATAGTCTGAAGCTTGTTTTTATTGATTTTGGAGAATATTTCATTTTGATTTATGTGTTTTTTTAGAAAAAAAATAAAAAAAAGTTAGAATACCGAGAAATAAAAAATTAGGTAAAATTTTGTTGGTTAACTTTCTTAACAAAATTAAAAAAATTTATCACTAAACCAAAAATTATAATTATTAATTAAGGCGTATTTTTTTTTACTTAAAAGTTTAACCATTTTAGCGCCATAATTTGATCCACATAGTTTTTGTTACAAGATAATTGATGCACTATAATATAATATTTATTATAAATTATTCTTTTATGTATTTAATTATTATTATTAACTTATTAATATTTATATTTTACTATAATATAATTAAAATACATATATTTCATTATATAATGTAAATAATAATACTAATAAAAAATAATATAATCATTATATATATATATATATATATATGTAATATAACTAATTTTTATTAATAATTATATCTTGAATATAGAAATTCAAATAATAAATCAATTAATTTAAATTTTAGTTTTAAGTAACTTAATTTATTTAATATATGACTATTTAAAATATAACTTTTTATATATTAAAAATTTATAATAATTTTTTATTTTAATTTAAAAATTTTAACTATTATATTAATTAAATCATTCACAAACTTTTTTTTTCACTTTACATTATTTTTTCCTTAAAAGAAACAATTTCACTTTCGACTTTATTTCTCTTCAAATCCATCATTTTTTTTCTTCGTCAAATTTATCCTTGGAAAGTAACAAAGCCTAAGGACGATCTTAAACCCCCTAACAGACCAGTTATTGCATATAGAAAGAGGATGACTACTCGTGTTTAGTTAAGTTGATTTGAAAACCAAATTGAGATAATATGTCTTTGAGAGATGTGAGTTGTGCATCACTTTGGATAAGGAAAAGTGTGGTATAAACTAGTGAGAGAGACATTACCCATTTACCCTTCTTTTTTATCTATTACTGTTTGCTATTAGGGATGACAAATGAACAGTATCCGTAGGTATTAACCAAACTCACCCCAAATTTGACGGAGAATCCCTGCATTGACTGGGTATGGATATGGTATGGGTACGAGTAATATCCAATTTTTAAAGTTGGATATGGGAACGGGGATGAGTATGTACATATTTGTCCTGTTCCGTCCTCATACCTATCTCCGTTTAAAATTACTAAAACATATATAATTTATTAGATAGTCTAAAAAATTTATATTTATTGTTCTCTTTGGTCCTTAGTTTTGTAACCCTTCTTTTTCTCTTTCAATACACAATTCTTTTATTCTCTCAACTATTCAACTTTTTCAAAATCCAAAAAGTTCACTCAGATTCTCAAGGTATTTTTCCTCTTATCACAACCTTGCAATTGATTATACGTTTCTCCTCTTTGTACGATTTGGTTTAAATAGTATATTGCATTTCAAGAAATACAAATCTTCTTTTGAGTCAAATATTTTCTAGATTACAAATTTGATTACTTTTACTTCTTAATAATATTTTTATTTATTATTTATGTTTTAACATGAGAATGTTTAACTCTCAATTTTAAGTGTTTAATCACCTAAACCCTTAGTTTACTAAGTAACATAAAAAATGTTTTTTTTTTCTTTTTAACCTTATGTTTGGTTTTTGTTTTGCTACAAAATTAATAGATGTTTTGGTTATAAAAAAAATTCAATTATATGTAATTTTTAAATTTTTTTTATAATTACTTGACTTTTATCCAATTGTTATTTAGTATTCTGATTTAATATTTATGAACTTACAATTTCGTTTTTATATTTGATATTAGATCTTTAATAATATCATAAATATTTTCTTTTGATTTGTTTAATTTTGTAAAAATTTATTAAATTAATATTTAAAACAATAAGAATACGGGTATGGACATGGGTATGAGTATATATCCGTTACTTGATGAGAATGAGACAAAGTTTCCATACCTGTTGATATGTGGATGACCTATTGATATGTGGATGAGGATGCAGATGGATTTTTGTTTTGGAAATATATATGAGAATCAAGATAAATTTTTATCTTGAAAATGAGGATGAAATAGTAAAATCCACACTCACCTAACTTAGTCTCGTTGTCATCGTTATATGCTACTATTACACTAGAGTTGGGATGATAGTACAATAATAACATAATTATAAAGGTGGAAGAAAACGTGTATTTATTATGATATATAATATTATATTATATTATATAACATAATATAACAATAATATTAAAATAATAATACTAAAAAATATAAAAAAATAAAATGATATTAAAATTAATTATAATAAAATTATAGTTTTCATATTTAATTAAAATATTTTTAATAACAAGATTAATCTAATTATTTTATAATTATATCATTTGATATTTTTTTAAATTATTATATCAATTAAATTATTTATAAATTTTCATAAATTTTGTTTCTATTTTTCTTTATTTTTTACTTTTTTAGTTCAAATATATTAAAGAAAGCATAACATTTAAAATAAAAAATAAAAATAGAATTTTAATATAAAGCAAAAAAAAGAAATGGCCTAAAACCTAGAAAACAATATTTTGGCCAGGTAAAAATAAATAATATGTCTATAACGTGCGTACCAATTAAAGGTTGAAAGATAGAAAATAAAAGAAAATGAAAATAGATGATTTACAAGATAGAAAAAAGTAAAAATGTTAAAAAAATTTAAACAACAAAACAATATCTAATCATGCAAGAAAAGTGAAAATCAACTTAAAAGTGTAACATAGTTAATTATATGTATATAGAGTGAAAAAAAATAATGAAGTGTAATTTAATTTAAAATTTAATATTTTTATTCAATGAATTGAGTAAAAATAAATGCTAAAAAAATTTAATATATTTTTATCTAGATTTAAGTCATAGATATTTGAATTGTATCAATTAAAGACGATGCAGTTATAGAAATAAGTCTTTTATTGTACAAATTTATAGAAGTATAGGCTTAAAGGGATAGAAGAATTCATATATTGAGCTTTATATATATATATTATGCAATGGTTTATCATTGGAATCAATTTTTTTTATATGTATATATTTAAATTTAATATTAGTTTTTTAAATAAATAAATTTTAAAAATAACTTTTTTGAAAAAAAAGAAAAGAAATTATTGTTTAAATAAACATATAAGACAAATCCAGGTATCGGAGCCATTGGTTCAAGTTTTGTACCAATAATTTGATCAATTAGAATCAGTTGTGGCATGTGATTTTCAACTGTTTCTATCAATACCTGAATAATTTACGGAACATCCTCAAAACCAAAAAGAATCTCCTTTTAGGATCTAATCTAAAGGAATGGAATCACTTGTTTGCTTCCCACAAACAGCATACATTTCTCTATATTATATCGCGTCCTTTGGTACATTTCTGTAACAATTGTAAAATCATTTTAGTAGAATGTAGATTGGAATAGAGTTACATTTGAAACAATGAATTTTGAAGCCTAAAAGTAATTTCTCTTTTGATAATAACTAAAACTAAAAAATTATCTAATAATAACAAGAAAGCACTGCGGAAAACCACCTTACCAGTGATGATGAGAACTAAAACTAAAATTAAAGAATAATATGATAATAACAAAAACTAAAAACATTCTCTCATAATAACTAAAACTAAAAATCAACTTACTCCTTTTTTAATTTCAAAAGAAATTAACAATCTTTTACATATTGTTATTAATTTATTCAATTTTTTATAAATCTTTTATTTTTAATCTTTTTAATTATTATTAAATTAATTAATTAAAATTTAATAAATAAATTAATTTTTTAATAAAATTGTAAATTGATTAAGATTAAAATTTTCTAAAATTTATTTAAAATCATTTCTAAATAATTTAAAATCAGAATTATTAATTATTTTAAATAAATATTTTAATAAAAAAATTTAAATCTCACCAAATTATAAATGACTATCCTTAAATTTTATTTTAAAATTTCAATTTTCACAAAATTTAAATAAAAATACTCAATTAACATAATTAACATATGCTACAACCTTCACATTTCTTATTCTCATCATTTGTATTTCCTATCAAATACATTTTTCTTATGCCAACTTCTTAATTAAGGTGTAGGTGAATGTCTATATTATAAAATAGAATAATCCAAAAATAAATAAAAAATTATCAACTGTATAATTTGTAATAACATAGTATAGTTTAAAAATGAAAAAAAAAATTGGATTATATAATATATTATTGAATAATAATTAAAAATTATTGTAATTCAAAATATAAATACCTAATTTTTTAAAAATTCTCAATTTAGAATCTTCTAAACAAAATAGTACTAAGGACATTTTTTACATTTCTCACTATTCTTGGAGGTACAGAAAGAAATCCTAAAGGTGCAGAAAGCAAAATCTTTGGATTTAACGTGTATACGTTGTAATAGGCCTGGTAGTCTTCAGCTAACCCAATGGGCTTGGCCCTGCCAATGGTGAAAAACCTCATACTAATGCAAAACAATGTTGCTTAAACAGTGTGTCTATTTGTTGAAGGGCACACGCTGGAATCTAGATTTTGTGAGACTCCACTGGATTTAATCCAACATGACGATAAATTCATTCACATGAATCTTAAAAACTCCACTTTTCAAGAAGCTAACTATTGACTATAAAGTCTTTGTTAACCCTTTTTTTTTGGAAATTAACGGAAGTCAGACCTGCACTATTCTTTAAATTTATGAAGTTCTCCATGGAGTTAAAACTTCACTTTTCTATTTGTTAAAAAATGAAGTCAACTCTGCTTCAAACTATAAATTTAGTTTTTTGGATGTATAATTTTTTGTCTTATTAAAAAAATATAAATATAAATTAAAACAAGTGATTAAAAATGAGTTAGTTTAGTGTGATCAATGATCCAATTTATTTTTTTTACAATCTTGTAGATATGTTAAAATCTTATAACCATAGTTTAATTTTTATCTATAAGAAAAAATATATTAATAAAAACACAGTCCATATACACAAAAAAAATATATATAAGAAAACATAGAAGACAAGTTTTTCAAACAAATGATAGTCACAAAATAAAACATTTCTTTGGAATAGAGCTAACATAGTCCAAAAATGGGATCATCATATCCCAAATAAAGTGTGCAATAAAAACAATGAAAGAAATAAAAATGTTTAATTCCAAAGACAATTTACACCTTAATGGATCATAGTGTCAAACTCTTCTAGATCCTTAAAAAATACAGATGATTGATAGTAAAGTTAAACTATTTTACTTACCTATTTAGATATATAACTACTTCCTCAACGCTTCATAATTAACTAACAAATTTACTAAGAGTCCTTATACTAACTACATATACAACATATATGTATCAACTTGACCAAAAATATTAGAATTTTGTAAATATGTTAAAATCATATAAATATAATAAGTAATAATATTATCATCCGTTAGATTATTACTTTTATATTTATGCTATTAGTCTAATAGGATAAATGACTACTTTGTAATTATGCTCTCTTTTGTATAAATTCAATAGTTGAACTATGCTTTAAAGATACCAAGTTATCGCTTGCTCTCTACTAAGTACATATACAAATACACAAAAAAGTTGTTTTGTAAAAAAAAAAATACATATTTTTTTTTTCAAAAATTCAAACATGGTTCTTCGGTAAAAGAGATGAATAAGATTTTTATATTATAATGAAGTTACGTAAATTAAATAATAACAATCTTTTACATGTTAATAAAAGTTATTAATTTATTTAATTTTTTATAAATCTTTTATTTTTAATCTTATTAATTATTCTTAAATGAATTAATTAAAATTTAATAAAAAAATTTATAAATAAATTAATTTTTTAATATAATTATAAATTGATTGAGATTAAAATTTCTTAAAATTCATTTCAAAATTATATCTAAATAATTTAAAATCAGAATTATTAACTATTTTAAAAAAATATTTCAATAAAAAATTTTAATTCTCACCAAATTGTAAATTACTATACTCAATTTTTTTTTTAAATTTCAATCAAAATTTTTAAATTCCACTAAATTGCAAATCACTATGTTTAAAATTTATTTTAAAATTTCAACCTAGACTCTATCCACCGCATGAGGAGTCACAAGATCTCAAAGAAATGTCATATGGAAGGATTCTCCCGTTGTAGGGCTTAAGGGCAACGATCTTGAAACACTGTTGTTGTCTATGGCAAAGCAGATGAAGAAAATGTCGGATTCAGGAGACTCTTTGTTGAGGGGAAAGAGTGTGAAAGGGTCGTTGGATTTCAAAATACTCTTCTGCGGTTCAAGAAGGTGGCTCTCTAAGGAGGATACATTCGATGAACTGTGTGCTGGGTTGAACAACACTAGCTTGAATTGAAAAAGGTTGTGAAAAGGTTGTGGTAAGGAGGTAAGGTCTATATACGACAGTGATGTTAATAGTTGATTTCATTTTACATAGCTGTCATTTTTTATGTAGAAGATAACTATGAAAAAACACTGATAACCATGAAAAAACAAAAACAATCCCTCTGCGTCTGGGAAAGCATGAGTGCAAACGAAAGATTCTAAAAAAACTAATGAAAAACAAAAATATAATCAATATACTTCGTCTATTATAAACAAAAACGAAAGAAACTTCAGATAAAGTAATCTTGGAAATTGAACATTGGATTCTACAAGACATTGAAGTATTACCATTTTTTATCCAAAAATCCTTTATTGATCCTTCTACCATATTTCCGGTCCCTAATGTTAGTAGTTATCACCTTGATCTTATTGTAAAGATAGTGAAAAGTAACTTCAATACTCAATTTGCTGAAAGGTTAATTGTCAAGGATTTAAAAGAAATATTCAAGGTTGCAAAATGCAAGTCTTAAGAGATTTATGCTGTGAGATTTCACAGATTTAAGGAATAACTAAGTGACTAAAATTTATATTTTTTTTTATAATTTTTTATGTCATTTTTATTCTCAACATCCAGAACAAATATAGTTCTTTTACTATTATAAATAGAAATACTTAAAACATAGTATGATGAATTCTATATTTTTTTAATTATTTATTTTTTGTCATCAAATTCAATGTATTAACTCTGTCTTCGTTTATATTTTTATGCTTTCAATTAAAATCAACTTTATTTTTGTTTGATAGTATTCAATTGTATTTCATAATTTTATAGAATATAATTATATTTTTTAATACTTTTTTATTTTCTTTTAATTCTTTTACCCATATTGATTTTTTTATTTTTAATGTGCGAATTTATAAAACTTAGTTATCTGAAAGCGGATTTGATTTGTCTATACTTTTACATTCATCTAAAATTTTTGGATAATTTTTTTATTGTTATAATATTTAAATTTAGGTCTTCCTAAGACTTTGATTTTATTACTATCACTAAAGTTCATTGCAACTTCACAGGTCAAACATCCAAACATGTGTTATTACTGGATATTTAACCAACCTCTAAATATTTCAATATTTTATTTCAAGTCCACTACTATTAATATATAAAAGAAATTATTCACAGTACAATTATAAAAATTAATAAAAATAATTTATTTTTAGAGATATGTAAAGTTCCAAAATATTAAATTTCTGGATTATATATATATATAGAGAGAGAGCATTATAAAAAAGATAAAGTTAAAAAAATCTAATTAAAAAAAATTCTGCTTCAAAAAATCTGCTTAAAAAATAATCTGCTTACAAAACAAAAATCTACGTACAAAAAAATCTATGTACAAAAAAATCTTCCTATAAAAAAAATCTATGTACAGACAGAATCTACATATAAAAAAAATCTGCATACAATCATCCAATTGTTTGTCAAAATATACTAAATCCCAAAAAGTATACTAATTAAGACCTACACTATATAAAAATAGATATATTATTTACACAGATAATATGGTTTATTTACTCAAAATTCGGTTCAAAAGGCTATTATAGTTTTTTTTTATTTTGTTACTCGGAGTTCGGTTTCTAGAACAGGTTTTTTACTTTCTTTTGCGTTTCTGAGAACGGCCGTTCGGCCTCTGGGAACGGTCGTTCCACCTCTGAGAACGGACGTTTCACCTATGAATACGGTCGTTCTTCATTCCAAACAAGGCCACAAAAGCAACGTCTGGAACGGCCGTTCTCTGAATTTGAACGACCGTTCTCAGATTTTGTACTATATGGTCTCAAAATTCTCATTGATTTATTAAGTTTCCTCCTCTAATAAAATCTTAGAAATTGCTTTGAAATTTGTCAGTTTCAATGTAGATTCCGTCATACACCGCATGAGGAGTCACACGACCTCAAAGAAATGTCATATGGAAAAGGTTCTCCATTGTAGCGCTTGTTAAGGGCAACGATCTTGAAATGCCGTTGTTGTATATGGCAAAGCAGATGAAGAAAATGTCAGATTCAGGAGAGTCTTTATTGAAGAGAGAAGAGTGTGAAACAGTCATTGGATTTCAGAATACTCTTTTGAAGTTCAAGAAGATGGCTCTCTAAAGAGGATACATTCGATGAACTGTGTGCTAGGTTGAACAACACTAACTTGAATGAAAAAGTGCAAACCAAGATTCTTCGGAAAAGTAAAAGAACCAGTGAAAAACAAAAATATAATCAATATACTTCGTCCTCTGCATAACATTGCCATCGAAGTCCTCCCACGGAATATTGTCATTGAAGTAAATAATAAAAAAGATGAAGTTGTTTCAGATAAAGTAATCTTGGAAATTGAATTTTAGATTTTGCAAGACATGCACTTTTTTATCCAAAAATCCCTTATCGATCCTACTATCATATTTCCGGCCCTTAATGTTAGTAACTTCAATACTCAATTTGCTGAAAGCTTAGTGAGATTTAACAGATTTAATGAATAGTAATATGAAGAATGTCTTTTACTTGTTTTCTTTTTTATATTTTGGATTATTTTATTTTTTTTTTTTACTTCGTTAACTAAGTAACTAAAATTTGTATTTTTTTATAATTTTTTATATCATTTTTATAAATAGAAATACTTAAAACATAGTATGATGAATTCTATATTTTTTAAATTATTTATTTTTTGTCATCAAATTCAATGTATTTCATTTATAATTTTATGCTTTCAATTAAAATCAACTTTATTTTTTTTATAATATTCAATTGTATTTCATAATTTTATAGAATATAATTATATTTTTTAATACTTTTTTATTTTCTTTTAATTCTTTTATCCATATTGATTTTTCTATTTTTAATATGCGAATTTATAAAACTTAGTTATTTGAAAGAATTTTTGGATAATTTTTTATTATTATAATTATTAATTTTAGGTCTTTTTAAGACTTTGATTTTATTACTATCACTAAAGTTCATTGCAACTTCACAGGTCAAATATCCAAACATTTGTTATTACCGGATACTTAACTATCCTCTAAATATTTCAATATTTCATTTCAAGTCCACTACTATTAATAATAAAAGAAATTATTCACAGTATAATTATAAAAATTAATAAAAATAATTTTTTCATCAGACTTCTAGATTTTACAATCCAAAAATCATATTTAAATAACAAATTTTTCCTTCTAGATTACACAATCCACGTTTTAAATCTGAAAATGACTTTCGGATTGTATAATTCAGAAGTCTTTACCGAATTACATAATACGGAAAGAGAACTAACTTAAAGAAATGGGATGCAGGGATAGTTTAGAAATTTTGATTTTTTGTTGGAGGTGCAGGAAGAAATGAGAGGTGCAGGAAGAAGAACCCTTAAGCCTGCACTCACATAAATCCACATCTCAAACAATTATTAACTTTTACAAACTGCATTTGCGTTTCAAAACCCCATGTTAAATAAGTTTAGGGTTTAGGTTTAAGTAAATAGGTTAGTTTACACTCACAAATATATATTAAAAATTTTTATATTCATTCTTATAACAAATAAATTGAGGTTTGGGTTCCACTGAAATTAATGACAACCAATAAAAATAAAAATATTAAAAACTTTTAATGCAAAACTCCAATGTTAAATGGGTCAACTTACACCCACAAAATATATATAGAGATTTTTTAAATATTCAATTGTATAATAATAATTTACTCGTTATTAAATAATACATAATTAATAAAAACAAACAAATTAAATATTAGATATTATATTGAATTAGACTTAATACAATCAATATAAATAAAAGATATTATTAAAAAATTATAAAAAAAAACCACAAACTCACATAAATAATTCTTTTATTAAATATCCAACTCTATTTTCAATCCTTAACTAAGAGATTTGTTTTACTGTATTCCAAAGCTTTATATCACTTCAAATTTTAGAAGAATAGTTAATTGTAAAGATACTCATTTATAATCATAAAAGCCTACAAAATATAAACATACCACACTTCAAAACAAATAACATTTTAAATGTAACAATTAGGGTTTAGGTATAGGATTTTAGCTGATTTAAAATTATAATATATATATCCATTATTTTTTATTAAAAAATATTATTTAAAAGGTATAATTAAATAATTATTTTATACTCTAAATAAATAATGTTTTATAATTTGATATGAAAAAAATTAATAAAAAATATATTTAATATATAAGTACTAAAAAGTATTTTTTTATATTACTTTTGAATTGAACAATGGTTAAAAAACCAAAGTAATAATAATTATTATTATAATTGTATTACTAGTAATTTTAAAAATATATAATTTTTTTTAAATATAAGACTCACATAATGATTATTTTGTGTTTGTCTTTTGGAATAAAATTATTGTTTGTGATATATTAAATATAAATTATATTATAATCACTTAAATTTTTTATTATAATATAAAAATAGAAGAAGTAAACTATAAGTATCTAAGTAAAATGTTGAATGAAGAAATAAGAACAATATTGCATATCGATAAAATATATTGATAAGTATTAAAATTAAAATATAATTGCAAAAATATTCTATGCAATTTTTATATTTATAAAATATTAAATAAGTTATGAATTGAATTTAGAATAAAAATAACATAACTATTTTGTTTGTGAATATTTTAATTAAAAATATTTTTTAATTTTGATATTAAACTAACATAAATAATATAAAAGAGATGTTAAAAAGAAGGTCAATGATACAATCATACAAGTGTCAAGATCAGAAAATAACATACTTAGGAAGACATAAAGTGTGTCTATACTATACAAATATATCAATAATTAAATCTACAATATTTAAAATCTACAATAAAAAATTAAAATTTCATTAAATGTAATCAACAAACAATCAATATACAATCGTAACAGTTAGTAACATAAAAAAGAAGTAACTGTTACTAGCTCTCATCCACAAAATCTTTAATTCATCATTTAATATTACTTGTAATTATTTTTACAGAGCAATACCCTGAAATTAAATACATTTATAATATCATGATTTGCAATAGGATTGTATTTATATTATAAACCAAAGTTTTTTTTTTACTGACATTTGAGGTGCAAAAATAATCCAAAAGGGGGGTTTATTATTCTTATCAAATGACATAATAAAATTGAAAGTTTCGAACCACATGTTCTCTTCGTTCTATTATTAAAATTTATAATTGAGAAATGTTCTCTTTGTATTCAATGATCCACTTGCATAGTCATTTCCTTTTCTTTTATTGTCATCTCAATTGTACATGTTCCTTTCATAGTGTTATTGGTGGAGAAAAGTATTTGCTAACAATAAGATTTCAATTCAATAGTCAAATTAATTGTGAAATGAAGCATATTCATTTAGCTTTTTCATTATCCAAGGCTAGTCTTTTTTAATCTCTTAATTAGATGGCAAGAACCCTAATTAGCTATCATGTTTAAAGTGGGTTGAAAATTTTAAAATGGACTAACTTTTTTTAATGCTTTTATTTTAAATATATATATATATATATATATATTCAAAAATATATTTTATTATATAAATATTTTTAAAATTTTCAATTATTTAATTAATGTCTTTAATCAAATAGATTAATATAATTATTAATTACTTGTATATGTTAATGTATTTCATTATTTAATTATAATTAAAATTTATTTTGTAAATATGATTGATTTAAGTAACAATATTTTTTCATATTTACATTATTTGAATAATACCATAGGAAAAAAGTTAATTTTTTAAATTATTTTTTATTTTTATTTTTAATTTAAACAAACAATCTACCTACTTTTTCTCTTTTTTGTTGTGTTGGATTGATTGACTAAATAGCTTGAAATGTTATACTAAATTAATAGGTGATTGTGGAGATTGATTTCTTTGCTACCTCTAATTTGAATTAAAAAAAACAAATAAAAGTTTATTTATTTTTTCTTTGATTTAGTCTATTTTTCCAGTAATTATGTTGAAACTGAAAGAGACATTCTATTCATAAAATGCAATAATATAAGCTTCAAATTTACCCCTTCATACTTCTAAAAGTTATGATCCGTTAACAAACTCAATTAATTATCTATGAACAATTTACCCATCTTTGCAATATTATATCTGAATTCCAAATATTCTTAAATGTTATGCAAATGCGAAAATGATTTAATGGATTGACTTTAACCAAAGAATTTATCATAATCACTTAGTTTTATTTTTTTAATCATAACTAAGAAATCTGTTCGAAATGATCTTATATTATCAATGTGAAACATGTACCATAAGTGGTGATTGGTCATTTTTTTTAAATGTGAGATTTTTTTACATAAAATATCAATTCTCAAGAATAAGATTCAAGAAAAAAAGTGTCTTTAATTATTATTTATCTTTCTTAAAAAAATGGTTTCCAAGGTTTTATTCCAAAAACCAGTTTTATATTTGTATTTAATGTTGAAGGAAGGAAGTATGTTTTTTTAAGTTGATTGATTTATTACTATGATTATGGTAGGTTTCCAGGAAGAATGAGATGTTGTGAGTATAAAATAAATATTTATAAAGCTCCTTTTTAAGGCTAAAATATGCAAGCTTTTAAATTATACGTAATAAATGTCTTCCAACTGTGAATTGTATGTATAAATATTTGAGTTGTACAGATTTTTAACAGGAAATCAAAGTTATTTTTTAAATATTAAAAAAATAAATTTAAATTGAACCAATCTTATAAATTTGTTTATAGAATAATATTTATATTTATTAATATTTTGTAATTTAATTATATTTTTAATTAAACAGGCATTTTAATTATATTCTTTCTATCGAAAACTAAACTTATGATTAAATATTTTTAATTTGATAGTGTTTGATATTATGTATTTAGAATAAAATTTTGATACTAAACAAAGAAGGTATATGTATGGTTGGTATTCTCAATGACATATATGCTATGTTATCCTGATCGCAGAAATTTTTAGTTTGATTTTAGAACGACTAAGTATTAGTTTTTGGTATGAAAATTTTTTTATGGATATAATTTTTCAGAAAACTTTTCATATTTAAATTGATGATGTTGTGAAATTGATATTGTTATATGTAAAAAATGTCACGTAACCCACACAAAATAAAAAATATTATATCAATATATATTTATAATTTTTCTATATAAATTAAATAAAAATTTTTAAATATATAATATTATGATTTTATATTTTAAATTTTAAATCTGTGCAAATTATGTGTTAATTGACCTTTCTAATAATTTATCATATTTTCTTTTTATGATAAATAATTAAGTATAATATAATATTAGATTGTGCATATAATTCAAATTTAAATTTAAATTTATACAAAAAAAATAACTTTCAAATAGACATTTTGCAGTGATAACATTAATGCGCATGTATTCTTCCTTGATCAAGTGTTTAATTATATAAGTCTTTCAGAGAATTTTTTAAATTAAATTTACATTTAATTAATCTATTTTTCAATCATATCTCTTCCGGAAGTCTTTTTTTATTTAAAACAGACATGCATGCAGTATATGTGGAAGAGTGTGCCTTCTGAAATCAATCAACTAAAAATGTTAAATATGCATTAATTGGTACAAATTTTCACATTGCATGTATTTTTATTAAAGACACTCTTCTAAAATCAGCAATGCATGTATTTTTATTCGATAAATTTTGAATATATTTTCAGATTAATATGTTTTTTTTTTTTCATTTGTCATTTATTTACACGTGTAATAAGCATTTTAACTGGTATCTTTTAATGCTTTGCAGTAATATTTACAATTGTGCATGTATTTTAATTGGACAATGAATTTAATTAGCTATTTAATTAAATTTAAAATTATGTTGTATTTAATTTTTATTAACAAATAAAGAAAATTATTTTTACCTTTCAGATTTTATCTATATAATGCTTGATCCGAACTTGCTATTCTTTCTCTTTGTTCATTTTCTTCTCTTCGATTGCATCTTCCATTTGTCAGGGGTTGAAGTAGTTTCCAGTATGCACAGCTCCAGCTCCAACCATAATTTATGTTTCTGAATAACAATAAGTTACATATGTTGTTTTTTATTTTATATTATTTATTAACAAAAAAAAACATTTACTGTGTTTTTCAAGAATCATAGTTTTAAAATTAGTAGAAAGATCAAATCATAATTTATTTCAGATAAACAGCATACATTCAATTGATAATCACTCGATCTAATTCATTCTTGTTACTTTGTTAGTCCAATAAAATGCTACTTTGTTACACATATGAATTCAAATGAATGATGTGCAACTCATTAGATTATGTTTTCTATGCAAATATCAGTGGTTAATTTTTACAGTGACATTAAATAACTTATATAATAATGATTTAATGATTTTTGAGACAAAGTTTATATGTATTTTTATTGAATTAGGAGGCTTTAATTATATTTTGAATATAAAATTTAATGATATAATGTATTTATGTGTTTTTTTATTGATTTTGAAATTTTAACAAATTTTTATTTTTTCAGTATTTCCTCTCTTCTTCAACTTTGCATGCAATGTGTTAAGAAAGAAAATTAGAATATATTTTAAATTTTAAGACAACATTTAATCATTTGCAGTATACCATTTAGTGATTTTTACGTTTTTTCAGATTTTGTTTTAAATTTTAACTATTTTTTAAAAACTTATGAAAATAAGTCAAGATATATTTTTCAACAAACATGGTGATATTTTAATTAATTAAACAATGTATTTTCTATTTTTTTTGGAGTGGTACTATCATTTACGTTTTTAGATTACAGTAAGTTATATAAAAAAAATTATTTTCAATGATACTTGACTAAAGTAACTTTTCTAATTTATCTATTGTGTTTTTTCAGTGATATTTTATATTTCAGATGAATGAAAAAAGTGAAATGATACTCCTATCTCAGGTAAATCTATCGTACATTTAATTGATAATCACGGAATCTAGTTTGAAGTTACTTTTGTTAATCTAATGAAATAATTTAATTTATATTCTTTTTTTTTTCTTCTATTTCCTTCATTTGCATAAGTTTTTTTCAAGTAATTCTAAGTTTCTATGTTGATTTGCATATATTTGTTGTTTGATTTATTAGGATGTTATTAAAATAACTTTTATATTTTATTTGTTGTATTTTTAGAATCACAATGTTAAATTATATGGTAAAATAGTATATATAATTACTGGATCTGGTTAATGTTTGAATGGTTTTTTTTTCACTTAGTAATTTTTTTTTCTGTTTCATTTATATGGAAATAGACATTCTAATATGATAAAATGATTTTATATTTTGTTTTATTATGTATATTCAAAAATCAAAAGTTCTTAAATTTTTTTTCTGAATTTAAATTTAATATATTTGTATAAAATTATGCCAAAAATGTTAATAAGTATTTATACTATTTAAAATATAAATAATAATTAATTATTAAAAACCTAGTTAATATAATTATATGTCACTATGCATTTAGCATATAATGTTACTGCTTTACAACATACATGTATTCCCATTTGACAAGTGTTTAATATTTTTAATTTAGTTTTTGTTGTCAGAAGGAAAAAATAAGAATTTTTATAAAAAGAATTGTTTGGTTTATTAGAATGCTTGATTGAAATAATTTTTATAATATATTAACATTTCACATCAGCACATGATACTTTATCATTAACACAGCTGTATAAATAATAATATAAATTAAATTCATAGGATAAGAAATAACATTTACACATTTCAACGGATATCTTTAACCATGCATGTATTTTCATTGGAGAAGTCTTTAATGTATTTTCACATTTCATCAATATAATGCTTCACATTTCATTAGATTATAAATTCATCTTTTACAACATCATGATATGCTTTTGCTTCTTATTTTCTTTTATTTATAAAAGTTTCTTATTTTCAGGAATCATCATGATAAATTAGTGAGAGTTTGATCATACACTTATATCTGGTAAAAGAACATTTTTATCATAATTATGATCTTGAAGTTTCCAAACTCCTAATCAATTTTTTAATTTTTATTTTATTTTATTAAAGACACTTTAATATGATAAAAAATGTAGTTTTTTTTTCAAGAACATTAATATGTTTTTTTTTCTTTTCTATTTCTTTCTTTTTCATTAACATTCTTTATTTGTTATGAATTCGTGTAGTTTTTCAGCCCATTTCATGTATTTATGTATGTGAGTTATTTATGTATGTGAGTTGTCTTGCATTTAAAATCTAAAGTACACATATAAAATTAGCATTTCGAGACAAAGATTAATAATTTAATTTGCAGTGACTTTAAAATTTTGGTAATTAATGAAAAGGAGAATTGTTTATTTTATTTTTAAAATAAAAAGGTAATCTGCTCTTCAAAGTTTTTAATTCTAGTAATATTTGTGATTCACGTAATTATATTGTAATTATATCAAATCAGTGTCATAAAAAAATTTGTTCACATAACTTTTGATGTTTTGTAGAAATTAGATTATTTGCATGTATTTTGATTGGACTAAAGTTTAATTATTTACTTTTTTTTTTTAGTAAAAATAAATATATCTATATTAAAATATAACATTTTTGGGACCAGGAATTTTTGGTTTATATGATTATTTTATATGTCTTTTATATTGTTGGTATAGTTGATATTATTTTGTTATCAATTAAAAATAAATAAATTAAATATAAAAAAAAAACATATTACTGTCACTGTACATGTGCTTATCATATGATAAACATTAGTTATGAATTGTTACCGTATTTGCTGAAAATTTCAATTTATTAATATTAAGTAGTAATATAAATTTAAATTTAAACAGATATAATACACGTAGTATCATGTAGCATATATAATATTAAGCAGTCATATCATTAATTTAAATTTAAAATTCATATATATATATATATTATATACACGTAGCACAGGTATTTTTTATTCTTTGCAGTATGCATGTATTTTCATTTTATAGTGTTTAATGTGCTGTTATCAGTATTTTATTGCTTTGCAGTTTGAATGTATTTTTGTTAGAATGTGTTTAATGTACTGCTGTATTAGTATAATTTTGATTGTTTTGCAATATGTATTTTGGTTGGACAATGTTTAATGTGCTGCTGTATCAATGTATTTTAAGTTGAAAATTAAAAAATAAACTTAAACAAAATTTGAAAGGTCAAGTAAATGAGAATATTTTAACATTTTCTTCAAAATGATTTCCATTTCATTATTTCATAGCATCAAATTTTATTTTCAAAACCTATTTATTCCATTAAAATTTAGAAATAAAAAAATAGAATATAACATAACGGTTAAATTTTTATTTATTGTTTATAAATGATTTAATGATTTTTGTGATAAAGTTTATATGTATTTTTATTGGACTATGATTTAATTATATTTTGAGATAAAATTTAATTATTTACGTGTTTTTTTATTGATTTTGAAATTTTAACAAATTTTTATTTTTTTAATTTTAGTTTTCTTTCTGAACTTTGCATGCAATGTGTTGATAGAGGAGGTAATCCAAAAAGTTATTTGGATAGATATTACACCAATCAATTCAATATTTTGAAATTCTGCAATACCTTCTTCATCCTATGTTTTTATTTCGAAAAGTATTTATTTTTATCTGCAAACAGCTTTTCATGCTAGATTGATATGGAAGAGTGTGATTTTTTATCTCTCAGCATGTCTCAAAATCCAATCAAATTTTTGAAAACCAGTCATCATCTCACATCTGAAAACCAATCAGATATGAAAAATCATCCACTGTGTGTCCCGTGAACGACTCTTTTTAAATATTCAATATATTAGGTTTAAGTTTCAGATAAATATACACACTGTCTTTCATATTAATTTTAATTCAATTTTATTAATATGTCACTGTATGCGTGCATTAGCCAATAAAATGTAACTGTGGAACATACATAATAGCATTAAGCATAACTAAAATTATATATATACATCTAATATAATATTAAGGAAATAAGTGAAATTCAAAAAAATATGATTATATTTCTGATAAAAAATAAAATTTGGTCAAACTGCTTTTAATGCTTTACAGTATGCATGTATTTTTATTGGGCAAGTTATTAACTGTATTTAATTTTTTTGTAAAAAAAAAAATAAAAAGACTATATATTACTTAACCTAAATTTGCAACAGATTCGTATGCTTATTTTCTGCTTTCATTTCCATCTTTCATTTTTTCTGCTTCCATTTTTATCTTTCATTTTTTCTGTGTTTTGCTTCCATTTCCATCTTTCATTTTTTCCGTGATGGTGTAATTTCTGGTAAGCATAGCTTCAAATTTCTACTATGTTTACTACACTTAACTTCCTTTTTGCATCTTCTATTTTATATGAGATAGTGTAATTTTGGGAACGTAAAGTTTCAAGTTTCTTTGTTTATTACAGTAACTTATATAATTTTTTTTATTGATATATTTTTTACAAAAGATTCTCTGAAAAAGTAATAGAACCAGTTAAAAACAAAAATATAATCAATATACTTTGTCCTCCGCATAGCATTGTCATCATCGAAGTCCTCCCACATAATATTGTCATTGAAGTAAAAAATAAAAAAGATGAAGTTGAAAACTTCAGATAAAGTAATATTAGAAATTGAACATTGGATTCTGCAAGACATGAAAGTATTACCATTTTTTGTCCAAAAATCCCTTATCGATCCTTCTATCATATTTCCCGTCCCTAATATTGTAAAGACACTGAAAAATAACTTCAATACTCAATTTGCTTAAAACTTAATTGTCAAGAATTTAAAAGAAATATTCAAGGTTGCAAGATACAAGTCTTTTAAGAAAGACTTAGAGACTTATGCAGTGAGATTTCATAGATTTAACTAATAGTATCAAGAATGTCTTTTACTTGATTTCTTTTTTATACTTTCGATTGTTTCTTTGTTTTATTTCGTTAACTAAGTGACTAAAATTTGTATTTTTTTTATGATTTATATTTTTTAAATTATTTGTTTTTTGTCATCAAACTCAATGTATTAACTTTGTCTTCATTTATATTTCTATGCTTTCAATTAAAAATTATAGTATTCAATTGTATTTCATAATTTTATAGAATATAATTATATTTTTAATACTTTTTTATTTTCTTTTAATTCTTTTATTCATATTGATTTTTCTATTTTTAATATGCGAATTTATAAAACTTAGCTATCTGAAAGCGGATTTGTCTATACTTTTACATTTATCTAAAATTTTTGGATAATTTTTTTATTGTTATAATAATTAATTTTAGGTCTTCCTAAGATATTGATTTTATTATTATCACTAAACTTCATTGCAATTTCATAGGTTAGACATCCAAACATTTTGTTATTACTGGATACTTAACCACCCTCTAAATATTTCAATATTTCATTTCAAATCCAGTACTATTAATAATAAAAGAAATTATTCACAGTATAATTATAAAAATTAATAAAAATAATTTATTTTTAGAAACATGTAAAGTCCCAAAATATTAAACTTTTGGATTATGCATTCATATATATATAGAGCATTATAAAGAAGATAAAGAAAAAAAAATCTAGTTACAAGAAAAATCTGCTTTCAAAAATTTGCTTACAAAAAACATCTGCGTACAAAAAAAAATCTACATAAAAAAAATCTATATACAAAAAAAAATCTAGATATACAAAAAATCTGCTTACAATCATCTCCAACTGTCTATCAAAATAGACTAAATTCATCTAAGTACATATTCCAAAAAATATACTAATTAAGGCTTACACTATACAAAAATAGATATGCTATTTACATAGATAATACGGTTTATTTACTCAGAATTCGGTTCAAAAGGCTATTATAATTTTTTTTACTTTGTTACTCGGATTTCGGTTTCTAGAACAGGTTTTTTATTTTCTTTTTCACCTCTGAGAATGGTTGTTCGGCCTTTCAGAACGGTCGTTCGACCTCTGAGAACGGTAGTTCGACCTCTGAGAATGGTCATTCAACCTCTGAGAACGAACGTTGTTTCACCTATGAGAACTTTTCATCTATGAGAATGGTCGTTCTTCACTCCAAAAAAGGCGTAACATCTGGAACGAGCCGTTTCCAGACTTAACGACAATTCTCAGGTTTTGTTTTATAAAAAGAACACAATCGTCGACTTTGCCATTTCTCTGGTTCCTCAAAATCCTCTGTGACTTATTAAGTTTCCTTATCTAATTTATTTGCAAAATCCTAGAAATTGTTTTGAAATTTGTCAGTTTCAATGGAGACTCCATCATCTACCGCACGAGAGTCATGCCGTTGTCAAAACGCAGGATTCAAGAGAGTCTTTGCTGAGGGGTCAGGTGAAGAGCCTTTTGGAAAAAGTGGAAGAAGAATCTTCTCTTTTTTGTGTGATTGAAGAATCATTGATCTTCCGGGTTGGACGGGAGAAGAGTGTGAAATGGTCGTTGGATTTCTCGGACAAATCCGAGGTGGTTTCAGGATACTCTTCTGAGGTTCAAGAAGGTGGCTCTACTGAGGATACACTCGATGAACTATGTGCTGGGTTGAACAACACTAGCTTGAATGAAAAAGGTTGTGGTAAGGAGGTAAGGTCCTATAGAACAGTGATGATGAGAACTAAAACTAAAGTTAAAGAATAATATAATAATAACTAAAAAACATTCTCTCATAATAACTAAACCATCTTACTCCTTTCTCAATTTCAAATTATAAGACGTAATTAACAATCTTTTACATGTTAATAAAAGTTATTAATCTATTCAATTTTTTATAAATCTTTTATTTTTAATGTTATTAATTATTGTTAAATGAATTAATTAAAATTTAATTAAAAGATTTTATAAATAAATTAATTTTTTGATAAAATTGTAAATTGATTGAGATTAAAATTTCTTAAAATTCATTTCAGAATCATTTCTAATTAATTTGAAATCATAATTATTAATTATTTTAAATAAATATTTCAATAAAAAATTTTAATTTCCACCAAATTTTGAATTACTATACTTAATTTTTTTAAAATTTCAATCAAAAAAATTTTAATCCCACCAAATTGCAAATGACTATGCTTAAATTTTATTTTAAAATTTTAATTCCCACCAAATTGTAAATAGAAATACTCAATTAAAATTATTTGCTGCTAGAACTTTAATAAAAAATTAAAACATGATATTAGTATTAGTAGATGATAGTGAAAGATGAAGAGTCAGACTAATAGAAAGGAATTAATTCTTAATTCCTGATATTTAATTTCTCATTCTACTGTTTAATATTAATACAAATTATAATCTAATTAATCAGGATATATAATAAAAAAAGAAGAAATAAAGTTATTGAAATTCTAAAACGTCTTATATTATGAAACAAGTTTTCTTTCAAAAGTACACCTTATAACTTGTAATGAAGGGAATGAGAACGTATCAGCATGGGTGGCCTGCCAGCCTATTCTGGCATGTACTGTCTAACTTGTCAAAATTGTGGACGGGGCGAGACAGACTAGCCCACTGACCCATTTTTTTAAATTAATTATAATAAAGTAATTTATCTCCTAAAGGTAATAATAATTTTAATTTATCTCATTAGAAACATTAATTCATGAATTAGAAGTCTTAGAAAATAAAGAAGCCAAGGTCTATTTCATTATGTGATTGTTTTATTTAAATGTTACTTTTTTCTTTTCAAAAGTATTTACAGATATATTATTTACAAAGATAATATGATTTATTTACTCAGAATTTGGTTGAGAAGTCTATTTTAATTTTTTTTATTTTTGTTACTCGGAATTTGGTTTGTTGTGTTTTTCGCCTCTGAGAACAGTCATTTGGCCTCTGAGAACGGTCCTTCCACAACAAGGCCACAAAGACAACATCTGAAACTACCTTTTTCCAGACTTGAACGACCTTTCTCAGGTTTTGTTTTATAAAAAGTACACAAACGTTTACTTTGCCATTTCTCTAGTTCATCAAAATCCTCACTGATTCATCAATTCTCCTTCTCTAATCTCTCTTTGCAAAATCTTCGGAATCGATTTGAAATTTTTCAGTTTTAATGGAGACTTTATCATTTACTGTTTGAAAGTTGTCAGTTTCAATGAAGACTCCATCATCCACTGCACGAGGAGTTACAAGATCTCAAAGAAATGTCATGTAAAAGTAAACGATCTTGAAACCTCGTCTATGGCAAAGCACATAAAGAAAACGTCGGATTCTGAAGAGCCTTTTGCAAAAGTGGAAGAAGAATCTTCTTCTTGTGTGATTGAAGAACCATTTTGGATGTGAGAAGAGTATGAACTCAAGAAGGTGTGTCTACTAAAGATACACTGGATGAATTAACATTAGCATGAATGAAAAAGGTTACGAGAAAGAAACAAGGTTTATATACGACAGTGATGATGAGAACTCATCAATTTCACTTTGATTCTATATATCTCCATTTTTTTCTGTAATGTCAGAATTGTGTGGTGCAATAAATAGAAATGCTTTTTTGTGATTCAGTGCATTGGATTGAGAAATCAAGTTTGAACTAATATGGTACATGAAATAAGTGTAAAAGGTTTGACCTGCGATTATGAGTGAAAAAGTGGGTTCATTAACTTGAGGGGTCTATTTTATTTGAAAATTATGGATAGGGATCGTTTTTTATTTTTTTACTGATTTAGGATAAGTCGTGCTTGGATAACACGAAATATATAAAGGAATCGTGTTTTCAAAACACGAATTTTTATTTTTACGTGAAAAATAAAGAATCGTACAAGAAAAACACAATTTGAGTATTTTTTATATTTTTTATTCATTTAATTAAGACTCATTTTATATTTATATTTTTTTATTGATTGAATTAAGAGGAATCAAGAGTTGTGTAGCACGCTTTCAATTGAAAGTCATGCTACATAACACGATTTAGGTTTTTTTTTCTTTGTTTTTTATTTTGTTTGGTTTTTATTTTCTTTGTGTTTTATTTTGTTTGTTTTTTATTTTGTTTGGTTTTTATTTTTTTTGTGTTTTATTTTTATTGTTTTTTATTTTTGTTGTTTTTATAATAATTTCAAATAAAAGAAATAATAAAATTAATAAATAAAATAAATTGGATATCAAATAATTAAATTTTTTATATTATAATAATATAAAATAAAACAAATAAAGAAAATCAAAAATAAAAACAAAGAAAATAAAAAAAAAAAAAAAAACAAAGAAAATCCAAAACAAAGAAAATCAAAAATAAAGAAAATCAAAAACAAAAAAATAAAAACAAACAAAATAAAAAATAACAATGAAAACCAAAATCGTATTATATAACACGACTTTCAATTTCAATTATTTGATATCCAATTTAATTTATTTATTAATTTTATTATTTTTATTTGAAATTAGTATAAAAACAAACAAAATAAAAAACAAACAAAATAAAAAACAACAAAAATAAAAAACAGAAAATAAAAAATAGAAAATAAAAAACAACAAAAATAAAAAACAGAAAATAAAAAATAAAAAAAAATAAAAATAAAACACAAAAAAATAAAAAACAATAAAAATAAAAAACAAACAAAATAAAAAATAAAAAACAAACAAAATAAAAAAAAAAACTAAATCGTGCTATGTAACACGACTTTCAATTGAAAGCGTACTACATTACACGACTCTTAATTCCTCTTAATTCACTAAATAAAAAACATATAAAACGGATCTTAATTAAATGAATAAAAAAATATAAAAAATATTTAAATCGTGTTTTTCTTGTACGATTCTTAATTTTCTTTACGTAAAAATAAAAATTCGTATTTTAAAAATACGGCTCCTATATATATATTTTATGTTTTCTAAACACGACTGTAAAAAAATAAAAAATGACCTATGTTCATAATTTTCAAATAAAATAGACTGTCACATAAATCAAGAAAATGTGAGTACAGTAAAAATTAAAGAGTGAATTATCAGTGGGGCCCACGTGTTCAAGTGCATTTAAATTAATTAGTGAATTGATTTTTTTTATTTGCAAATTGAAATTCCAGTGAGTCCACGACTTGGAGGAAGAAAAATCAAGCAAACAGTGCATGATTTGGTGTGAAAAATTAATTGGTGTATTATTTGATCACATGAAAATTCTTGGTGCTTGGTTTGTCTACTCTTCCTATATTGAGTCATTCCTTTATCTAGCTTTGATTTGAGTATTTTGCCTATAAATTTCTTTGAGTTTAATCTTCTTGGGTTCTTGTAAAGAGTTGAATTGTTAGGAATGTTACAGATTGAATTTTCCTAACTGTTATAGCTTTTACTTATTTTGTTCTTTCTCAAGTACCTTTTTTTTTGTTGTGACGCATAGTGTACTTGATTTGTTTTATTTTTTTCCTCAAATGTTTGTAGCCAAAGGGAAATATATATATATATATATATATATATATATATATATATATATAGTTGAAGTACCACCTAATTAAATACAAATTAAATACAAATTCCAATGACATAACTTTAATTTTTTTTAATTCTTGATTCTAATTTTTTTTAAATTACTAATTTATCTGTTTTTGTTTTATTATTTAAGAAAGACTTGCATTAAATAATAATAAAAACAATTTGTTGAAAAAAGGAAATAAAAAAAGAAAAATACTTAAAAATAAATAAATATAATTTTATTAATTTGTCTTTTTCTTTTTTATTTAATTGTATGAACTTGAAGGAATATTTCTTCTCTAATTTTATTACTTGTGAGGACATGTTTTCTCTTTCTGTAATTGTAAACAAAACATTAATTCATACATCGTTTCATGTATTCTACATTTTGGAATTCACTACTAGAAAAAGTATTTACAAATTTTATTGAGAAATACTTTTTGCAATAAATATTCATATGTTTTATTGAAAACTTTTTTTCCATAAAATACTAATAAAATTTGTTAAGCAAAATTATTTACAGAAAATAGGAGAAATGTGGAGTTCTACACTTCTCTTTCTTTTTAAATATCTTTTACTTTACCATTTTTTTTAATAAAATATTGTATTAAGATAACAAAAATAAATGTAAATAAAATACCATAATATAATAATATTACCTTCACCCACCCGCAACGAATAACAATTAATTCTCGTCAACCGGTTCCTAGTTAGATATACTAATAATCTACTACTATCATAATAAAATAAAATAATTTTTTAAATCTTAAATTTTAAAAATAACTTAAAAAAAGCTAAGATATTCTAACCCTCTTCTTTTATACTATACAACAACAAAATCACATTTTTCATTTATTTTCAAATATAAGCAAATTTTATCTACATTTGCTTTATTTCATCATAATTTCTCTAAAATACCCTAAGTTTAATTAATATCTAACATTTGATAACACACTATTTTAATCTAACATTTAATTAATATCTAATATTACCTTTATTTTCATCTATAACAAATAAGATTCATGTGCTTTCATAAAAGAAAAGGAAAAAAATAGTTTCATGAAAAATAACATTCCGAGAAACAATTATAGATCTTGAGTGAAGATCATATAAGACATATCCTTTTGTACCAGTTTTAAAACTGAGAAAGATATATTTGAGGCTTCTGGGATCTAATTTTGTTCTTTCAATAGTAGAAGAACTTGCATAAGATAAACAACCAAAAGTTTTAAAGTCTGTAAAATCTGATTTACTATTATAAACAAGTTTAGATGGTGATTTATTTTTCAAGAAAGGTGTAGGAAGTCGATTAATGATATGTACAACAAGTTTAAGAGAGTAAGACCAAAATTGATTAGAGAGTTTAGACTGAAAAAGGAGAGCTCTGCAAACATTTAAAAGATGTTGGTGTTTTCTCTTAACAATTCCATTTTGTTGAGGGGTAGTAACATATGAAGTTTCATGTAAAATTCCTTTATAACTATAGAAATCATTTAAAAGAAATTCTCTCCCATTATCGTATCTTACTTTCTTAAGTTTACATGAGAATTGATTTTCAATAAAAATGACGAAATTTTAAAATGAAGATTTGACTTCAGTTTTTTTTAAGAAGTAAAATCCATGTAAACCTGCTATAGTCATCTAACTATGGTTAAAAAGTATTTGTAACCCATTAAGAGAAACAATTGAAATTTGCTCCCAAATATAAATGTGTATAAGTTCAAAAAAGTTATTTGATTTAGAAGTACTAGAAGGATATGGTAAATGCTTTTGTTTTGCAAAAAGCACATGCATCACAATCATCAATAGGAGAAAAAGAAGTAGTAGAATTTTGAGAAGCAACCATTTGTAAGATTTTATTAGAAGGATGTCCTAATTTCATATGCCACAAATTGCAAGATTCGGTATTATTGTTAAGAACATAACATTAAACAAATTTTGATATTTCTAATACACTTTTATTGTAACTATTAGTGAGATAAAAGAGATCTTCATTCTTTTTAGCTACTCCAATCACTTGAAAGTTGTTGGTTTGCAGAATGTAACATTGATTTTGGTGGAAAAGGAAAAAGGAATTAGTAGAAGCAATAAGTTTTGGAATTGAAAGTACAGAACCAGTAAAATTTGGGACATATAAAGTATCATGGAGAATGATATCACCCAGAACAATGGTTCTAGCAAATTTAGCCGAGATCATCTTTTTGTTAGGAAGACATATAAAAATAGGAGGAATAAATTTCAGATTTTGAAACAGAAACTTGAAAGGACAAATGTGATCAATGGCTCCACTATCTACAATCCAAGAAGAAGAAGGAAAGAGATGACCTGAAGTGTTAATGGAACACTGCTATATGGTTGCGGAAGAAGAGGAAGCTTTATGTGATTGCTGGATTAAAATAAGAAGGCTTGATATGAAAGAATCTTGAAATCTAGCATTAGCAATAGAGTCTGGTGGTGTAGTGATGTGAGTGCCAAATTCACATTGGTCTTGTTGGAGAATTAAAGAAAAAGCTTTGGTCAAAGAAGGCATTGGTTCCATCAACACAATTTGAGACCTTACTTGAGAAAATTTGTCATTGAGGCCACGAAGAAACTTAATCACACAATCATCATCACGTTCTTTGTGAAATTTATGTAAAAGTCCATAGGTGCAGGGTGTGGCACACGTACAAGCAAGAACTGTACGATATAGAGTTAATTCTTTCCATATAATTTGCAATCTAGTATAGTATTGAGACACTGTAGAGTCTTCTTGTTTACAACTATGAAATTCTTCTTAAAGATCCACAATCTGAAATTTATCATCGTGCGAGAATCTTAGATAAACATCATGCCATATTTCTGCTGTAAAATTGATTAATCATTATTTATCTACGTTTTCTTACCTTTTTGTACTTCTCTTAATTATTTTTTTGTGTCTAATTATTCATTATTGACACATTTTTATTATTTGGATTTTATTGGGCCAGTAATTCAGATTTTTATTAATTCAAAAATTATTTATCTAATTTTCGTTTACTTTTATCTTTTAGAATAATCTTGGGACAATTTTGGGAATGGAAAATATCTTGGACTTGAAGAAATTGTTGTCACGCCAGCCTCCACTTAGGATTTTAATTTCATTTTTCTTTTACTTTTGTAATTTGGGCCAAACAGTATTTTTTAATGAGGCCTAGGCGTTTTGGGAGAGAGGGGTTAACTTATGGTTACAAAACCCTAAGGAGAGGGGGTAGATTCATTCATTCACGCACAACTGCTCATGTTTCTGTCTTTCACCTTTCGTTTTCCATCTTTTGGCTTTTGTCTTTATTTTTCTCTCTATTGATTTTCGTTTGAATCTCCGTGGAGGGCAAATTTTCAGAGGTTGATTTCCTGAGTATATTGCTACGAAATTTGAGGTTTAATTCATATTTTCCCTTTTTTCTTTTTATTCTCCTTATTTTAATCTCTGTGATTATATTTTCGTTCATGCTTAATGAATATTATTTTTGTAGTTTGCTTAATTCTAGGAATGATTAAAGATTGGATGATGTATATGTTTGCTTAATTCGTGTCAGAAAATATCGGGTTAATCTTCGCTTAGTTGATTGATTTGGGCTGGAATGAGGATTAAGATGTATAGAGTGCATTTTTTTGTGTAACCAGGGATAAGGGAAATTGCAATTGAATGAGGGAATCAATTCACTTTTCATAATTGTTTATGTTCTACCAATCATTTTGTGTTTTATTTTAATTCAACAAATTTGTTACCCCCCTCCCCCTTGTATGTCCCATTTACGCATTGATCCTTTACCTTAACCATGGTCGTTGGGAGACGGCCCAGGGATCACTTCCTAATATTACATTTTAATTGTTTATTTTATCGGATACAGCTTCGATCAAATTTGGCACCGTTGCCGGGGACCATCGATGTCGTGAAAGGTTTTTAATTTTTTTGGGGTTTCTTTCGTTTTCGTTTTCTGTTTGCATTTTAGGGTTTTCGGTTTTTCATTTTTGCTTTGCTTTCAGATTTATGTTTCTATTTCTGTTTTTTGTTTGTTTTTGTTTTGTTGTTTAATTGTGTAGGTTAATTCGACTGAAGCATCAAAGGTTTGACTCTAATCTGTTTACAACAACCGTATACTAACATCAACACAAATAATTTCGGTATTTGTTTTTTTCTTTGGGTTTTTGGGTTTCAGTATTTTAGGTTTGCAAAACTACGGGTGGAATTTTTGTGTAATATTTTGTCTTAGCACATCTTGCATTCCATATTGATTTTTTCATACCCTAACCCCACTTAATTTTGATTCTGGTTGTGATTTTTAAAATTCTGTTAATCATTTTACAGTAAAAACTTAAAACAACCATAACTTTTAACTCGAACATTGGAATTTGACTAATTTTACATGTTTTTAGGGTAGAAAAATTTGTTATATCTAATGGTTCTTGCTAAAGCAGCATGGTGATCTTATTTTTCCAAAAAAATGTCATTTTCTATTTTCTCTTAATTTTGAGTATTTATTTTGTTGTTTTTCTTTATTTCTTGAATATTTTTTAGGGTTTTCAGATACTTATACTTCAAATTTTTATTTGATTTTTTGTGTGCTTGTTTCTTATGATGGCAGGGTGTTAGTGATCAGCTTTCCTTTTATTTGCTCATCATTTGTATCAATTTCCATTTTTACCCCTATACAATGCTCTTTTAAATTGTTGCATGTAGTGCATGACCAGGGGTAATCCAGGTCCTTTACATCCATTTGATCCTGAGCTAGATAGGACATTTCAGAGATTGGATAGACAAATTAGGAATTCATCCTTGAATACTGAGCATTTTCATATTGTTGGTGTAGAAGATTTTATGCATTCTATGTTGTATATAGTACTGATTATGAGCATTCTATTCCTAATTTTTACATTGGAAATATGACTCAACCTCCTCTGTGTGAGAGGACTCTTAGGGAGCTGACTGCACATACTTTTACTTATGGGAGTTTGTGCATCCAGTATCCTACTAAGGAGGTGCCTTTTGTGCTTAAGATTGGACTAATACACTTGTTGCCTAAGTTTCATGGTCTTGCAGGTGAGGATCTCCCAAGCATCTAAAGGAGTTCCACATTGTCTGTTCCACCATGAAGACACATAAGTTGAAACATACCATATATATTTGAAGGCCTTCCTTCATTCACTTGAAGGTGTTGTTAGAGACTGACTTTATTGCTTGGCTCCTAGATCCATTACTAGTTAGGGCGACTTGAAGAAGATGTTCCTAGAAAAAATTTTCCCTTCCTCCAAAACCATTACCATTCGAAAGGATATTTCTGGAATTAGGCAGCTTGTTGGAAAGAGCTTATATGAGTACTGGGAGAGATTCAAAAGATTGTGTGCTAGCTGCCCTCATCACTAGATTTCAGAACAACTTTTCCTCCAATATTTTTATGAGGGTCTGAATAACATGGAGAGAAACATGATTGATGTTGCTAGTGGTGGTGCATTGGGTGACATGACCCCTGTAGAAGTTAGACACTTGATAGAAAAGATGGCTTCTAACTCTCAACAATTCAATTCTCAGAGGTGTTAATGATATGGGGACATTTATAGCTAAAACTAAAGCTTGAGAGTAAGCTTGATGCTCTAACCTCCTTGGTCACTCAATTGGCCATGAATCAAAAGTCTTCCCTTGCCAAGGTCTATGGCATTTTCTCTTCCAATGATCATTATACGAATTTGTGCCCTTTATTGCAACATACTGAAGTAAATGAGCAACCTGAAGCATATGCTATGAATATTTACAGTATCAGGCCTCAACAACAGCATAATTATGATCACTCATCTAACAGATATAATCCTGGTTGGAGAAATCATCCCAATCTGAGATGGGCAAATCCTTCACAGCAATCTCCACCAACACCATTTCAAAACAATTTTGGATCAAGTAGACCATATGTACCTCCTCCTGTGCAGTAACAAAGACAACAACAGGCGGTGGAAGCAACACTCTACCTCCACCTGCTTCTTCAGAACCTTCATTAGTGGAGTTGGTCAGGCAAATGACAATACAGAACATGCAGACTAGAGCTTTCATTCAGAGTTTAACAAATCAGATGAGGTAGATGGCTACTCAATTGAACCAAGCATAGTCCCAAAACTCTGACAGATTACCTTCCCAGATTGTGGTGAATCGAAAGAATGTTAGTGCCATCACCTTACGGTTAGGGAAGCATATTGAAGCGCTTGTTCTAGATCCAACAATTCCCACTACAACTGTTAATGAAAAAGAAAATGATCTAGATGCATCAAAGAGGAAGAATCGTATTAAAGAGAGTGAACCCTCTTCTAGTGCACAAATTGGTGGCCAAAAACAACCTTCATCTATCCCTCTTCCATTTCCACCAAAATCGATTCCAAGCAAGAAGATGGAAGAGGTGGATAAGGAAATCCTGGAGACTTTCAGGAAAGTTGAAGTGAATGTACCTCTGCTTGATGCCATCAAGCAAATTCCTAAATATGCCAAGTTCCTGAAAGAATTGTGCACTAAAACAAAGCTTAAGGGCAATGAAAGCATCAACATGGGAAGAAATGTGTCTGCACTTATAGGTAGATTTGTTCCTCACATTCCAGGAAAGTGTAAGGATCCAGGTACATATTCTATACCTTGCACCATAGGCAATAACAAATTTGAGAACGCCATGCTTGATTTGGGAGCTTCAATTAACGTTATGCCTCTGTCCACTTTTAGTTCTCTTTCTTTTGGATCCTTGCAACCTACGGGTGTAGTCATTTAGTTGGAAAATAGGAGTGTTTTCCATCCTACTGGGTTGATAGAGGAATTCTTGGTCTGTGTTGGAGAACTTATTTTTCCTGCTGATTTTTATATACTTGATATGGAGGAAGTTCCTATTATTTTTGGGAGACCATTTTTAAAAACAACATGAACCAAGATAAATGTCCATGCTGAGACACTCTTCATGAAGTTTAGTGATATTTTGGTCTAGTTTAATATTCTTGATTCTATGAAACATCCATCTGAGGACCATTTTGTTTTCCATGTTGAATTACTTAATGAGTTGATTAATGAGTATGTGTTTGATTTATATTCTTCTCTCATATTATTGAATCTGAGTTTGATATTGTCGATGCATCTGTTGAACTTGATATTATGGATGCACCTGTTGATTTCATAGAGACAAAATGTACTAACCTTGTTGCAAGACTTGCACAAGAATCGGACTTACTTGCTGAGGTACAAGTTGCAGAAGCTACTAGTTTAGTTCTGTCCATTATGTAACCCAATAGGAAGTATTGGAAAAGCAGGCTTGAGGATGCTCTTTGGGCACAAAGGACTGCTTACAAAGCACCCATAGGTGTTAGAAATAATGACAGTGTAAAAACCAAGAGGGGGGAGGTGAATTGGATTTTTAAAAAACTTTTTCAGTTTTAAAATAATTTTCCAGATTTTAAAAATAATTCTAAAATCAAGATTCGTATTTTCCTTAACCTCTGATAAGAGCAGTTGGGATAACAAATGTTAATATGATGCGAGTCTAAAATAAAGAGAGAGGGAAAGAGAGATTGAACACAGAGATTTATACTGGTTCGGATTTGGCCAATCCTATGTCCAGTGCCCAATCACCACAAACACGTGATGATAACCCCACTATCTTTGAAAGCAATTACAAACACTAATCAGTGACACAATGTAAAAACAATTAAAGATAAACAGTATCACCTCCTTAGACACACTAAGGATGATCCCACCTCTCTTGACACACAAGAGATGAACACACCTCCCTTTAGAACCAATCCAAAGGATGAATTACATTGACCAATAAACAGTAAAGAAAACAATTGATGAGTGCTGGATATGAAAGCTTAAGCACAATTCAATCACCACTTCCAAGAACTAAGATCAACCTTGAGAGAGCAAGAAAGCGGCTTTGAAAAACTTTAGCGCAAGAACACTGTATTTTCATGTTTAATCAGATGTGTCTTAACCTAAGACCTTGCTGTTAGAAATAATGACAGTGCAAAATCCAAGAAGGGGGTGAATTGGGTTTTCAAAAACTTTTTCCCTTTTAAAATATTTTTCCAAAACTTAATTTCAATTCAATTTCAAGATTCAGATTTTCCTTCATCTTTGATTAAAGCAATTGGGATAACAATTATTAATATGATCTGAATATATAAAATAAAGAGATAGGGAAAGAGAGAATGAACACCGAGATTTATACTGGTTCGGATTTAGCCAATCCTACATCTAGTACCCAATCACCACAACACGTGATGATATACCCCACTATCTTTAAATGCAATTACAAACACTGATCCAGTGACAACATGTAAAAACAAATAAAGATAAATGAAAACACCTCCTTAGACACACTAAGGATGAACACACCTCCTTAGACACACTAAGGATGAAAACACCTCCTTAGACACACTAAGGATGATCCCACCTCTCTTGACAGACAAGAGATGAACAAACACCTCCCTTTAGAACTGATCCAAGGGATGAATTACATAAACTAGTAAATAGTAAAGAAAACACATGATGAGTGCTAAGCACAATGCAATCACCAATTCCAGGAACTTAGATCAATCTTGAGAGAGCAAGAAAGCGGTTTTGAAAAACTTTAGCGCAAGAACACTGTAATTTCGTGTGTGATCAGATGTGTCTTAACCTAAGACATTGCCTTTCATTTTATAATTTGAAATTAGCTCAAAGTTTCAATTCTTAGGTTGATTCAACATTGAATTTGCAAAAACGTCGTATTTAATCGATTATATAAATGATGTAATTGATTATATCAGAGTAAAATTGGAAAACATATTTTTCTTGATATAATCGATTAGATTAAGGCCATAATCGATTATATGAAACCCAAAAGTAATATAATCGATTATCAAAAGCACTTAATCGATTATTTTGTTCGTTAAACTCTTTAATTTCAAATTTTAAGTGATATAATCGATTCTATTTCTATTCCTAATCGATTAAAAGCATAGAAAAAGGTTGT
Organism: Lablab purpureus; assembly: GCA_030347555.1. Classification (NCBI taxonomy): domain Eukaryota; kingdom Viridiplantae; phylum Streptophyta; class Magnoliopsida; order Fabales; family Fabaceae; genus Lablab; species Lablab purpureus. The sequence continues at coordinate 26,907,477 of CM059256.1, read as the reverse complement.
TGCGAAAATATGACTTGCTCTCAAGTTTGAAACGGTCTTGAATGAGATTTATGACTTACTCTTTTTATCCATCATCCAAAGCTGAAACTTCTAAACTGTATCTTCAGCTCTTGAGAGAATCTTAAAAAATCTTCTTTCTTGAAAGCATTTATTCTTCTTGAATGCAAATATATTTTGCCTTAATTTCCATGATGTAACCTTCCTTTGTGAGATAAAATCAAGTCTTTAATATTGCAATAAATCTTTATATCTTCATCGTCGAAACTCTAATCTTGATAATTTATTTGAGATTAATTTTTCACCAAAATTTCTGAATAACTTCTTCACTCTTGAATTAAGTCAACACTTACCATAGGAAGAAACCCTTATTGAATAGGAAGAAACCCTTTAAATAGGCATTCAACAGTAACAGATTGATGCTCGTGTTGGAGTGTGCTAGGTGTGCGCCTTGCATACTTTCACTGTTTCAATTCCATGGTGACGGTACTGTTACACATGGTGCAGCTTTTTCGTTTGGTAACAAAACTCAAAAATCACTACAATTGAAAACAATAATTAATGTAATATTCTACTCCCTCTGTTTCTAAATAAGAGTCATTTTAGAAAAGTGATTTTGTTTCTTTTTATCTGTCCTTTGTAGAGTTTAAGGTTGCATTTTTACTTTTTACCAATTATACCCTCACTTTTGAAAGTATCAATAACAATTAAATTATTCCTTTTATGAGACTTTAAGTGACCTACTGAATTACTTAATAAATAATTTATTGTTTCCACCTTTTCATCTACCTTTTCCTTAATCAATATGTATTTAATTTTAAAAAAAGAAGAGGTTAGAGTGAAATTATAAAGGAAATGAAAAGAAAAATTGGTACTTACACACAAAAATGAAAACAGGAATTAACAATTATATTATAGAGTTAAAGACTTATTTGATAACACAAAAGATGAATTAACAAAGTAATTGAAGATTCTCTTGAAGTTGAAGAGTGATTCAATATATATAATGAAACTAAGAGTGATATCAAATTTTTGTGAGAACAAAAATATTTTTCAAATTTTTTAAATCAAAATTTCTGGTGGTGAAAATTTTAAGATTAAAAGTTATAGAGGGAAACTTATTTTGATAGAGATGAGAAAAAAGATATTTTAGGTACAAGTGTATTGTTGAGAATTGAAAAGTTATTTTTTTTAAGTAGAGAGAGAATAGATTGAATACTTTTTATTACAGACAGAAAGAGACTACACACAATGATAAGAGTATTATTAAAAAATAAATTAAAAATTTATTGTAAATAATAAAAGTTACTTCTTTTATTGGTTTGTGTAACAAAACCTTAAATGACTCTTATTTATAAAGAGAGAGTATAATTAGCATTGCCAATTTCATGTTTGTTAGAAACATGCAAATAGATAAAAAAAATTCTTTTATGTTATTTCAATATTTTAATTAATTAAGATTTTAAAAAAGCTTCTTTCTCCTATATAATCTATTCTCTAGATTTAAATCTTTTAGTGAAAAAATATGTAGTAAAAATAATACAATTATATTTATCTTTTGAGAATTGATAATGTTTGGAGTCTCAGTATCATGATTACAACCAATCAATCACAAATCTTAAAAACACACGATTCTCAAATACAACTAAAATATTTTTAGTTGGTTAAAGACATTCTAAAACGTATTTATCAGTTTTCTAAAAATCAACAATAATACTGTATTTTTTATAATAAACTTTTTAATTATTTATTACATTAAATATTAAATACAAATAATATGGTATTTATTACAATAATTTGTTAAATTTCAGGAAAGTTAATTTCAGACCTCTTATGCGAATAATTTTGTGAAAAAACATGGCCAAAATTGTCGAAAATTGAAAATTTGTATCTGATGTAAGTTAAATGATTTCTTTCTAAACTTCCATATTTTCTTTATGAAAATTCTTGTTTCATTTCTGAAATTTTTTTGAGTTGCATACTCCGAAAATCCAAAAATACATATTACTCAATTTTAAAATTGTTTCTCAAAAAATTATATAATTTAAAAATATTTTCTTTTAGGTAAATGAATTTTAAACAGTAAAATCTGAAAATCATTATATATTTTAAATTATATATTTTGAAAGTTATTTCTTTTATAAAATAAATAGATTATATAATTAGAAACAAACTTCTGAATTAGATATCTAAATTGCAAAATTAAAAAGTCAAAATTGACTTGTAACAAGGTGCATGGAACAAAAGCATCTAATGAAAGCGACAATAGAGGCCCACTGGGCCGGAATAAAGCCCGTGTATGAGTTCCAAACTTATAAAACGTTGCAAAAAAAGGTTTCGGCTGCTTCTCATCTCTCTGTGTGTGTTGCGAAGCCAAAATAAAAATTTGTCTCTGTCGTGGTTTGTTTGTCGAATTGAGTTGAGTGGTTGAGTTGATAATATTGAACGCGAAAGGAGTTGAAAGTGGAGAAGGGAGAGAGTGGGGATTGGGAGTGCAGCAGTTGCAACAACAGGAACTATGCTTTCAGATCATTCTGCAATCGATGCAAGCAACCCCGCCTCCTCGTCGATACCAAAACCCCCGCTGATTCCAAGTGGCTTCCTCGTATCGGCGATTGAATCTGCACCGGTTAGGCCCCAACCCCCCATTTCTCTCTCTTTTCCGTTTCTTCCAAAACATAATTTTCGAACACCTTTCTCCTTAATTTCTCCTTTCATTCTCTCATGTTTTCTTTCATGGATGCTTTACATATTCTTACACCAGTGGGCTAGTGTTGCACCGACTAATATTTCTATGAGCATCATTATTTTACATTTCCTTTCAAAATATTATACTCCAAATTCTAATAAGAAACCCAAAATTGTAGACATAAAACGAAAATACAATACCATATTCATCGATAATCATTCATTACACTTAAAGTTATGGAAAAAACATGAGATTATATTAAATCTTAACAGATGTATTTATATATATATATGAGAGAGTACAAGGACAACAACTATATATCACTATTACATGCATAAATTTAACACATTCTCTCAAGCTGGAGCATATAAATTGTATGCACCAAGCTTGGAACGTATAAATTGAATTCTAAGTTCTCTTAAGGACTTAGTGAAAATGTCTGCAAGTTGATCATTAGAGCTGACAAACCCAGTACACAATTCCTTGGACAACAACTTCTCCCTGATAAAATGACAATCAATCTCTATATGTTTGGTCCTTTCATGAAACACAGGATTGGAAGAAATATGAAGTGCTGCCTGATTATCACAATATAAGAAGTTGTTAATCCACACAAGTTCACTAGTGGCCAGAGCCATGAAATATATTGAGCTTCTGCACTAGATCGAGCAACAACACTTTGTTTCTTGCTCTTCCAAGACACAATATTCCCTCCAATGAATACACAATAGCTTGAGGTGGATCTTTTGTTAATAAGACAACCAACCCAATCTGCATCACAATACTCTATAATTTGTGTATTTTCGTTGTCTTCATACAATAATCCTTGTCCTGGAGCCTGTTTGATATATTTGAGAATGCGAACCACAACATTCCAATGATCAATATGAGGATTCTGCATGAATTGACTAACAACTCCCACAGCATAAGAAATGTCAGGCCTTGTAATACTGAGATAAATGACTTTTCCAACTAGCCTCCTATATCTTTCTGGATCTGAAAAGGTTTCACCTTGGTCCACTATCAACTTTTGATTTGGATCCATGGGGCTATCAATAGGTTTGCAATTTTCTAGCCCAATCTCCTCTAGAATGTCAAGAGCATATTTTATTTGTGAAATGACAACACCTTCCTTTGATTGAGCCACTTTAATACCCAAAAAATATTTTAGAAAGCCAAGATCTTTTGTTTGAAAATGGTTGAATAAATGCTCCTTTAGCTGAGAGATCCTAGTGGTATTATTTCCTGTAATAACTATATCATCAACATAGACCATTAGATAAACACATTTCCCAACAGAAGTATGACAATAGAAGACAAAATGATCTGCCTCACTTCGTTTCAATCCAAAAATCTGCACAGTATGACTGAATTTACCAAACCAAGCCTGAGGTGATTGGTTCAAACCATAGAGAGAGCGATGGAGTTTACACACTAGTCCAGACTCCCCCTAAGCAACAAACCCAGGAGATTGCTCCATGTAAATCTCCTCCTCAAGGTCACCATGAAGGAAAACATTTTTAATGTCAAGTTGGTGAAGTGGCCAATGGCGAATAGCAGCCATAGCAAGAAAAAGCCGAACAGTAGTAATTTTGGCCACAGGAGAGAAAATATCACAATAGTCAAGACCATAAATTTGGATATATCCTTTAGCCACCAACCGAGCTTTAAGACGATCAACTTCACCACTACGGCCAACTTTAACAGCATAGACTCATCTACAACCAATTATCTTCTTTCCAAATGGAAGAGGAACAAGCTCCCATGTGCCATTGCTTGCAAGAGCCTGTATTTCATCAATCATGGTTTGTCGCTAACTAGGATGATCAAGGGCCTCATGAATAGTTTTAGGAACAACAGTGGAAGACAAAGAAAAAACAAAAGAAGAATATGAAGGAGATAAACGATGATAACTCAAAAAGGTATAAACAGGATATGGATTACAAGTAGACTGAATACCTTTTCGTAAAGCAATAGGCCAATTTGAAGTGGAGTCATGAGAAAGAGTAGATGATGAAGGATCCATGACAGGGGAAGCTGCTGTAGGAGGATATGAATCAGGAGAGACTTCGGGAATAGTGGGAAGAGCTTGGTGGGCCCTACGTTGGTATGTAAGGAGAGGTGGTGGGCCAATGTCAGAGTGGGGTGCATCAATCAAGGTAGAGGAAGTCAGAATCAACATAAGACCCAAGGTGGGGATGGGGAGAACTTGTTGAATGGATACAGTAGCATCTATGGAGGATGAGAAAAAAGGTGTGTCCTAAAAAAAGGTGACATCAGCTGACATATAGTATCTTCTAGTAGTTGGAAAGTAGCATTTATACCCTTTCTGAATACGAGAGTATCTTAGAAAAACACATTTAATAGCCTTGGCAGAGAGTTTGTCTAAACCTGGAGATACATGATGAACAAAACAGGTACAACCAAAGACTTTAGGAGGGACATGAAATAAAGAATCATGTGGAAAAATAATGGAATGAGGTATTTGATTTTCCAAAGAAGAAGAAGGCATCCTATTTATTAAAAAACAAGCAGTCAGAACTGCATCTCCCCAATGATGGACAGGAACATTTGTATTCAACATTAGAGAGCGTGCAATTTCAATTAGATGCCTATTTTTTCACTCGGCAATGCCATTTTGTTGTGGTGTGTGAGGACAAGTGGATTGATGTAAAATTCCCTGTGAGGATAAGAAGGAAGAAAGTTCAACCGAAAAATACTCTTTAGCATTGTCACTTCGCAAGACTTTAATTATTTTCCCAAATTGATTTCTGATTTCATTAAAAAAAGACATAAATATGGACAAAAGCTCAAATTGTTCTTTCATTGAATAAACCCAAGTGCAACGAGAAGATTCATCAATGAAAGTTACAAAATATCTAAAGCCAAAAAGGGGGACACGACTAGGTCCCCAAATATCTAAATGAATGGTAGAAAAAGTTGAGTTACATATGTTGTGAGTTTGTTTTGGAAATGAAGACCTAACATGTTTTCCTAGTTGACACGGTTCACATTCTAACACTTGAAGTTTTCTAAGACTAGGATCTAAAATCTTCAACTTGGCTAGACCTGGGTGACCCAGACGATCATGCAAAAGCTTTGGGGTTGAAGTAGTAACACATGACACAAATGGTGGACTTGTTTTCAGATAATAAAAAGTCCTCGTGATTCACATCCTTCTCCAATCAGACGACCCGTACCATGTTCCTGTATAACAAAGGAATGAGCATCAAAGGTTACAAAACAATTCAATGAGCGAGTTAGCTGACTTAAAGAAACTAAATTATAAGGACAATGTGGAATGTACAAGACAGAATTGAGATTTAAAGAGGGAGACAAAGGAACTTGACCAATTCCTTGAGATGCAACTTTAGATCCGTTAGCTACAATAACAAGATGAGGAAGTTTCGGAGAAGAGATAAACGAGAATGAAGAACTATTACTAGAGATGTGGTCAGAGGCACCTGAATCAAGTATCCATGGACCTTGACCTTCCACAGATTGAGAAATACAAGTTGTTGAAACACTTGGTCCCGAAGAAGATTGACCTTGTTGGTGAGATTTTTCATATTTAAGTCTCAAATATTCTTGGTACTCTTCATCAGCAAATTTGGACTCTCCTTTTTCAGATTTAGAGACATGAGTTGTCTTGTCTGAAAAACTATGCAAGGAGTAGCAATTCTCTTGGGTGTGACCCATTCTCTTGCAATATGTGCATTGAGGACGACCACTTCGACCACCACCTCCTCCCCGATTACTACGACCTCCTCCTCTTCCTCTAGGTGCTATCATTGTTGATGTTTCAATCACTTCAACTGAATTTTCATCTTTTAACAAGGTTGGCACCCGAAGAAGTCTAGTGACAAGGTTGTCCATTGAGGGAATCTGGTCACCAGCTAAAATTTGGTCACATACATGATCAAAATCTGCATGTAGACTCTTCAAGATCAGGACCATGTATAATTTATCAAGTTTTTTGTTGACATCTTCTAGCGAGTCAACTATAAAAAATCTCTTGAGTTCTTCTACTGCAACTTTTGCCTTTGCTACATGTGCAATCATGTCATGATTGTTCTGTGTGAGGGAGGCTACTCTTTGAGTTGCATCAAAGAGACGTTGAATGTCATTTGCAAATATATATTGCGCCTTTTTCCATAAAGAAACACATGTTTTAAATGATCTCAAAATTTCTAAGACATCTGGTTCAACTGACTGCCATAAAACAACGTATAACTGGAAGTCTACTCTCTGCCACTGTGGTTTTTTCTTCATTTGAAACAGTAATAACATCCTTCTCTAAATGATCATTGTATCCTTGACCAAGGAACCATAACTCCACGGAGGCAGACCAAGATAAATAATTTTTCCAGTTTAGCTTTGCCGTAGTAATAGTAGGAGTAGCGGAGAAAATAGAAGTCATTTTAAATGATAGACTGTAAATAGTTTTGCGGAGAAACTGGAAAAACTATTGCAACAGTAAAGGGGAAAACCCTAGCCTTGAAGGGGAAAACCCTAGTCGTGCAACCACAAAGAAACAAGGGCAGCAATGAGCCTAGACAACGCCGACGAGACGAACGACACTGATCTGGTGTGATTCAGACACCGAGAAGGCGGCGCGTGGGACACACTCTCTTGGTGGAGGGCGAAAGGCGAGCGGCGCGTGGCGTGTGGAGGTGCGTCGAAGATCGGTTGGAGAAACGACCACAGGGGTTGGGTCACGCTCCTCAAGGCGCATCTAACCTTGTCTTCGCCGGAACAAATGGCGGCGGTGGACGTTAGTGACCGCGGTGGACAGCCGTGGACTACAATGACAGTGAGTGGAATACAAAAGGTCCAAGACCTAGGGCTCTTGATACCAACTTAAAGTTATGAAAAAACAGATGAGATGATATTAAATCTCAACTAATGTATCTATATATATGAGAGAGAGAGTACAAGGACAACTTATATCACTATTACGTACATAAATTTAACAATTACAAAGTTGAAATAGTACTAAGCAACAATTTGTCAATCATCCCCATTAGCCATATTTTTCATTTGGCTTATCATGTCTTTACACTATTCAATACATTCTCACATTTCAATTGATGTACGAAATGGATCCATCATCCCTTTAGCCTTTCGCAAGTAGAATAAGGTATCATTAAGCATTTGCTTTATTTGAAGAACTCGATCCATAAAATTATGGGCCAAAGTCTGTGATCCTCTTGGTAACTTTCAATCATTTCATCAAGTTGCCTTGCATGATATTTTAGTTCCTCAATGTATTCCTCTTTTTCATTCAATATGACTTGATGTTTTGTAGTTAGATCTTTGTTCAAAAGTTTTTCGTTCTAGACTCTATTCTTATATTCAACAACCACCATTTTCAATTGCTTCTTCAAATCTTCCAATTGTCTTTGGGTGTTTCTTTCGGCTATCTTGGACTCTCTCAATGCTTCTTTTAAGTGTAAAACCTCATCCCTTTCTTCATCTCGTTCTCGCTTCGCATTCCTAGTTCTTTGTTGGTCGCATCAAAGAAACTCTTCATCTTATGCCTACTCTCTTCTTCTATTCTTGCTCTTTTGTTAGCTTCTTCAATGAATTGCAACCTTTGTGCACCTCCTCTTTGAGTTTCATGGCATTCTTGACGTACTTCGATCAATTCCGTCTTCAACTTTTCTCTTTCTTCTTCAGATTTGGTTAGTGCTTCCTTAAGCTTTTCCATTTCTTCAAGGCTTAAAGAATGTTGTGTCGGCGCATCTTTAACAGTTGGTACTGAGTTGCGAAAAGGCAATTTGATCTTTTGAACCCTTTCTTCAAGCCATTGGCTGTAACTTTTATTTGTGACACAACTCTTGAATCTTAATTCTTTTCCCTTTCTGAAAACTTGGTTCCAAGCCTTTGTAACCCTAGAGAGCATTTCTAATTTTTATCCAATTCATAGATGATGAAAGGGGTCACTAATTCTTCAGTTGGTGGGTTCTTTATTGGATAGCCAAACTGCCTTAAAGCCAAAATGGGATTATAGTTAATACATCCTTTGGTTCCCATGAGTGGTACATTGGGAAAGTCTCCACAATAACATATCACTTCAATTCTTTCTTGATCCGGGGAGTACCAACAAATTATCTTTTCACTAAGACTAGAAATATTGCGAGCTCATTCACTGTTGTTTTTGAGCTCCACTCGACCTCCACCTTTGAACATATGATTTATGAACCATTTGTACAAGACTGGTAGGCAACATAAGATCACTCCACCCTTCTTCTCATGGCAAAGGGTAAGACTATGGTACACATTTGCAAGGACGATCGGTACTGGATCTTCTCCTCTATTCTTGTATGCTAGAAAGACATCAATAGATGCAAAATCTATGAAGTTTTCAACATTTGGGAATATTGTTAGAAATAACGACAGTGTAAAAACCAAGAGGGGGGGTGAATTGTATTTTTAAAAGACTTTTTCCCTTTTTAAAACAATTTTCTAGATTTTAAAAATACTCCTAAAATCAAGATTCGAATTCTCCTTAACCTTTGATAAGAGCAGTTGGAATAACAATTGTTAATATAATCCGCAATAAAATAAAGAGATAGGGAAAGAGAGATAGAACACCGAGATTTATACTGGTTCGGATTTAGCCAATTCTACGTCCAGTACCCAACCACCACAAACACGTGATGATAACCCCACTATCTTTAAAAGTAATTACAAATACTAATCAGTGACACAATGTAAAAACAATTAAAGATAAACAGTATCACCTCCTTAGATACACTAAGGTTGATCCCCACCTCTCTTGACACACAAGAGATGAACACACCTCCCTTTAGAACAGATCCACGGGATGAATTACATAAACCAGTAAACAGTAAAGAAAACACCTGATGAGTGATGGATATGAAAGCTTAAGCACAATGCAATCACCACTTCCGAAAACTTAGATCAACCTTAAGAGAGCAAGAAAGCGGATTTGAAAAACTTTAGCGCAAGAACACTATAATTTCGTGTTTAATCAGATGTATGTTAACCTAAGACATTGCCATTCATTTTATAATTTGAAATCAACTCAAAGTTTCCATTCTTAGGTTGATTCAGCATTGAATTTGCACAAACGTCGTATTTAATCGATTATATAAAAGCTGTAATCGATTATATCAGAGTAAAACTGGAAAACACATTTTTTCTGATATAATCGATTAGATTAAGGTCATAATTGATTATATGAAACCCAGAAGCAGTATAATCCATTATCAAAAGCACTTAATCGATTATTTTGTTTGTTAAACTCTTTTAATTCAAAATTTAAGTGATATAATCGATTCTATTTCAATTCCTAATCGATTAAAAGCGTAAAAAAAGATTTTTGCAAAAATATGGCTTGCTCTCAAGTTTGAAATGGTATTGGATGGGAATTATGACTTACTCTTTTTATCCATCACCCAAAACTGAACCTTCTATACTTAGATCTTCAGCTCTTGAGAGAATCTACAAAAATCTTCTTCCTTGAATGAAAATATATTTTGCCTTTATTTCCGTGATGCAACCTTCCTTTGTGAGATAAAATCAAGTCTTTAATGTTGCAATAAATCTTTATATCTTCATCATCAAAACTACAATCTTCATGATTTAACGAATAGTAATATCAAGAATGTCTTTTACTTTCTTTTTTATACTTTAGATTGTTTCTTTTTTTTACTTTGTTAACTAAGTGACTAAAATTTTGTATTTTTTTTATATAATTTTTTATGTCATTTTTATTCTCAACATCCAGAACAAATATAGTTTTTTTACTGTTATAAATAGAAATAGAAATACTTAAAACACATAGTATGATGAATTCTATATTTTTTAAATTATTTGTTTTTTTTTTCATCAAACTCAATGTATTGACTTTGTCTTCATTTATATTTTTATGCTTTCAATTAAAAATTATAGTATTCAGTTGTATTTCATAATTTTATAGGATATAATTATATTTTTTAATACTTTTTTATTTTCTTTTAATTCTTTTACCCATATTGATTTTTCTATTTTTAATGTGCGAATTTATAAAACTTAGCTATCTGAAAGCGGATTTGTCTATACTTTTACATTCATCTAAAATTTTTGGATAATTTTTTTATTGTTATAATAATTAATTTTAGGTCTTCCTAAGACTATGATTTTATTACTATCACTAAAGTTCATTTGTTATTACTGGATACTTAACCACCCTCTAAATATTTCAATATTTCATTTCAAGTCCACTACTATTAATTTTTACTTTATTACTCGGAATGTGGTTTCTAAAAGAGGTTTTTTATTTTCTTTTTTGTCTCTGAGAACGGTCGTTCGACCTCTGAGAAAGTTCGTTCCACCTCTGTGAACAAACGTTCCACCTATGAAAACGACCGTTCTGCATTCCAAACAAGGCCACAAAGGCAACGTTTGGAACGACCGTTGTCCAGACTTGAACGGCGGTTCTCAGGTTTTGTTTTATAAAAAGAACATAGACGTCGAATTAGCCATTTCTCTGGTTCCTCAAGATCCTCATTGATTTATTAAGTTTCCTTTTCTAATTATGAAAATGGTCGTTCTGCATTCCAAACAAGGCCACAAAGGCAACGTCTGGAACGACTGTTCTCAGGTTTTGTTTTATAAAAAGAAAATAGACGTCGAATTAGCCATTTCTCTAGTTCCTCAAAATCCTCAGTGATTTATTAAGTTTCCTCCTCTAATTTATCTGCAAAATCTTAGAAATTGCTTTGAAATTTGTCAGTTTCAATGTAGACTCCGTCATCCACCGCATGAGGAGTCACAAGATCTCAAAGAATTGCCATATGGAATGATTCCTCCTTTAAACGCCGTTGTTGTCTATGGCAAAGCAGATGAAGAAAATGTCAGATTCATGAGAGTCTTTGTTGAGGGGAGAAGAGTGTGAAACGGTCGTTGGATTTCATAATACTCTTCTGAGGTTCAAGAAGGTGGCTCTCTAATGAGGATATATTCGATGAACTGTGTGCTGGGTTGAACAACACTAACTTGAATGAAAAAGGTAGGTTAAGTCTATATACGAAAATGATGTTAATAATTTTTATAAATTAGGTTGATTTCATTTTACATCGCTGTCATTTTTTATGTGGAAGATAACCATGAAAAAATGAAGACAATCCCTCTGTGTCTGGGATAGCATCAGTGCAAACGAAAGATTCTCCGGAAAAGTAAAAGAACCAGTGAAAAAAAAAATATAATCAATATACTTCGTCCTCCGCATAGCATTGCCATCGAATTCTTCCTATAGAATATTGTCATTGAAGTAAAAAATAAAAAAGATGAGGTTGGAAACTTCAGATAAAGTAATCTTGGAAATTGAACATTGGATTCTGCAAGACATGAAAGTGTTACCATTTTTTATCCAAAAATCCCTTATCGTTCCTTCTACCATATTTTCGGTCCCTAATGTTAATAGTTATCACCTTGATCTTATTGTAAAGATAGTGAAAAGTAACTTCAATACTCGATTTGCTGAAAGCTTACGTGTCAAGGATTTAAAAGAAATATTCAAGGTTGCAAGATGCAAGTATTTAAGAGACTTATGCAGTGAGATTTCACTGATTTAATAAATAGTAGTATCAAGAATGTCTTTTACTTGTTTTCTTTTTTATACTTTGGATTGTTTTTTTTTACTTCGTTAACTAAATGACTAAAATTTGTATTTTTTTTATAATTTTTTATGTTATTTTTATTCTCAACATCCAGAACAAATGTAGTTTTTTTACTGTTATAAATAGAAATACTTAAAACATAGTATGATGAATTCTATGTTTTTTAAATTATTTGTTTTTTGTCATCAAAATTAATGTATTAACTCTGTCTTCATTTATATTTTTATGCTTTCAATTAAAATCAACTTTATTTTTCTTTTATAATATTTAATTGTATTTCATAATTTTATAGAGTATAATTATATTTTTTAATACCTTTTTATTTTCTTCTAATTCTTTTTAGGTCTTCCTATGACTTTGATTTTATTACTATCAGTAAAGTTCATTGCAACTTCGCATGTCAAACATCCAAACATTTGTTATTACTGGATACTTAACCACCCTCTAAATATTTCAATATTTCATTTCAAGTCCACTACTATTAATAATAAAAGAAATTATTCATAGTATAATTATAAAAATTAATAAAAATAATTTATTTTTAAAGACATGTAAAGTCTCAAAATATTAAACTTTTGGATTATGCATTCATATATATATATATAAAGCATTATAAAAAAGATAAAGTAAAAAAAATCTACTTACAAGAAAAATCTGCTTCGAAAAATTTGCTTACAAAAAAAATCTGCGTACAAAAAAAAATCTACGTACAAAAAAAAATCTACGTACAAAAAAAAATCTACGTACAAAAAAAATCTACGTACAAAAAAAATATGTGTACAATCATCGAACTGTCTACCAAAATAGACTAAATTCATCTCAGTACAGATCCCAAAAAGTATACTAATTAAGGCCTACACTATACAACAATAGATATGTTATTTACACAGATAATACGGTTTATTTACTCAGAATTCAATTCAGAAGGGTATTATAATTTTTTTTACTTTGTTACTCGAAATTCGGTTTCTAGAACAAATTTTTTATTTTCTTTTTCGCCTCTGAGAACGATCGTTCCACCTCTGAGAACGGTCGTTCCACCTCTGAGAAGGGTCGTTCCACCTCTGAGAAGGGACCTTTCACCTATTAAAACGATTTTTTTGCATTCTAAACAAGGCCACAAAGGCAATGTCTGGAACGGTCTTTTTCCGGACTTGAATAGCCATTCTCAGGTTTTGTTTTATAAAAAGAACATAGACGTCAAATTAGCCGTTTCTCTGGTGGTGTTTGTGCTCTGTTTTAAGTTTGAGAAAACCTAGTCTATTTTCTTTAACTGACTTACTTAAGAAATTTGTGTTGCTTCTAGGTTTAAGCTTGTTCGTCCTTTGTGTTATTCAAAGGAGGTTTTCATCCTTTATTGTTAAAGAAGTGTTTTTTCATTCCTTGTGCTCTTCAAAGAAGATGTTTTTCATCTCTTATTTGTTCAAAAAAGGTGATGTTTATCCTTAGTTCTAAATGAGGTGTTTTTATAATCTTCCTACTATCTTAATTTTTCTGTTGCGCTATAAGTTGTAATTTTTAACTTAAGATAGTAGTAATTATCACTCTTTTTTGAAGTAATAAATCACTGGACAATCCAAACCAGTGCAAACCAGTGTAAACATCTGTGTTCATTTTTTTCTATCCTTACTCTCTTTATATTCAACTTACATCTTACTTAATTATTTTATACTCTGATTTTAATCAAACAGAACTTAAATTTATTTTGAGGATTTTATTGAACTCATTTTTAATCGAATTAAAATTGAAAAAGGTTTAACTTTTGGTAACAAACCAATTCACCTCCCTCTTGATTTATTTTACCTATGCTATAATTCTAACAGTTGGTATCAAAGCTGGTTCTTTGATTGTTATTTCAAATACAGATCAGTAATGGCAGGTTAAAACTAAACTTTTGTTGAAAGAGCTTCCATTAACAGACCTCCTCTCTTTGCTAGAGAAAATTATCCTTTCTGGAAAGTCAAAATGCAAATCTTCTTGGAATTTGCTTATCGCGGTGTATGGGGCGTTGTTGCAAAGGTCCTTTTGTTCCTATAAATGACCAAGAACCAAAAGAGTTCCCAACATGGATTGCAGAAGAAAATAGAAGAACTCGGTACAATGTAAGAGCTAAAAATATTATTTCCTCACATTAGATGAATTACAGGATTTCAGTATGCAAATCCATAAAAGAAATATGGACGTGTTGGCTATCACAAATAAAGGAACAAATGATGTCAAAAAGGTTAGGAAGAACACTCTCATCCAAAAGTATGAGATTGATGAATGCCTAGGAGGCATTACAAGTGATGTAGGATCTATCAAACATGTGTAGAAGCATATGGAATCAAAATAACATGTAATATTGCATGGAAGAACATGAAATCAGAATTTTTCCCAAATGTTATGGTTCAAATTCGGCTCACACTTAGAAATTGCAAAACAATTCAATTGAACCGATTAAATTCAAGATACAAGTCATAAGAAGCATTAGAAGTAGTTTTCAATGATTTTAATCGGTGAAAATGGATGGAAATGATCCATGAATGGTGCAGCCATGGAAGGAAACCAATAACAAATAAAAGGAAAAGATGAAAAAGACAAGAAGATGAAGAACACGCCTCTTTCATGAAGAAAGATAAGTGCAAAGGACAATCACCATTTGAATTATGGAAAACTCAAGATAAGATTCTAGAAATGAGGCTTACCTCTTGAACTTCAAAGAGAATTAGCTCTTACTCTCAATTAATCTTCAAAGTTATGTTACAAATGAGACTCACACCCTTATATAGAGAGGGGGAAACGAAAATGCATGCACATGGGTGGAATTCTAAAGGGTTAGGTCATATTTGGAAGATGCTCCAAAGTTTCCCAAACAAGGCCCTTGTTTTTTATACTATCTATGTGTCCAAACAACTAGCCTCTTATTTCTATTTCAAAGAAAGACACTAAACTAACTCTATTTTTATTTACAAGGAAATTACAAGAGCTATTAATATTTCTATTATCTTCATCTAGCTTCTTGTATATTCTCCTTGTTTTTCTTCCTTCCTTTTCTTCAAAATTCTTTTTAAGCTCTTTTTTCTTATTTTCCTTTTCTTCTTTTCTTGTGGTGACTCCTCCTTGCATGGGTTGAGGTTCTTCATGAAATGAGATCACATCAAAGATGTTCATAATGCAACAAGGAGAAAACATTTACAATGTGCAAAAGTGTTTTACACACATCATAAACCACCTCGTCAGACTTTCGGTACTGACGAATTAAATATAAAATTTTAAAAAAATCTTTAAACAAGACGTGGCAACCTAAAGTCACTACAATCATGGAATCACAAAATCTTGAGAGCATGTCCATAATTGTGCTGTTTGGAAAGCTAAGAGAACACGAGCTTGAGTTGGGAAGGCTCAGTGATAAGAAGAGAGGCAAAAGAAAACAATTACTTTTAAATATGTTATTACTAAAGGTAAGAGTCATGAGGAAGAAGATGATTTTGATTGTAAAAACATGAATTTTCTTATGAAGAAATTTAATAAATTTATGAAGAGCAAAAATCAGAGTCGTAAAAAAAATACAAAAAAGATGACCAAGGTTCTGTTTCAAGTTATAAATGATATATATGGGTGTGAAAAATTGGGGCATGTAAAATGTGATTGCTCTAACCCAAAGAAACAGGATGAAAAGAAAAAGAAATTTATAAAGAAAAAGAAGACCTACATTGCTTAGGAAGAAAATGATACAAGTTCCTCAACTAGCTCAAGTGGTGTTAAAGAAGAGGCAAACATCGGTTTAATGGTTGATTATGCATCCACAAGAAGTAAGGTTATTATTTATAATGTTGATCTTGAATATGATAAATTGCATAGTACTTTTCAAGATGTATTTTTTGAATAAAAAAAACTTATTGTTTTACATAATAAATTGAAAATTGAGTATAAAGTTCTTGAAGATAAATTAGAAAAATTTGTTGAAGAAGAAAATGCTTTAAGAAATGAATTAGCTAGTTTAGAAAATCTTGAAATTGTTGATTGTGTAAACTGTAAAACATGTGAAACAAAATGTATAAACTTGAAAAAATTGTTAAATTTTTTTCTAAAAATAAAAAAATTAAACAATGTTTCTATACAAATAAAAAGGCTATTAAAAATAAACATGTAAAGAATGATCAGAATTTTAAAAATAAAATTTCTCAAAAGAAAATTTTTGTCAGAGTAACATCTTTAAACCTCTGACTGTCACTTGTTTTTATTATTTGAATAATCGACACTCCTCAAACAAATGTAGAATCAAATGTTTTGGTGTTCCTAAAGGAAAATATATTTGGCTTCCTAAAAATAACTAATTTATTCTCTAACCTCAAAGGACCTAAACAAGTTTTTGGGGACCTAAGTTTCTTTGTCTTGTTTTGTAGGTTGTCTCCAAATCTAGAAAATCCCTATGATATCTTGACAGTGGTTGTTCAAGACATATAACCGGGGACAAAAGAAAATTTCATAACTTCAAAAAGAAGGAGGAAGGTTTTGTAACATATGAAGATAATAACGAGGGGAAGATTTTTGGAGTTGGAGATATTGGAGGAGATGAAACTATGAAAATCCAAGACGTGTTCCTTGTTGATGATTTAAAGCATAATCCAATTTTGTGACAAAGGATTGAGGGTTGTCTTTGAAAGTAAATATTGCACAATCCATTATAAAGGATCAAATGAAGTTGCTCTTGTATTTAAGAGATATAACAATATTTATCTTATTGATATTGATCATGCATCTTCCAATAATATAACATGCTTAATTGTTAAAGAAGATTCTTGGTTCTGGCATAAAAGTGTTGCTCATAATCATATGGATCAATAGAATAAACGTTTGCCGAAGATTAAATTTCAAAAAGATAAAATATTTGCAACTTGTCAAAAAGGAAAGTAAGTAAAGAGTTCTTTCAAATCTAAAAATGTTATTTCAACATATAAACCTTTAGAACTCTTTCACATGGATTTATTTGGTCCCTTTAGGACAAAAAGCCTTTATGGTAACTATTATGCACTTCTGATTGTTGATGATTATTCAAGGCTCACTTAGACTTTCTTTCTTTCTCACAAAAGTGATGCTTTTAAAGATTTTAAGAAATTTGTTAAAATGAGAAAAATTTGAAAATAAAAGTTTTAAGAAGTGATCATGGAGGAGAATTTTAAAATAAATCTTTTGAAAATTTTTGTGAAGAAAATGGCATTACTCATAATTTTTCTACACCTAGAACACCTCAACAAAGTGGGGTTGTTGAAAGGAAAAATATGTTGGCATATTTCAAGAACAAGTGTTGATGAAGTCCTCTCAATATTTCATGAAGATTCAAAGTTTTGATGATAAAGATTTAAAGTTCTCTAAACAACATTAAAGACTTGTGTCATCTCACAAAGGAAGGTTGCTTGATGAAAAAGGCAAGGCATAAAGAGTGTTTAAAGCTTTCAAGAGAGAAGATTGATGAAAATTTTCTCAAGTGCTGGAGTTTCAAGTTTAGAAGTTTCTGTTTTGGGTGATGGATGAAAAGAGTAAGTCATAAATCCCATTCAAGACCATTTCAAACTTGAGAGCAAGTAGTTTTCTCGCAAAAACGTTTTTCTACGCTTTTAATCGATTATGATACGTAGTCTAATTGATTATTTTACTTAAAATTTGAATCAAAATTGTTTAACGAACAAAATAATCGATTAAGTGTTTTTTATAATCGATTATATTGATTCTGGGTTAATATAAAAGATTATGGCCTTAATCTAATCGATTATATCAGGCGAAATGAGTTTTCCAGTTTTTAACTCTGATATAATCGATTAAGCTTTTTAGATAATCGATTAAATAAGTCGTTTTTGTGAAATCAATGCTAAATCAACCTAAGAATGAAAACTTTGATGCATTTTCAAAATTATAAAATGAAAGAGAATGTCTTAGGTTCAACACATCTGATTAAAACACAATATTCAAAGTGTTCTTGCGCTATAGTTTTTCAAAACCGCTTTCTTGCTCTCTCAAGGTTGATCAAAGTCTTTGGAAGTGGTGATCTTTGTGCTTAAGCTTTCATTCAGCACTCAATCAGGTGTTTTCTTTTACTGTTTTTCTAAATGGGTAAAATTCATCCCTTGGATCTGTTCTAAGGGAGGTATGTTCATCTCTTGTGTGTCAAGAGAGGTGGGATCATCCTCAGTGTGTCTGAGAAGGTGTTTAATCCTTAGTGTGTCTAAGGAGGTGTTTACTTTATCTTTATTTGTTACTGCATAAATTGGTGTTTGTAATTTCAATTAAAGATAGTGGGGGTGATCATCACGTATTTGTGGTGGTTGGGAACTGGACGTAGGATTGGCCTAATCCGAACCAGTATAAATCTCTGTGTTCTTTCTCTTTCCCTATCTCTTTTTATTGTGGATCATATTAACAATTGCAATTCAAACTGCGCTCATCTAAGGTTAAGGATAATCCGCATCCTGGTTTTAAAACATTTATTTAAAATCTGGAAAATTATTTTAAAGAGAAAAAGTTTATTAAAAATCCAATTCACCTCCCCCCTCTTGATTTTTACACTGCCGTTTATTTCTAACAAAATAAATCTTTGGAAGAACTTGCAAGAACAATGCTAAATGAGAGTAATGTTCCAAAATATTTTTGGGCTAATGTTGTGAGCACTGCATGTTATATTTTTAATAGATTGCTCTTAAGGACAATTTTAAAAGTCACTCCTTGTGAACTTTTCAAAGGCAGAAAACCAAACATTTCACATTTAAGAATTTTTGAAAGTAAATGTTTTGTTCTAAATAATGGAAAAGAAAATCTTGGCAAGTTTGATTCAAAAGCGGATGAAACAATTTTTGTGGGCTATTATCTTACAAGTAAAGTATATAGAGTCTTTAAATGGAGAACCTTAAATGTAGAAGAGTCCATGCATGTTGTTTCTGATGAAGTTTTGGAGCTTGAGAATATTCCTCTTGAATCAAATGTCAAATCTTTAGAAGATGAAGAAGCTGAAATCAAATTGATATTGAGTATACCAAAGAAGTCTTTGAAGAAATGCATCTTGAAGAAGAAAATCAAAGAAACAAGTATCTCCTTAAAGATTGAAAACCTTATAGAGGTTTATCTTTGGATAACATTATTGGAGACATCTCTAATGAATTTTTTGGATAAAGAAATTAGAAGGAAATTGAAATTCCACTACTAGGTCTCGTCAAATCCTCCTGAGCTGAGTCGAGTCTAGCTTTCCCCAAACCGAGTCAAGTCGAGTCTGACCCAGGTCGAGTCTGACCCAGGTCAAGTCTGCCCCTGGTCGAGTCAAGTCGAGTTAAGCTCATCCTGGGTTGATGTGATCTCAATTCATGAAAAACCTCAACCCCATGCAAGGAGGAGTCACCACAAGAAAATAAGAAAAGGAAAATATGAAAGAAAAGCTTACAAAGAATTTTGAAGAAAAGGAAGGAAGAAAAACAAGGAGAATGTACAAGAAGCCTGAAGAAGAGAATAAAAATATTAATAGCTCTTGTAATTTCCTTGTAAATAAAAATAGAGTTAGTTTTGTGTCTTTCTTTGAAATAGAAATAAGAGGCTACTTGTTTGGACACATGGATAGTATAAAAAACAAGGGCCTTGTTTGGGAAGCTTTGGAGCATCTTCCAAACATGGCCTAACCTTTTAGAATTCCACCCATGTGCATGTAATTTCGTGCTCCCCTCTCTATATAAGGGTGTGAGTCTCATTTGTAACATAACTTTGAAGATTAATTGAGAGCAAGAGCTAATTCTCTTTGAAGTTCAAGAGGTAAGCCTCATTTCTAGAATCTTATCTTGAGTTTTCCATAATTCAAGTGGTGATTGTCCTTTGCACTTATCTTTCTTTATGAAAGTGGCTTGTTCTTCATTCTCTTGTCTTCTCCATGTTTTCTCTTTTCATTTTCTTGAATGTTCTTCATAGCTGCACCTTTATTCTTCATTTTAATCATTTTTTCACCGATTAAAATGTTTGTTTTCATCTTCTATGGCTTCCTATGGGTTCTATCTTGAATTTAATCAGTTGAATTGAATTGTTTTGCAATTTCTAAGTGTGGGCCGAATTTGAACCCTAACATCCTAGGCCGAATTTGTTGAGCCCTTCCCAAACCGAGTAGAGTCAAGTCTTTCCTAGGCTGAGTTGAGTCAGACCCACCTCAGACCAAGTTAAACCCCGCCAACCCCAGGACAAGTCAAGCTGGCCCGCACCTGGTAAGACAAATCAACCGGGTCGAGTCAGACTAATGTTGACCGGATCAAGTTGGCCCGATGACGATTAGGTTGAATCGAGTCGACATCAGCCAAGTTGAATCAAATCGACATCAATCAGGTCAAGTCAGGCCAATGTCAACCAGATCAAGTCGGGTCGACATCAATGAGTTGAGTCAATATGTTGTCAGTTTGGTTAAATCAAGTCGACATTGGCCATGTTGAGTTAGGCCCATGTCGACCAGGTCGAGTCAGGCCTTCGTCCATAGAGTCGAGTCTAGTGAACATTGGTAGGGTTGAGTCAGAAATATGTTAGCTCGGTCAAGTCTAGTTGGCATCAACCAAATTAAGTCGAGCTAATGTTGGTTGGGTTGGGTCAAGCAAACGTCAGCCAGGTTGAGTCGAGCCTTCATCGACTAGGTCGAGTCGGGCCATCATCTGCTGGGTCGAGTAGAGCCAACATCGATCAGGTCGAGTCGAGTTTATGTTAGTTGGGTCAAGTCAGGCATTGGCCAGCTCGAGTCGGGCCCATATCGACTAGCTTGAGTTGGACAATTATTTATTAAGTTGAGTCTAGCCAACATTGGTGAGGTCAAGTTGGGCCATGTACACCAAGTTGAGTCGTGTCCTCATCCGTCAAGTCGAGTTTGACTAATGTCGGT
The DNA here is from genome assembly GCA_030347555.1 of Lablab purpureus. Lineage (NCBI taxonomy): Eukaryota > Viridiplantae > Streptophyta > Magnoliopsida > Fabales > Fabaceae > Lablab > Lablab purpureus. Next base: position 26,886,290 of record CM059256.1, on the reverse strand, counting down.
TGGGTGAAGTTGGTCATTGCCTGAGTTGAAGTGGGCCCACATGGTTCCGGTTGAGTCAAGTCGGGTCTAAGTTAGTAGAGTCGAGTCGGGACTAAGTTAGTAGAGTCGAGATGGTTCCTGTTAGACGAGTCAAGTGCACATGGACCTAGTCGAGTCAACTCCATGTAGACCTTGTCAAGTCACTCTCATGTTAGTTTAGAGTCAAACTTACATTCATTGAGTTGAGTTGGACTAATGTCAACCAAATTAAATCGAACCTATATCAGGCTGAATATAGTTGAACCTATATCAGGTCAAGTTTAATGAAACTCATGTTTATTTACATCAAACATATATATTAAAAAATTAAATTACTAAATATTATTTTAATATTTAAATTTGACTAATATTTTTTAAAGTTTAATTTTAAAAATTTATATTTAAAAAAAATTATAAAATTAAAGTTTATCATTAAAGAGAAATTATTTCTCTATCCAAATAAAATAATTAAAATATATAGTATTTTAATTATATTGTACAAACAAACTATTTAAAAAATAAAAAAAATCAATTCAAATAATTCAATTGCTTAACAATTCAATTACTTATTGAAATTCCTTAACCAAAAGACACGGTAAAGTAACTAGAATAGAAAGAGTTATTCGATCATAATAGGATAGAAGTTCCTTTATCAACTCAAAATCCCATATATGCATGTCTTTATTTAAGAAGTGGAAAGATTTTGGAGAAGGAAAAAGGAACAAAAACTTACCTAATACACCTAATAGTGAGAGTTTACACTCTTCTAATAGATCATCGCCACAAGGATGTACAAGATACGTGGAAGAAAGATGTTGGGTCTTTGGAAAGAGTGGAAGAATTATTTTGGAAAACGAGAGCATCTTCTCTATTTTTTAAAAGAAGAATATAGAAATATCCAATTTTTTACTTGCACATTCTCCTTTGCTAAGTTTACCCTTTGCCTACTAACTAACACCTCACTCTCATCTCTCTATTTCTAACTTCAGAATATCTTCACTTCACTAAAAGTCCCAAGCAAGCCTAAATTTAAGGTTCAATTTCTCTTTTCTACGTATAACTCCCATACAAAATTTTAATTACTTATAAATTATTCACACACTTATATTAAAAGAAGCCCCACAGATGAAAAATCACTTTCCTTCTATAAATTATTGTTTTTTTAACAATGTTTATTTTTTATTTTTCTCACCTATTTCATTCATAAACCACATCCGACTTAGTAAACGGTGTTTTGATTAAAATTATATTTTCATAGTAATAAATCAGGAAAATAAAACACCAAAATATTCAATCAAAATTTATTAAGAACATCACCATTAAAAATTATAAACATTGTAACATTTTAATCATCTAATAAATTTTGTTTCAATTATAATATATAGTTAGCTATTAAACTATAAATTTCATATCCTTTTAGTTCTTGATAAAATTATTAAGGACTTAAACTAATAATTAGTTAATCATATTTACTAGATTTAAAAATCATCAACTCATTATCCAAGTCAATTCTACTTACACTCCTAAGTTTATTTTAATAATAAAAACGTTAAAGACACAGCTCTATTGATTTTAATTTATTCACAAGAGGACCTTTTTTTCATATATTCACTAAAACTCTTATAAATATTGGAACAATTTATCTACATTAGTGCCACCAATTTAGAAGTCATGTAAAGAAATATTGGTGGTTATATTTCATTTGTAACCTCCATTAAAAGACAATATAATTCATTTTCCATACTAAAAAGCAAATCATCAAAATCAAATTACTCAACAGATATTAATGAAAATGACATCTTGTAAGTATGTTTTAATAAGTAAACAAACTATCATTTCACTTAAATATTTCTCTTTTACCATAAAGAATAGAAAATATATATCGTAACAAATAAATATAATTTCAATTTTTATCCTAAATTAACTTCTTGTATCCAAAACTAACAGTACATTAAAAAAAATTATGATTAAAAATAAAATAAAAAATAGTATTGCAATCTTTCTAATATGAAATTTAAAACTATCTCGAGCCACAAATTCCGGCAAAATACAATAATAATTAAATCAAGAATATAGTTTTTGAAATTTAAGAGTAACATCAGCACATCCTACAAAATACAATAATAATTACAAATACATTTTCGTTTGTCTCCTTTTGAATTACACAAAACACATACAAGAATATAAATTTACAACTAAACTAACAATGATATAAAATTTATAAAATACATACAATAATATAAGAATTAGAACTAAACTAAATATTATCTTCTAATATTTTTTACATGACTTCTCCTATAAATATATATATATATATATATTATCTTGTAAATAGTTTTTTCTCTCTCTCCAATTTCGAACATAAGCCAAAGAAGTATTTAATTGTTTTATCTAAGCAATATTCACGTGGCGGCATGACTCCTTTAGCATTTCGATAATCTTAATTGAACCTTCTAGAGGGAGTAGGTGTTGGGAACAAACTTTGATAATATACACATTTTTAAATTATTTGTACATTTTAATAATAATAATAATAATAATAATATTATTATTATTATTATTATATTTGCCGTCCTTACATTATTGTTAGCAATTTAAGTAAGTTGACTTAGGATATCATGACCAAGTTTTAGTAAAATAAATTCACATATCTGATTGCAAAATTGATAATAACGTAGATTAATCCATGTCAACCTATAATCAATTCATTTTAAAACAAATCAATTGAATTAGGTTAAACTTATTATTTGGATAGATACGAAATCACATCTCAACTTAATTTTCGGTGGCTATAAGTTTTGTCAAACATTACAAAATAATTATAAAAAAATGTTTATATTTATACTTATAGTAAAAATATATTTAAATATTAATAATTTAACGAATTTGATCATATATTTTTTACAGTTTATTTATTTTTATATTAAAGTAATATTTTCTCAAACAATTATTTTTTATACTTTATGTGAAAATTTATAATTGAATGAGAAGATAATGTTTTTAGATATTTTTTATTTTTGACAAAAATAATTTAATTATATTTTATGACAAAATAAAAGAAGATGGTGTAAAACCTATAAATATTTTAATAATAGATTTTAAAGTGAATTATTAAGACATGTATATGTTGATGTCATAATTCATTTTAAGTTAAAATTCTCTCTCATGTTTACATTCTTTCTTTAATATTTGAGTTTTTGGCTAAAGATTTTCAACCATATTAGAACTATAGAAAGATAGTAAGGAGTAGATCATATCTATCCGATTAGAACTTCGAACAGGCAAGTAATTTGAAAGATAATTGTTGTTGAATATGTCTTCCTCTTTTTTGTTAAGATTGGAGGTTTAAAAGGAGACTTTGTCCATTCATTGTGCAGTTGAGACTTACTTAGAGTTGGTGGAGGCTAAGAGATAGCTTGGAGAGTTATACTACAATCCAGGTAAGGGAAACTAGCTAACTCTGTGTGTAGTTGATGATTGTTTGTAGTTTCGATTATTGGTGATGTTGATTTGATTAAAGGAGAATGAGAAATCAATTATTGAGACTAAATGTTGATATATGTGGTTATATACTCTGTTGATGAGCTTAAGGTTATGAAAAATTGGTTTATAGGGGTGGTTTAGAGTTGGAAAACAAGTGAATATGTTATTCAAAGTGACTCTCAGTCCTGTTTTCGCTCAAGCAACACATGGTCATTCAAACAAAAGTCAAGCGATGGGTAATAATGATGCTCAAGCGACAAAATTTCGCTCAAGTGAAAATGGCACTGGAATTGGGATTGTTCTTGGCCTTATTTTCTCTCAAGCAAAAGATTTTCGCTCAAGCGACAAAATTTCGCTCAAGTGAAAATGGCACTGGAATTGGGATTGTTTGATAAGGGTTCATTTTAATATTTAGCACATAAGGTGTTTGATGGAATGTCAATTAGGAGGAAAGCCTCAAGGAAGATTCCCACTGGACACGAAGATAATCCCGGAGGTTATCTAAATGTGAAGGTTCACTTCACAAGGAGCTCAAGAGGAGAAGGGAATAACAAAACATAAAATCTAGCCAACATAAATTAAGACAAGGCTTGAATCATAAAGACATAAGAGTAAATGACATGAAAGTAAAGTGCTGGAAATTAAAGAGCATGAAAGTAAAGAACATGAAACAATAATGGAGGAAGAGATTGAGAGAAGGGGAGCGGAATGGAGTGCTACACGCCACTTGGGGGATGGTCCAACCCAAGATGAGTGGTGTTAGCCGCCACTTGAGCCAAGGCTCAAGAAGACTCCAAGAGGGGGAAGAACACCCAAGAACACAACACAAACTCTAGGCTATGCAAGAATGCTCTCTATTTCATTAATGTTCAACCCTTTTACAAGAATGAGAGGCCTCCTTATATAGAGTTGGGGTGGGGACTTAGAGGGAATTACATTGGAAAAGATTCCTAAGCATATTCCACTCTTGGTGGCCAAGACTCACACATTCTAGAAGGTAGGGCACAAAAAACGGGTTGCCAATGATTGGGATGATGAGAGGACATTTTCCAAGGGTTCTAGAAGGTCAAGATTGACTTCTTCACCCCCCCTTGGATGTCCCAAACTTGGGCCTCAAGCCCAAGTGCTCCTTTGCTCCAAACAAGGCTCTACTTGTAGAAAAACGGGTGTTAAAAGCAATCCTGCAAAACCCAAAAAAAACATGAGTTTAGAAAATATTTAACAACTAATAGAAATGCTAAAAGGCTAAATAAAAGGGAGAGGAGGAAGTGTCCCTTCTCATCATGCTTCTAGTAATCCTCCTTGGACACTCCTCTTCTTTATTTGTGATCAGGGGCTCATCATCCTCCCCTTCTTGGAGAGAATTCGACTACGAATTTGCAAAACCTGCATTAAAAGGAGTAAGATCACCAACATTAAAAGTGCTACTAACATTATAATCTGAAGGTAAATCTAACTCATATGCATTATTGTTGATCTTGCGCACAACTTGGAAAGGTCCATCACCTCTAGGGTTAAGTTTGGACTTCCTTTGATTAGGGAACCTTTCCTTCCTCAAGTGAAGCCATACCCAATCCCCTGGTTGGAAGATGACTTCCTTCCTTCCCTTGTTGGCACTTTGTTGGTATTGACCAACCTTCCTCTCTATCCTAGCCTTGACTTGAGAATGCAAGTCTTGGATCATTTTTGACCTTTCCAACCCATCTTGGCTAGTCCAAGCCTCATGAGTTGGGAGAGGGAGGAGGTCAAGAGGAGTTAAGGGGTTGAACCCATAAACAACCTCAAAAGGAGAGTGAGAAGTGGTGGAGTGAACCACCCTATTGTATGCAAACTCTACATGAGGAAGAAGATCTTCCCACTCCCTAGGGTTCTTGGAGATCATGCATCTCAAGAGTTGAGACAAAGTTCTATTGACCACCTCAGTTTGACCATCAGTTTGGGGGTGGCAAGTGGTAGAAAAGAGGATTTTAGTGCCAATTTTCCCCATAAGGTCCTCCAAAAGTGGCTTAAGAACTTTGTATCTCTATCGGATACAATGGTCCTAGGCAACCCATGCAGCCTAACAACTTCCTTAAAGAAGAGATTTGCAACTAAGCATGCATCATCATCTTTGTGGCATGGAATAAAATGAGCCATTTTTGAAAAACGGTCCACTACCACAAAGATAGAATCCTTTCCCTTCTTTGTCCTTGGAAGCCCAAGCACAAAATCCATGGATATGTCTATCCAAGGCAAAGTAGGGATAGGCAAAGGGGTATAGAGTCCATAGGGTTGGGCTCTAGACTTGGCCTTCTTGCATGTGATGCAATTCTCACAATGTTTCTCTACATGCTTTCTCATGTGTGGCCAAAAGAAATGTTCATTCAAAATGTCTAGAGTCTTAGAAGCCCCAAAATGTCCCATTAAACCTCCCTCATGAGACTCTTTCACTAGTGATGCTCTTAAGGACCCCTTGGGTATGCAAAGCCTTCTACCCTTGAAAAGATAATCTTGGTGTAGGTAGAAGTCTTTGTAACCCCCTTTGGAGCATTCATTGTAGATTATAGAGAAGTCATCATCATGAGGATACAATTCCTTAATGTGATCAAAACTAAGAAATTTAGTTTCAAGAAGAGTGAGCAAAGTGTGGCGCCTAGATAAGGCATCCGCCACTATGTTACTCTTCCCTTGCTTATGTTTGATTATATAAGGGAATTGTTCTATGAATTCTACCCACCTAGCATGTCTCTTGCTAAGCTTGCTTTGGCCTTTCAAAAATTTAAGGGACTCATGATCACTATGGATCACAAATTCCTTTGGAAGAAGATAATGTTGCCAAGTTTGCAAAGCTCTCACAAGGGCATACAACTCCTTGTCATAGGTGGAGTAGTTGAGATGACTACCCTTAAGCTTCTCACTAAAGTAGGCTATGGGGTGGCCTTCTTGAAGTAAGACAGCCCCAACACCTACATTAGAGGTATCACACTCAACCTCAAATGACTTGGTGAAGTTGGGTAGTGCTAAAAGTGGTGCATTGATAAACTTTTCTTTCAAACTAGCAAAGGCCTTTGCTTGATCAATGCCCCATTTGAAGCCCACATCCTTCTTCACTATTTCACTTAAGGGGGCAGCTATGGTGCTAAAGTCTTTTACAAACCTCCTATAGAAACTAGCCAACCCATGAAAACTCCTCACCTCACTCACACTCCTAGGAGTTGGCCAATCCCTAATAAGCTGCCACTTTTTCTTCATCTACTTGAACTCCATTGGAGCTCACCACAAACCCTAGGAAGACTACATGATCCATGCCAAAAATGCACTTCTCTCTATTAGCATACAAAGTCTCCTTCCTAAGGGTCTCAAGCACCCTTCTCACATGATGCATGTGCTCTTCTATAGACAAACTATATATTAAAATATCATCAAAATAAACCACAACAAACTTGCCTATAAAGGGCCTAAGCACATGATGCATTAGCCGCATGAAGGTACTTGGTGCATTAGTTAGCCCAAAGGGCATGACCAACCACTCATATAATCCAAGCTTTGTCTTGAAGGCAGTTTTCCATTCATCTCCTTCTTTGATTCTTATTTGATTATAACCACTCTTCAAGTCAATCTTAGAAAATATGGTGGCACCATGTAGCTCATCTAGCAAGTCATCAAGTCTTGGGATAGGGTGCCTATACTTGATGGTTATGTTGTTTATAGCCCTACAATCTATGCACATGCGCCAACTCCCATCCTTTTTGGGGACAAGAATCACTGGCATAGCACATGGACTCATGCTATTTTGCACCCACCCTTTATCCATTAATTCCTCTACTTGCTTTTGAATCTCCTTAGATTCCTCAGGGTTAGTTCTATAGGCTGGCCTATTAGGCAAGGATGACCCTGGAATGAAATCAATTTGGTGTTCAATTCCTCTTAGAGGTGGTAACCCCTTAGGAGGCTCTTGAAAAACATCTTTGAAGTCATCCAAGACTAATTCCAATCTCCTAGAACAACTTGAGGGTTCATAAAAAGATGGAGATGACCCTAAGGTAGGGTAAGCTACATACATGGGTTTATTGGCAAGCATTACCTTCTTAACTCCCTTGTGGGAGATCATGATGCCCTTTTCCTTGGCCTCCTTGCTTGCTTTTTCTTTTCCTTCTTTTCTTCTTTTCTCTTTTTTTCATTTTCTTTTGGTCCTCACTAACTTCTTGAGGGAGAGGGGTGCTAATGTGATCTTCTTACCATGGAAGCTAAAAGAAAATTTGTTGGTAAGGCCATCATGGAAGGTTTGTTTATCAAATTGCCATGGCCTACCCAAAAGAATGTGGGTTGCTTCCATAGGTACAACATCACAAAGTACCTCATCCTCATAAGTCCCTATTGAGAAGTTAATAAGGACTTGTTTATTTACCTCAATCTCACCATCCTCACTAAGCCATGAGAGCTTGTAGGGCTTGGCATGAGGAATGGTAGGTAAACTAAGTTTGTCTACCACCCTTGTGCTAGCCACATTGACACAACTTCCTCCATCAATGATGAGTGAGCAAAGGTTGTTGTTAATGAGGCACCTGGTGTGGAAAATATTTTCTCTTTGGGAGCTATCAAGTTCCTTTTGAACTTGTCCCAACATGCGCCTCACTATCAACAAATCTCCCTCACAAGGCTTAACCTCTTCATCACTAGAGGAAGAATGGGAGGAGTTCTCTCTTGAAGGGGAAGGGGGAGAGGAATGTTCACTCTCAACCTCACCATTTTCCCTCAAGGTCATGGTTCTTTTAGTGGGGCAATTTGAAGCAATGTGCCCATACCCTAAGCATTTAAAACATTTGATTGAACTTGACCTTTGGGAATTGGAGGGGTTGGGAGTGCCCCTAGCCGGATGGCTCCTAGAAGTGGAGTCTTGGTGAGACTTGGAAGGCTTACTATCATGCTTTTCTTTGTTCCTATCCTTCCAAGAAGAGCTATAATAGTCATTGTTTGAGTGACCCCTCCTTGCACTATCTTTTCTTTTGAGTTGAGATTCAATTTTTAGTGCAAGGTGTAAAACATTTTCAATGGAGGAGTACTCATACAATTCTACTAAGTCTTGGATGTCTCTCCTCAAGCCACTAACAAACCTAGCTACCTTGGCCTCATTAGTTTCATCATGCAAACCAGCCTTAAGCAATAAAGACTCCAACAATTTAAAGTAATCATCCACACATAAATTTCCTTGTTGAAGCCGTTGGAGCTTCAAAGGAGCTCCCTCCTATAGAAGGAAGGAACAAATCTAGCGCGCATCAAATGTTTAATGTCCATCCAAGAGGCCGCGGGTGGCCCTTGGTAATTATCCATACAAACTTTATGCCACCATGTCATGGCATAACCCTCAAATTCTACCACTATTACATCAACTTGTTCTTGTCCCTCAAGAGGGTTCACATTCATTAATTGCTCTACTTTTGCTTCCCACTCCAAGTAGACATCCGGATTGTTGTCTCCATAGAATTTGGGAATTTTGATGTTGTGGTTGGGCTTCCTTTGAGGGGTGTTGCGCCTAGCCCTCCTTCTTCCATAGTAGCCCCAATCTTCTTCTTCCTCTCCATTGTAGCTAGGTGGGGAATGAGCCCGCCTTCTCTCCCTTTCGGCTTTCTCTTGCTCAAGTCTTTCAATGGTCTCTCTCAAGTGTCTTTCACTTTCTTTTCTTGAGATTTCCATCTCCCTTAGCAACTCCATGAGAGGCAATTCATTTTGGGACTTGAGTTGGGCCTCCAAGGTGATGCTCTTCTCTTTGGCTCCCTCGGGTGAGATAGGAGAAGATGTGGAAGACATGATTCCTACAAACAAAAATAAAATAACCAAAAACAACTAGACAAAGGCCAAAAAAAAAAAAAGATTTAATGGTTAGAAAGGAAACAAAAAAAAATATAACTCTCAAAGTGTTTGGCTAACTTCCCAAAGATTGATGGTATGTTTCACTCAACTCTCTTGTGTATCAAGAGTGTTCCAACCCTTAATGGTGAACTTTTAATCTTGAGTGGACTCAAATGAAGGATGTTCAGCCACCACACTCAAGAAACAAGAAAGAAAACTTCAAAGACAAAACTTATAGAATTTCCTAAAGATAAAGCAAGAAAAGTTCAAAACAAGAAAGAGGCACACTAAGGAAAATACAATCAACTTAACAAGAGATTATAAAGAGAAAAGCTTGAAAGAAAACTCAATGGAAACACTTAGAACATGCAGAAAATTTTTCCAGCAAACCACACATAACAAGAAGATTAGGATCCTACAAATGATGGTACTAATTTGTCATACTCATCCTTAAGCATACAACCATGTAGTTAAATTCTAGAATCATGCACTTGGTCACTTTTTTCTTGCAATTTTTTCTTTTCAAAACAGCATATATAGCTCATGACCTTGGTAATTTTTTTAGCTCTTCTCAATGTTCTTTAATTGATTCTAGACTTAACATACACACTTGCAATGGTTGTAGATGATTATGAAGCACTTAGTTCCTATGTTTAGGTTCAACCAATCAATTCAAGTTACATGCAATTTTAGCTAAACATTTTATCAAACATGTTCAAGTATTGGAAACAAGGATAAGAAAACTCAAAGGGAAAATTATATGACATGTGACTCAAGCAAAGGGAAAGCAACACAAAAAGACTCTAAACTTGACTCAAGCATATGATCAAACATGTAGCTTTCATGCAAAAACTAGTCCAAACTTGAGTTCTATGACTAGTATTCATGCACACACTCAACATACTTCATGTTGGATCATTTTGGCATGAAAATTAAGCATGTAAAACCAAAAAACAGCAAGCCACAATTCCAGAATTAGGTGCAGATTTTTTTTGACGAAAATTAGTTATGGAACCAGTTTTGGATAGATTTTGTCATGGATTCACAATTTGCACAAGCTACCAATAATATATGGATGAAACAAGAAGACAAACACCTTATAAGCATGAAAATTAAACCAAAGCTCTGATTACCAAATGATAAGGGTTCATTTTAATATTTAGCACATAAGGTGTTTGATGGAATGTCAATTAGGAGGAAAGCCTCAAGGAAGATTCCCACTTGGACACGAAGATAATCCCGGAGGTTATCTAAATGTGAAGGTTCACTTCACAAGGAGCTCAAGAGGAGAAGGGAATAACAAAACATAAAATCCAGCCAACATAAATTAAGACAAGGCTTGAATCATAAAGACATAAGAGTAAATGACATGAAAGTAAAGTGCTGGAAATTAAAGAGCATGAAAGTAAAGAACATGAAACAATAATGGAGGAAGAGATTGAGATAAGGGAGGGGAATGGAGTGCTACACGCCACTTGGGGGATGGTCCAACCCAAGATGAGTGGTGTTAGCCGCCACTTGAGCCAAGGCTCAAGATAAGACTCCAAGAGGGAAAGAACATCCAAGAACACAACACAAACTCTAGGCTATGCAAGAATGCTCTCTATTTCATTAATGTTCAACCCTTTTACAAGAATGAGAGGCCTCCTTATATAGAGTTGGGGTGGGGACTTAGAGGGAATTACATTGGAAAAGATTCCTAAGCATATTCCACTCTTGGTGGCCAAGACTCACACATTCTAGAAGGTAGGGCACAAAAAACGGGTTGCCAATGATTGGGATGATGAGAGGACATTTTCCAAGGGTTCTAGAAGGTCAAGATTGACTTCTTCACCCCCCCTTGGATGTCCCAAACTTGGGCCTCAAGCCCAAGTGCTCCTTTGCTCCAAACAAGGCTCTACTTGTAGAAAAACGGGTGTCAAAAGCAATCCTGCAAAACCCAAAAAAAACATGAGTTTAGAAAATATTTAACAACTAATAGAAATGCTAAAAAGGCTAAATAAAAGGGGAGAGGAGGAAGTGTCCCTTCTCATCATGCTTCTAGTAATCCTCCTTGGACACTCCTCTTCTTTATTTGTGATCAGGGGCTCATCATTGTTCTTGGCCTTATTTTCTCTCAAGCAAAAGATTTTCGCTCAAGCGAAATATTCTTTTAGAATTAGACTTTGTGGTCTCCATGAAAGTTGTAGCTTTAGACGTTAGCTTAATGGATTTAGAATCAACTAAAAAGGAGGTTTAGAACTCTAGTTATGTTCCTTTTAGTGAGCAAAGGTCAAGTTGTCAACTAGTTGGAGCTATTGCATATTTAAATGTATTTTGATAAATTAAGAAGTTGTTGATGATGATTGTTGATCATGTTATGAGTTGATAAATGTTAAATTATGTTTTATAAGATGATGAATACATTGGTATGTTCATATACAAGAATGGTGAACCTTATGTTGTATATCTGTAAATATTGTTGTTGGATGGTATGTTGTTGATCTTATGCATGTAGTTAGCCTATCAAAAGGGGAAAGTAGTTGCTGCCACGTCTCACAATGGGTTATATGGTTGTGATATTCCCACTTGTGAGTGTTGGAAGCCTTTGATAGGTGATTGTCACGATCCTTTCTGGGTGTTGTTGTTGACCCCTATGGGTTGTTGTGGTACATTACCCGGGGTGTTATTATACCTTAAATGATGGTGGTAAATATGACAACTCATGGATAAGAGATATCCTGACTTCACTAATGTTTAGTCACGTAGACATGACATTAGGTGGTGAGAAGCTGAGAGAGGCTTACATTAGACTTTCGGAGTATATGTACACCTGACTCTCGATAGAAAGTGTTTTGTGCTATCCTGACCATAGGTACCCCGGCCCAGACCACATTGGGGGTCGGGTGTTAGCCTTTGGTGGGACCTCCTTATCATAGGTAGAGTCTTCCAGAAGATGACTTATATTTAGTCATAAAAGAAAAGGTGATTGGATATAAGGTTTTGTTGTATGGTTGAATTGTGTTATATAATGTTGTAATTGTTTAATATATTAATATTTGAAACATAACTTGCAATATGTTTATGACCTATAATAATTAGTTTACCTTTGTCGTCTGGTGGGTGACACTGTTATGATTGTACAATATTAGAAGTATATTTCGCTGCAGAAAAGTGATAGATTTATTTTGTTTGAGTGTTTTTTTAGATCCTGTGTCTTATAAGTTGTAATAAATTTAATGTAAAAATATAATATAGTATTATGCTAATATCTATAATAACTAATATGATATTTTTTTTGGGATGTTACAAATTGTATCATTTATTAAAAATATAAGGAAAATAAGTATAATTTTATGAAAAGAAATAAAAAATGAATTTCTTTTAAAAATTGGAATAGTTTGGAATGGTTATTTTATTAAAAAATAAAATTAGTGTATAAATATTTTGAAATTTAAAAAATATTATTAGTTTTTTTTAAGATAATTTCAAGAAAAGTGAAATTTTAAATACATTACAAACATAAATGTAAGACCTATGAATATTTTAATAATAGATTTTAAAGTGAATTATTAATGACATCTATATAAAGGGGATTCTAATGTCATTATAGTTCATTCTAAAATCCTTTCTTTTTGAATTAGAGATACAAGGAGTGGGTGAAGCATAAATTTCATATGTCCGATTAGAATTTGAAAATGGTTAGTGGTTTGATAGATTGGCTATTAAATCCTTCTTCTCCTTTTATGATGAAATTAAGAATTAAGAGAAGATTTTGTCTATTCAATGTGTAGTTTAGAGTTACCTGGAGCTGGTAGAGGTGGGAAGATAACTTGAAGAGTTATACTTCACTCCAGGTAAAGGGAGCTAACTAACTCTCTATGATTAGTTGTTGGTTGTTTGTAGTTTTGGTTGTTGGTGATGTTGATTTGATCAAATGAGGATCAGAAATTAATTATTATGATTAAATGTTGATATATGTTATATACCTTGAGATGGTAGAAAATTGGTTTATGGGAGTTGTCTGGAGTTGGAAAACAGGTGGATATGCTGTTTAGGGTGGCTCTCGGCCCTATTTTCGCCCAAGCGAAGCCATTCTCGCTTAATCAAAAGTGAGGCGGTGGGTAATGATTACCTCCACTGCCTATTCTCGCTCAAGTGAAGCATTTTCGCTCTAGCAAGGAAAACCTCTCTTAAGTTAGAAGTTTTGAGAAAAAAATTGGTCTTGGTCTCATTTTCGCTCAAGCGAAAGATTCTCACTCAAGCGAGTCAAGATTTTGGAGTTAGGCTTGGTAGTCTTCATGAAAGTTGTAGCCTTGGATGTTAGCTTTCCAATGACTTTAGAATCAACTAAAAAAGAGGTCTAGAACTTTAGTTATGCTCATTTTAGTGAGCAAAGATCAAGTTGTCAACTATTTGAAAATGTTGCAGATTAACATGTTTTTATGAGCTAAGAAGCTCTTCATGACGATTGTTGATCATGTTGTGAGTTGTTAAATGCTGGATGATATTTTGTCTCATGGCAAGGCGAGTGCAGGTTTCACTACCACATCCCCATCCCCAAGATAAAAATTCATCCCCATCCTCATACTCAACGGGTTTTTGTCTCATCCTCATCCCTATTGGGTAATGGGTATATACTCATATTCATGCCCATACTCGCATTCTTATTGTTTTAAATATGAATTCAATAATTTTTTACAAAAAATAATTATGATATTATTAGGATTTAATATCTAATACAAAAAAAAATTGTAATTTCATAAATCTTTAGCATGTATACACACATCATGTATCATGTTGATCACAATCACTCAAAATAGCTATTTTTCTTTACTCCTCAATTTTATCACTTTCTCTAAGACTCTACCCCTAAAATATCTTCGGCTCCTGTGTAAAATCAACATGATCATTACAACAGTTTATAAAAATAATTTAAACTAAACTTCTGCCATTTATACATCATTTAATAAAACACATCACAATTCTTAACACATATATATATCATCACATCAAATAATATTCTCAAAACACCTCAAGCCAAGTGTCTAATGATTCTATTACAAGGTCTAATTCAAACATGCAAGCTTAACCTTTAAGAACATAGGAATAGAAAAAAAGAGCAAACACAGAAAGAGACCAAATTTACCTGAAACTAAAGTTGATCGAGTAGAAATACTGCTCTTGTTCTCTTGATCACAGTTATGGACTTTGATTTGAAAGAGATGATTGAAGATTGAGAATTTGGAAGATAAAAGTCAGAGCTTCTATGGAGTTAGGGTTGGAAAGGACAAGTCAGAGAGAAAGAAAAAAAGAATATAAAAATCTGGAACTTTTTTAGCTATTAATATTAACTAACAAATCTCTTTCTTCTAAACAAAATTATGATTTATTGAAAAAAGTTATTAACTCGTTAAATATAATTTTTAGTACCAATAAAAAAATTAACAATCACTCATAATATTTAAATTAAATTTTATTTTCAAATATAATTTTATAATTAATTTAATAGAGATATATTAGTAATTTTAAACGGGAATGAGTATGAGTACGGGGATGAGTATTGGGACGAGTATGGGGACGGAAATGGGGCAGATATGTACATACCCATCCTCGTCCCCATATCCAATTTAAAAAAATTGAGTATTACACATACCCATACACATGCTCAGTCAATGCGAGGATTCTCCGTCAAAATCGGGACGGGTTCAGTTAATACCCACGGGGATGGGTTCATTTGTCATCCCTATCTAGGGTGTTGGTACATTACCGGGGTGGTATTGTACGATAGGGAGTAGTATTAAACATGAGAGCTCATGGATAAGAGGTATCTCAGCTTCAGTGTTGCCTAGTCACATATACATGCCATCAGGTGGTGAGAAGCTGAGAGAGGCTTACAAGGCTCCTCAGAATAGGCGTACACCTGACTCTCGATAGCAAGTGCTTTGCGCCACCTTGACCTTAGGTATCCCGACCTGGACCACGTTGAGAGTCAAGTGTTATAACCTCTGGTGAGACTTGTTTACCATGAATAGTGTCTTCTGGAAGATACCTTATATCTGGTCATAACGAGAATGATGACCAAGTATAAGATTATGTTGTCTAGTTGATTTATGTTGTTTGATGTTATATCTCAGTTATTTGATATGTTGGTTGATTATAATCTGGTTGTTAATAATTTATGTTTATAATAGTTAGTTCACCCTTATTGTCTGGTGAATGATACTGCTATGATCATATTAGATACGTGATCAAAATCTGATACAAATACAAATATTAATAGAACAGACTTTTAGGAGAGAAACGAATTAGTATATATATCTTGGAAAGACTTTTATATTCTCAAATTATAAAAATATATTATATCTAATAAATTTTAATAGTTTTAGGGAGTAATATTTACTCTTTTGCAAGTATTATAAATTTCTATGGGATGATAGAATAAAAGAATGACTTCGGTCATAATAATTATTAATTAATTTCTTAATTATATATGTGACCATGTTTAGGGTCATTCTGCTTGAAAGTCGTGTCAAATATTGAATGTCATGGTTGATTTCTTAATTAAACCAATTATATCGATGGCTGCGTTTTAAGATGAAGATGTAGGTTTGCACATTGTGAGTCCTTTTTGTTTATTTTCTATGGGAATCGCTATTCACATGGGAACAGGATCCATTAATATCTTGTCCAGATATTTCTTTGTATTTTAAGTTTTCAAAATTTTAAATGTAAATAAAACTTACCCATAAAATAATTAAATAATAAAAATCAATTCCGTTTACTCTATTTTTTAGTTTTCTCTAAGATCTCAGTTCAAGACTCTTATGATGATATGACGTGTATTAAATTATACTGTCTCCAAATTATTGCAAATATATATATATTAGACTTTAATTTTTTTTTATAAAAGAGATAATGACAAAAGTACTAAAAAATACTCACTTATTTACTTTTTACATTCACCAATAATAATCATCTTTAAATTATAATAATATTGTTTTGATAAAATAAAAAGTATATTAGATTAAAATTATAATTCCAACTGCTTTAATAAGATATTTAATTTGACTCTTATAAATAAAAAAATAATTTAAAAATAAAACTCTGTTAAAAATATCAATTAAATTATTCAAAAGATTATAAATAATTTTAAATAGAACTAAAATGTAAATTTTTTACAATAATAAAAAATTCTTAAAAACTTGTGGAGAAAAATAAACATGCAAAAATTTAACTTTTCTCTTCCAATTTTTTATAAAATTAAAAAAAGAAACCAAAAGTTAGAAAGTTTTCCTAATTTAAAATAAACAACCCTTCTTTTTAAAATGCTACCTTGGACGATGTATATAAAAAAATAGAGTGAACAACATAAGCATAAAAAGATCTCCAAAAACTCGTCATTGTCGTTGCTGACATGTTGTTATCGTTGCAGAGAAAAGGAATTTGTGTTTCGTGTGTTGCTATTGCAACGAAGGAGGATTGTTTGTATAAAACATTTTTTTGTGTCGGATGCCCTAGGTCAATCATAAATCGCCATATTTACATAAGATGATCTAATTCAGTGATCTAATTTCGCTTATTTTCCACTAATGCTAATCACTAATTAAACACCAACCCATAAATGTTTCTATTATTGTGATTTTGAGATTTTCATGTTATATTGGTTCTAGAATTTTTTGCTAATTATAAAAAAGTTATCTATTGTTGTGTAACCTCTAATCCATATAAACCTTTATCTCCATCATTTGGCAGTGCAAAGGTTTCATCCCCTTAGTCTTGGATATAGTAATGAGACCTCCAATGTGTTTAGATTAACTGGACGAATCACATCATTGAATAACTTGAAAAGCTTTTGAAACAAGTAAGTTACGATCATTTGGCATTCATTCTTCTGTTCTAGAAAGTTTAAACAAAGCAACCTGGATTCTTTTGAATTTTTTTATTAACATGTAAATTGTATTTCATAATTAAATATATATTTTGAAACTAAACTTCACAATCTTTCCAATTATATAAATTTTTAACTCTTGGACCTGATTTGATATTTGTAAAAAAAGAAATCTTCATGGCAAAAAACTTAGAACAGCAAACCGTGAGAGAAAAGAAACCAAGATCAAGAGAGAGAAACGATTTTCATTATTTACTTTGTGAATGAGACAAAGTTTATATACAAACTACAAAATGTGATCTCAGCCACACAATCATAACAAACTTATAGTTACAAAGAAGTAACTGATAGTAGCTGAATATTTTTTAATTCTAACATCTCCCTCAAGCTGGAAGGCGTATATTACACATTCCAATCTTGGAAACATTGAAATGAAAAGGACCAGCAGCCAAGGCTTTTGTGAAAACATCTGCCAATTGTTGAACACTTTTGACAGGAAGAAGATGTACAATTCCATTCTGCACCTTTTCTCGAATAGAATGGCAATCAATTTCTATGTGTTTGGTCCTTTCATGATAAATGAGATTAGGTGCAATATGAAGAGCTGATTGATTGTCACAAAATAAAGCTATTGGAGCACAATTAATCTTGAAATCAGCCATCAAATATGTCAACCATTGAGCTTCATATCCTGTCAAGGCTAAAGCTCTATATTCAGCTTCAGCTGAAGACCTTGAAACTGTTCTCTGCCTCTTGCTCTTCCAAGATATGAGTGATTAGCCTAGAAAGAAACAAAATCCAGTTACAGACCTTCTGGTATCAAGGAAAGATCCCCAATTAGAATCACTAAAACCCTTCAGAGCCAAATCTGAACAAGCTGGAAAAAATAAACCTTTGCTAGGTTCATTTTTCAAATATTTGAGAACTCTCAAGGCTGCCTGAAAATGAAGAGTTGATGGCTTGTCTAGAAACTGACTCAAGTGTCCCATTGCATAGGATAAATCAGGACGTGTGTGGGTTAGGTAAACCAATCTTCCAATGATCTTCCTATAGCCAGTTACATCAGGATAAGGAGAACCTGATGCGGAGGAAAATTTAGCATTGTTGTCCATTGGTGTAGACACAGGTTTAGATGCAAGTAAACCAAAATCTTGTAACAAGTCAAGTCAGAAAAAATCAATTTACAATGGAGAAATTTGGTTAGTTTGGATACTGATATTAGGTTGAAGTTAAAACTAGGTATGTAAAGGACATTAGACAAATAGAATTGATTGGAAAACATAACAGTGCCTGCAATTTGAGTAATAACCTCACTACCATTCGGTAGCTTTACTGAAATAGGTTGGATTTTTCTAAAGGATTGAAACTCTGACAAGGAGTAACAAACATGGTCTGTAGCTCCTGTGTCAAGTATCCATGTGTTGGTTTTGACTAAGCATAACAAATCATGTAGGTTACTTGAAGTTAAGTGGTTTTTGGTTGATGTATTTAATGTGGTTATCTGGTTTGTGATATGCATTGAATGTGAATTTGATGATTGTTTGAGCATTGCTAAAATAGCTTTATGTTGATCAGGAGTTAAAAACAGATTGGATTCCTCTTGAACTTCTTTTTGTGACAACTTATCTGCATTGTCATCATCATACTCATCATCATTATTTCCTAAGTAATTATTATTCATTGCACTATTGGAATTTTTGAAGTAATTGGTAGGAAAACCATGTTTCCTGTAGCACACATCCTCAGTGTGACCATCTGTTGCAATAAGTGTAGACTCTTGAAGATTGACCTCTGCCTGAATATCCCCTACCTCTTCCTGATGAATGAAAATTTCCTCTGCGTAGACTCTTGAAGATTGACCTCTGCCTGAATATCCCCTACCTCTTCCTGATGAATGAAAATTTCCTCTGCCTCTATAATTCTTTCCTCTACCAGAATTATTATCATAATTGCCTCTGTTGACTGAATATTCAACAGTATTAGCTAAGATTTTCACATCATCAGAAATAACATTCATTTGTCTCTCTTGTTGCACAAGCATTGAAAAAACCTTATTGATACCTGGTAGAGGTTCCATTAACATAATTTGGGATCTAACAGCAACATACTGGTCATTCAATCCTTTTAAAAATCTAATCACATAGTCATATTCTCTATAGGATCTAATAGTAGGAATTAACGAACATGAACATTGTGTCTGACATGAACAGGGAGGAATTGGTCTGAAATTGTCCAATTCCTACCACAATCCCTTCAATTGTGTGAAGTAGGCACTAACAGATAAACTTCCTTGTTTAGCATAATATAATTCTTCTTGCACTTCGCATATTCTAAACACATCTCCTTGATAAAAATGTTCCTTAAGATCAGTCCATACCTCAAAAGCAGTCTCAAGCCACATTACATTTTGCATAATAGATTGATCCAGAGAATGAGTTATCCATGATAAAACTAATGTGTTGCATCTGTCCCAAGCAGCGAACATCGGATCTGTGAGAAGAGGTTTTGGCATCGATCCATCCACAAATTGCAATTTGTTTTTGGACTTCAATGCCATAATCATTGCGCGTGACCAGGAATGATAGTTAGTTCCAACTAACTGAGCAGAAACAAGAACAGCTCCTGGATTTTCGTTAGGATGCATATAATATGCACTAGTGGGATCATTGAGAGAATTTAGGGTTAAAGTCATATTCGCCATGAAAAAAAATAGGCACAAAGAATTGGAGAAACAGAATTTTCCGCAGCGTCAGATCTCCTTTCACAAGGAGCTCTGATACCATGTGAAAAAAGAAATCTCCATGGCAAAAAACTTAGAACAGCAAACCATGAGAGAAAAGAAACCAAGATCAAGAGAGAGAAACAATTTTCATTATTTACTTTGTGAATGAGACAAAGTTTATATACAAATTACAAAATGTGATCTCAGCCACACAATCATAACAAACTTACAGTTAAAAAGAAGTAACTGACAGTAACTGAATATTTTCTAATTCTAACAATATTTTAAATAGATTTTTCTTTTAAGGTTTGAAAGTCGAAAACAATAATTATGCATAATCTGAACTTTTCTCAAATAATATATCATTTGTAAAAATAAAATGTAGACTCATCATTTATAAAAAAAAACGTAGAAAAATTATGGATTCATTGCTTATATCAAAAGAAGTTTAAATTTCTGTATAATTTTTTAATTAAAAGTGTTTTTATCGAAGGTTTTATATGTTCTTAATTTGCTTTAAACTATTTCATTTTTAGGATTTCTATTAGAAATAAGTTTTAATTACATATTATGTTAATATATTTTAAAATAATAACAAATTTTTATTTAAATTCATTAAAAATCCAATTGATATGAGTATATAATAACACTAATAAAAAAATTATAATGAGATATACAAAGGAATAATTTATTGATACTCAAAGATATTGAAACTTTGTGACCATAAAGTTGTGCTTTAGAAATATATTTATGATATAATAAATGTGATCGTAAGAATATCTATTAAGAAATATATTTCTAAATTTAAATGAATAATTTGGAGAGTACGAAATGTGAGAAAATGAGTCCGTAATATCATGTTATATAAATAGTTACAACTTGATAATTTTATCAATACAAATTCACGTACAATAATTGCTCCAATATAAATTTAATGGAGCATTCTAAATTAGTTGGTGTTATCGATGGAGATTTAAATCGATGAATATCGAGGTAGTCACCAATATATATCGAGACAGTTGAAATCCAGTGGTAAAAGATCGAAGACGTAAGTAAAGAGACTTAGTTGAAAACTCAGTAATGAAGATTTAGCAAAAGATCGAAGGCGCTGATGAAGATACGTGGTTAAAGATCGAGAAAGCTGGGAACAATCGAGGAATGTGAAGAATGGACATCGAGACACTTGGGTAATTCCACGTCATTCTTGTAAAAGGGAAAAAACACATGTGTAAAGGTTTAAAAGGTCGAAACGTGGGGAATGTGGGAAAACCATTTTTAAACGGTTATTTGTAACGAGATACTATAAATAGACAACGCGGGGAACATAAAAGGGGTTAGACTTTTGTAAGTGAAAAAGCCAGAGAGCAAACGAGAGCAACAATGGCGAAGCACTGCATAGTTCTAACGTTTTTAGCTTGTATTTTAGATTTCCTGCAGTTGTTTTCGTTCTATCCCTGGTAATTAAAAGAATTACTTTTCCGCGTTCATTTATTACTGCTTTCTTTACTTTCATGCATCTGTTAGTGGGTTAGGACTCCTTTACTTTTGAACGCTGTTTTACGCCTTTCTGCAATCTCCTTTATTAAATATAAAAAAATAAAAAGAAGGATTGAAAGTGATAATCACTGCTAGCCTAAAAGTAACCCGCAATTCGCATTGTGAGTAGGTGATTAAACACTTAATTAACATTCGATTTCATCGAACAAAAAATCATCGAAAACAAATTGGCACGCCCAGTGGGACACATATTTGGCTAGTTCCATAAATCCACTTTATTTGCATTTATTGTTTGCATGTTATTAAGAAGTGGTAGGGTAATCATGAACAATCAGAATAGTGTGAATAACGCTTCTGACGCTAATAGAAATGAGGGGAGTAACTTAATGACTACTAGGATGCCTGAAGGGCTACCCTGTAATGTTAATACTCCGATTATGACACAGGGTACTGTGTCGACTCAGAATGCATCGATTATTAGTTCCATAACGACTAGTGTCGGTCATCATGTATCTACTAGGCTAGAATCGATACCCCCACCAGTGTTTAATAATAATAACACGGGGGCAGGAACATCGATGCCTAGACAACAAGGGACTTCACATAATGATAGGTTCCCTTGGGGCATGCCGAGATGGCAGCCGACTCCAAGATCGGGTCGAGACAATCAAAGAGGGTATCAAGAGGGAAGATACGCTCTAAATCAAGAGCATTTCGAAAGAAATCATCCTGACATTGAAAATGTCAATACTGGAATATCGAGTGCATCGCTCGATGTGATAAGACAATAGATGGATGATAGTAATTTTGAAATGGTTAATATGTTGACCCAACAAATAACAACTGTACTCAACCCGTTAGTACAAACTACTAACAACAGTTTTCAAAGGTTGGCTGATCAAATGACTCGAATAGGGGATGCATTAGCTGTCCCTAGAGTTGGAGAAAACATGAGGGATAGAACTCCCGTGAATGATCAAAACCAAGGACCTCATATTCGATTGGGAGAATTCCGATTGTTAAGAAGGGGTCAAACACTAGACAATATCGGTCAAAGAAACAATGACCGAGGACCTGAGATTGTTGAAGAGCCAAATCGGCTCGGAGGTCCGTACCAACCTGAACAAATTAATCAAGTGTTGGCCAGGTTTTTGAACCAACAAGGGTTAGAAATGGGGCGTGTGGAACAACCCTATTTTGTATCACCCTTTCCTAACTTCGTGTTAGAAGCTGAATTACCCAGGGGTTGCAAAATCCCAAAATTTACCAAGCTTTCTGGGGACACTGGAGAGTCCGTAGTAGAACATGTGGCTCGATACCAGATAGAATGAGGTAACATTAATATGATCGAGGACTTAAGGATGAAATATTTTCCTAGTTCTCTGACAAAAAACGCATTTACTTGGTTCACAACATTACCCCCTAATTCTATTTACAATTGGAACCAACTCGAAAGAATGTTCCATGACCAATTCTTTAGGGGAGAAAATAGAGTTAGCCTCGTCGATCTAATGAGCATCAAGAGGTACAATCATGAGAGTATAGATGATTACCTTAATCGAATTAGGCAAATGAAATCGAGATGCTTTACTCAAATCCCAGAGTATGAGTTGGTAAGAATGGCTGCCTCTAGTCTAGAATTCCCGATTACGAAAAAATTAGTTAATTTACCTTTACGGGATATGGCTCAGTTGGCCGATAAAGTTCGAAGGATCGAACAAATAAAATATGAAAATGAGAGATATCGAAAATTTGACAGGCCTAATAAGAAAGAAAGAGTATCATATGTCGAAATGTCAGATTCAATAGAGGAAGAGTCAGTATGTGAGGAAGAGTCAGTATGTGAGGAAGAGGCGAATCTGGCAGAATTAAAAGTAGGTCAGCCCTATGTATGGAAATTATTACAACAAGGGCGAGTAAAAGATAAACTTGCTAATAGGACCTATAGTTCCGATGTAACTAAGGCTGATAAAATTTTTGATATTCTGTTAAAAGATAAACAAATCAAATTAACAGAAGAACATAAATTGTCAACTCAAGAACAAAGACAAGGAAGAAAATATTGTAAAATTCATAACATATTTGGACACTGGACTAACAATTGTATTCATTTCAGGAATGTCATCCAGGATGCAATTGAGCAAGGAAGGCTCAAATTTGAGGAAAAACCGATGGACGTGGATACTGATCCATTTAAGGTCCAGGTTAACGTAGCTGAGCCTGTGCTACGTGTCGACACTACTGAAGGTGTCAAGGCTGTCGATGTTTTTGAGACGTTCATGGTCGATGTTACTGATGATGTCGACTCTAAACATCTTAATATGGAAGAGGACGAAATTGATCGAGAGCTGAAAGAATTTGAGCTCTATGAGAAGTAGATATATCTCAAGGCGGGGATACTTTATTGGACTTCTTGATTAAGAAGAAGACGGAGGAAGAGACGGTAGCTCTCTGTCCTCGATGCAGTGCAGTGTTCGACAAATCAGCTGCTACTGAATTTGAAGAGTCAAAGAAGAAGAAGATAGAAGACGCGAAGGCTGCGTTTGACAAAGGAAAGAAGGTGCAATCTGACATTAAGGTTGCATCTCCAAAGACATATATGCCAACTGCTCGAGTGCCCTTAAATCAATGGGTATGTAGAGAAGCATATTATCCTCAAGTTCCGAGAGGAAGAGGATCGAGGGGTAGGGTATTCGACAGAATATCCTATGCTAGAGGAGGAGGTTTCCAAAAACCTCAGTATTTTTATGAAGCTCCTTGGGAGCAAATGAATATGTCGAAGACCCAATGGAAGAAGTTCAACAAGAGAAACTTCTCGGGGTATATGAGGCCAGAGATGGGGGAATGGGTTGGACCATCGAAAGCTTCTTATCATGACATAGAAGGTGATATGCATTTGGGAGTCATCTCGATACTTCCTTCAGATTTCGCTCCAGCTGTTGAGAGAGATCAAAGGATAAGAAGAGAATTCGAGGAGGATGAAGACTACTATGAGCCAGCATTGAAACCTAATGCTGTTTGGGTGACTCAAGTAGCCTGCGTCTCGCCAGATCGAGATGCAGCATTCATCGATCCCCCAAGTGAAGAGATGAGGTTTCATTTAAAGCCTTTGATGTTAACGGCACAAATCGAGGGTCTTAAAGTTGATAAGATTCTCGTAGACGGGGGTACAGCTATTAACATTCTACCAAGTAATATGCTGCATAAGTTTGGCAAAACGAAGGAGGATTTAATTCCTCATAATGTCATGGTTTCCGATTTTAGCGGAAAAGCATCGAGCTCTGAAGGAATGATTGCGCTCGATGTGACCATAGGTACAGTGAGGAGACTCACTGTATTTATTGTTTTATACTCGAGGGCAAACTTCAATGTGTTCTTGGGTAGAGAATGGATCCACGGAGTGGGGGCAGTACCATCAACTGCTCATAAAAAATTGTTTCTGTAGAATCGGGAGGGTCAGCTCGAGGTTGTTCAAGCAGACCAGTGCGTATACACTGCGTTTGTTTCGACGGCTGACCAACCGTTGAAGACTATGGCCGTGACAAGGCCATTTACTTTTGAAGACACAAGCGATTTTAATTGCAAGTCTTTTGTGCCTTGCCATCTGAAGATGGATCTAGAGCGAGGTTTTCTTATCGAAGAGGGGGCCAACCTCGAAGTGGCCGATGATGATGCAGGGTAAGTCGTACTCTGAGTTCTTGGCTCGATTAGCAGCATATGCTAATGAGAGGGAAAATGAATCGAGCCAAGATGAACAAGTAAGTAGGGTAGGAGAAATAAAGTCGAATACTGAAGTCGACTTAAGTTTAAATGTTTTCAATAATGAGGAGATGAAACTAGATTGTATCTACAATCACTCTCCTTTAGGGTTTGAAAAAACAATCACCGATACAAGCAAGATCGGGGCACAAGATCATCTCGAGGAGATTAACTTGGGTGATGAAAATGTGAAAAGGCCTACATTCATCAGTAGGTTATTAGACCAAGAGTCTCGAGAGAGATTGATCAGCATTCTAACAGAATACAAAGATTTCTTTGCATGGGACTATGATGAAATGCCAGGATTAAACAGAAGTTTAGTAGAGCATCGATTACCTCTCATCGAGGGAAAGAAGCCCATTAAACAAATACCTCGAAGGTTTGCACCAGAGGTCCTGAGCAAGATCAAAGAAGAAATCGAGAGGCTGCTAAAAGCTAAATTCATTCGAACAGCCAGGTATGTTGATTGGATTTCTAATATAGTTCCTGTTATTAAGAAAAATGAAAAAATGAGAGTGTGCATAGATTATAGAGATCTAAATGCTGCTACTCCAAAAGATGAGTACCCGATGCCTATAGCGGAAATGTTAATCGATTCCGTAGCAGGCAACGAAATGCTAAGTCTTCTTCTTGATGGATATTCGGGGTACAATCAAATTTTCATAGCCCCAAATGACATCTCGAAAACCGCATTTCGATGCCCGGGGGCATTGGGAACATTTGAATGGCTAGTCATGCCATTTGGTTTGAAAAATGCTGGGGCAACATACCAGCGAGCCATGAATTTAATTTTTCGTGATTTAATTGATGATTTTATGCAAATTTATATCGATGATATAATCGTGAAATCCAAATCGAAAGAAGCTCATTTTGAGCATTTAAAATTTTCTTTCGATAGAATGCGAAAGCATGGATTGAAAATGAATCCACTAAGATGTGCTTTTGGTGTACAAGCAGGAGAATTTCTTGGATTCATAGTTCACAAGAAAGGCATCGAAGTCGACAAGAATAAGGCTAAGGCAATTCTCGAGATATCTCCCCCAAAGAACATAAAACAATTGCAATCATTGTTGGGGAAGATTAATTACTTAAGGAGATTTATTGCCAACTTAGCTGAAAAGACGCGCGTGTTTTCTCCATTGTTGAGTTTGAAGAAAGAAGAAAAATTCAAATGGGAAACTCAACATCAAGAAGCTCTTGAGCAGATTAAGAAAAGCTTAAGCAATCCTCCAGATCGAAGCCGATAAATCGAGGAAAGCCTTTGAAGCTATATATCTCAACGATCTCGAAGATACTATAGCTAGTATGTTAGCTCAAGAGGATGAAGATGGAGTAGAAGGCGCGATTTATTATTTAAGTCGATTGTTAGTTAGTGTTGAAACTCGATATACTCCTATCGAGAAGTTAGGTCTTTGTTTGTATTTCTCATGTTGTAAACTGAAATATTATATGAGACCTAATGAAGTGATTGTTTATTCAAAAAACAATGTGTTAAAGTTTCTGTTATCGAAACTCATTTTACACAGTCGAGTTGGTAAATGGTCTTTAGCTTTTACTGAGTTCACTTTAAATTTTGAACCATTAAAATCAGTAAAAGGACAAATAGTTGCCGATTTCATGGCAGAACATACCATTAATAATTTAATCGACTGTTATATTGAGAATCATCGATGACTTTTATATTTCGATGGATCGAGTAATGATAAAGGAACTGGAGTAGGAATTTTAATAATATCTCCAAATCATGTTCCTACAAGATTATTGTTCGAAATAATCCCGAATTGCTCGAATAATGAAGCTGAATATGAAGCTTTGATAGTGGGTTTAGAAACTTTGCAATTAATGAAAGCTAAAAATGTTTTAGTAAGAGGGGATTCTCAGTTAGTAATTAAACAAGTAATGTGAGAATATAAGTGTTTGAACCTTAATTTATTACCCTATTTATCGAGGGTACACGAGTTAATTAAAGGGTTCGATGAAATACACTTTGAACATATTCATCGAGAATTTAATCTAGAGACAAATGATTTAGCGCAAATTGCATCTAAATATAAATTGTCAATAGAGAATTTAGAAAAGATGATTGAAATTCGTAAAAAATTGCCTAAGAGTCTCGATATATGTTGTATTACAAACTTAGACGTAGATGATTGGAGATTACCATTAATAACTCATTTAAAATATCCACAAGCTCCGGCAGATCGAAAGATCATGTATCGAGCAAAGAGTTATATGTTAGTTGGTGATGAATTGTTCAAGAAAAGCGTCGAAGGGGTTTTCTTGCATTGCTTGAGTGAAAGTGAAGCCTATATTGCTATGGCTGAAGTCCATAGTGGGTTGTGTGGTGCTCATTTAGCAGGTGAAAAAATGAGATGGTTAATTTTGAGAAAGGGTTTTTATTGGCCATCGATTAAACAAGATTGCATAAATTATGCGAAGTCTTGTGAAGAATGTCAAAAATTTGGACCAATACAAAGAATTCCTGCAAGTGAGTTACACTTAGTGGTAAAACCATGGCCTTTTAGAGGATGGACTATCGATTTGATAGGTCAAATTCATCCTCATTCATCAAAGGGTCATAAGTTTATAATAGTTGCAGTAGACTATTTCACTAAGTGGGTAGAAGCTATTCCCTTAAAAGATGTGGAACAAAAAGATGTGATCGATTTTATTGAAGATCACATTGTGCATCGATTTGGGATACCAGAATCGATTACGACTGATCGAGGAACAGTGTTTACTGGGAGAAGAGTAGTTCAATATGCTGAATCGAGAAATATCAAACTATTAGCGTCAACACCTTATTATGCACAAGCCAATGGACAAGTGGAGGCAATAAATAAGGTGATAATTAGTTTGATTAAGAAGCATATTGGGAATAAACCTCGAAATTGGCATGAAACATTAAGCAAAGTGTTATGGGCATATTGAAATTCTCCTAAGAATTCTACTAAAACTACACCGTTTAGGTTAGTTTATGGTCAAGATGCGGTATTGTCCGTTGAGATAAATTTACAGTCGTTAAGAATTCAAAGGCAAGGAGAAATCTCGAGTGAAGATTATTGGAATTCTATGTTCGACGAGTTAAATGAGTTGAACGAAGAAAGGTTGAATGCCTTAGAAAATATAATTCAACAAAAGAATAAAATCGCTCGAGTTTATAATAAAAAGGTTAAGAATAAGTCCTTTGAAGAGGAAGATATTGTGTGGAAGGTGATTTTACCCATGGATAAAAAATCGAAGCGTTATGGGAAATGGTCTCCAAGTTGGGAAGGACCATTTGAAATTACAAAAGTTTTATCAGGTAACGCTTATAAAATTGTCGATTGTGAAACAGGAAAATCGATATTAACGATAAATGGAAAATATTTAAAGCACTATGAACCACACATGAACAGAATATAAGAAGTTAGTAATGAACTTTTCGATTAATAAAAATGTATACATAAGATAAATGTGTACAAGGAAAAGAAAAAATAATAATAAATAAATGAATAAAGTACAAAATTTTACAAGTTCTAAACTATGAGACATGTTTGTCTCGATGCTCGGAAACATGCATATGGAAAGCACGAGCATTTTGGTTCCAAGAAATGGCTACATCTTCTAAGTCTTGGTCGATTTTGCCTATCTCAGCTAGAGTGTTGGATAAATTGATGGCAGATGATCTAGCCTGAGATAGAGAAGATTGTCGCCTTTCTTGTAGTTGCACCTCTTTATTTCCCAGCTCTTCATCGTATGTATCGAGCTCGTCCAGTTGTCGCTTCAGAGCTTCGATCTCAGAGTTGATGCGCGCCCTTCGCTTAGAAGACGAAGCCTTATCAAGTTTGACATTGGACATTTGGGAGTTAACATCTTCGATTGAACGTTTATGTTCGTTCAAAGTGTTTACCCCCATTATCTTAGTGGCTTCGAAATCTATTTTTCGAGTCTCGAGTTGTCTCCTCTTCTTTTGAATATCTCGAGCATGGTTCAAGAGGTAGACAAACTCTTTTACCTCAGCTTCAAAATCGGGAGGGAGACTCTTCACTTCAAACTTTGAGACCTCTTCGACGATCTCTTGAATCTCCCTTTTTAGTTGGGGTGTTTGAACAAGGATGTCCAAGGGAGTCGAGTAGGTCGTCGCTCTGAAGTTCTTCACGACGGCGTCGATGTCAGAAGTTGAGGTCGAGGTTGAAGGCTGGGATGTCGAGCTGGTTACCCGAGACGGATCTGATAATGAGTCCAACATATTGAGGATGGAGAATGGGTCTTTTTCGATCTCCTCCAATATGCTGGTGAGGTTGCTTAATTCGGGGATCGTCTCGGTTGAGAGCATATGAGGTGACCCTTGACCTTGTCCCTCATCATCTTGAGCCTCTCGATGCTCAGATGTACTTGGAGAAAGAGGGAGGTCCGCCACTTCGATGGCAAGAGGTGATTGAGGAGGAAGAACCTCTTCGTTGATAATGTTGCCCTCGGGGGCAGGGGCAACCTCTGGGACGTCGGCAATAGGCACCTCGACGTGTGAAGTGTTCGGATCCTCGACGGGTAAATCTGTAACATCTCCTGCATAAAATTATAAGGTAAGTTAAATGGAATATTTAAGGAGACTTGAAATAACATAAGTTAAAAAGCTTACCTTCGATGATGATCAAATCATCACCTTTAGGGGTTACGGCGACTAGAGGTTGAGTCGATACTGGATCCTGTAAACAAAGTAAGAGTCGAGTTATTGGTAGTGATAAGACGCCAAATCTCGATGTAAAATGTTTATCGAACCCTTACCGACACATTAACTATTGACTGATGAGGGTTGGAAGTGTTGGACTGATAGGGGTTGGGACTGTTGGCTCAACGATTGAGGTCTCCTCGATATGTGAGTCCAGATTGCTGAAAATGTTTGTGGTCGAGGTAACCTGAAATAAGAGGTTATCCAAAAATTTGCAATATAAATTCGATGATATTGAAATCGACAAAACATGAAAAGAGAAAAATAAAAGATACCTCTTGTAGTTGAAAGTCCTGTATCTTTTTCCTCACGAGAGGAATTTCTTCACTCTCGAAAGAAGAGACTCGAGTCGGCGCTGGCTGTGCCTGAGAACGATAGGTGAATAAAAATTCGAGAATCAAGGAAAATAAAATGTTAAGTATTTCGAAATATTTACCTGAGTCCTTGGAACTTTGGATTTAGAGCTCAGGGGTTTCTAAGACTTTCGCTTCGTGGACTTGGCGGGGATCGAAGAAGCCGCTTCAGGTCGAGACTGGGTCCCCTCATCGTCTTTATCCCAGTCTTCGGTTTGTTCAGGAAGCTTTTTTGGCTTGGCTGAAACATAAATCGAATATAGAGGTTAGTACACAAGGAATGAATATCGATTAAGATAAGTAGTAAGAATTCTCACTCCAAAGAGTGGGAGTCAAAATCCTTGTGTACTTAATATGTTGCAACCATGAAGTAGCTCGTTCTCTCGGCAACTTAGATAAGGGAAATAAGATAATCGAGAAACGGTTACGTTTGTTTTGGGGGTATTTTCGTAATCGGCTCGATATAATTCCTTATCCGAACGAAGTTCTCTAACCCATTTAGGATGAGTTAGTGGTTTGGCTACACCAAAGGGTGCTGAGGGAAAAATCGGGAGGTTTTTAGGGCAATATTTTTCGAAAATAGTTTTGCCTAAAGGGTTTATAACTTTGAAAGACTCTCGATTTTTATCTACTTTGCGTCTAAGAGAACGAGCTACCACTAGAATGGTGGCCCTCAAGTGTACAGGATTATAGCACTCCTGATAAAAATTCTCAAATTTAATAATTTGAAGACAATGGGTCCATTTACCTTTCTTCGACTTGCTAGGATCTTGCACAAGAGATGGGGAGGTGGTTAATCTCGATAAAATAATTTCAATAGTAGCATGATTAGAGAGAAACCACCGAGTCCACCAGTTGTGGAACTCTTGTGTACAATAGTAGGCTGGCTCGAATGGATAGTTCGAGGGTGAGCTTTTTCTTCGGGAGCACAGCCTTCAACTCGTTTTGAAGAGTCTTCTCGGTAATGACAAGGGTATGGAGATGTGGGTCACTTAACCGAGGAAAGGGCAGCATCTGACAAAGGCCAAATTGCCTCGACAGTAGCTGTGGTTGATATGGAAAGAATTTTACATCTTTCATCTGGAACCCTCCAACGATGATGTCCCACGCAAGGAAGTTCTTCCATATATCGATGAGTTCTTGTTGGGCACCTGGTGTTGGAGCTGGGAAGCGTTGACATAACCAGGTTGGCCCTCGGAGAGAAGTCTTCGAGAAAGGAGCGATGTCCTCAGAAAACTGGTCTTTACTTAGGAAATATTGGAGGCACCTCTCGTAGTTTTCTCGAGACGGCTTCATCTTGCGTGGAAGTAGAGTGGTCAATCGACCCCCTTCCAAAGGATAGGTCGATGGTGCTTTGTCGGAAGGGGGGAGGATTCCTTCGAGAATCGAGTTCAACCACAGCTGAATGAACCAAATGGGCCCCGATAGATTTCCATTTGGTTTCGCTGCGTATAGTGTGTCTGCTGCTTCATGGAATGCAAAGTAGACGCCAACCAATTGAAGCTTAGCGAGACTTATTTGGGGCCTTCCTCGATGGAGTAAACATGCTAGGTTGAACATGTTCGAGGAAATTTGGATTGAACGGGGGCAAAAGACTTGTGTATGGAGCCAATACACAAGGAAAGCTACCTGCTCTGATTCCGAGACAGCTGCATCGGGATCTTCATTGCAATGATGCCCCAAAAAGTGGCCGTAGGCTTTTTGGGACCAGTCGATCTCTGTCTCAAATTCGGAGTCGATGGGGAATGCAGCAAGTGTATAAATTTCCCCACCTGGTTTGAGTCCCGTAATGGCAGTGACATCGAGAAGTGTTGGTGAGAGTGGACCACATGGCAATTCTAAGGCGTGCAAATCCTTGTTCCATAAGTGTACTGCCGCTAAGAACATTGACATATCGAAAGAGGATATGTCGAGTTTGCTTAGCTGAATGAAATCGAAGATTCCAATCCGCTTCCAGTGGTCACCATATGATGCTTCCACTCTCTTTAACCAATTCAAATAATTGGTTCTCTTGTTGGCTGGACTTGTTCTATAAACCTTCAAAGTAAGCTCTAAGAAATCCAGCCTTATCGACGCTCCTGTACTTAGTGAAAGTCCCTTAGGCGTGGAGGGGAAAAAATCCTTGATGGTGTCCAAGGAGAAGTTCGGTCGGTAGGGGCCAACAAACGTGGAGGGAGTACCAGAGAGAGAGAAAGGAAGAAGTACCTGAGAAGCCCAAAGCTTCTTCGTCTCTTCTTCCAATCCTGGGAAAGGAAGATACTTGGCACCATTGAACTCTAGAAGCTCGGCGTCAGGAATAATGGTTACGTCTGATGAGGCCATTGAAGGAGTTTGAAGGGTAAGGTATAGAGAGGAAAAGGGAGTATTGGAGCTTTGTTGAAGAGGAATGCACGAAGAGTGGCAAGGGAGCTGAGAAGGCAAAGAATACTGAGAGTTGAGTGGAAGCGTAAAGACGAAGGGTTAAAGGTAGGGTTTTTATAAACCCTGAAAAGATAACGTTGTGGAGGGAAAAAATAGAAAAGCTGTTTTTTTTTTATATTCGGTTGGGATTCGCGAAGGATTTTCTGAAGAGATTTGACAAGGGTAGGTGAAGGGGTTTTTGCGGGAACCCCAAACGACGTCTCATTTAATGCCAAATCAGGGATGTCAG
Organism: Lablab purpureus; assembly: GCA_030347555.1. Taxonomy (NCBI): domain Eukaryota; kingdom Viridiplantae; phylum Streptophyta; class Magnoliopsida; order Fabales; family Fabaceae; genus Lablab; species Lablab purpureus. The sequence continues at coordinate 26,853,398 of CM059256.1, read as the reverse complement.
GAATGTTTTACTTTGTTTCCTCGTACAAGATAATGATCGAATGTATGTACATTCATGTCGATATTATCTTGGGGGCATCTGTTATCGATGGAGATTTAAATCGATGAATATCGAGGTAGTCACCAATATATATCGAGACAGTTGAAACCCAGTGGTAAAAGATCGAAGACGTAAGTAAAGAGACTTAGTTGAAAACTCAGTAATGAAGATTTAGCAAAAGATCGAAGGCGCTGATGAAGATACGTGGTTAAAGATCGAGAAAGCTGGGAACAATCGAGGAATGTGAAGAATGGATATCGAGACACTTGGGTAATTCCACGTCATTCTTGTAAAAGGGAAAAAAACACGTGTGTAAAGGTTTAAAAGGTCGAAACGTGGGGAACGTGGGAAAACCGTTTTTAAACGGTTATTTGTAATGAGGTAGTATAAATAGACAACGCGGGGAACATAAAAGGGGTTAGACTTTTGTAAGTGAAAAAGCCAGAGAGCAAACGAGAGCAACAATGGCGAAGCACTGCATAGTTCTAATGTTTTTAGCTTGTATTTTAGATTTCCTGCAGTTGTTTTGATTCTATCCCTGGTAATTAATAGAATTACTTTTCCGTGTTCATTTATTACTGCTTTCTTTACTTTCATGCATCTGTTAATGGGTTAGGACTCCTTTACTTTTGAACGCTGTTTTACGCTTTCTGCAATCTCCTTTATTAAATATAAAAAAATAAAAAGAAGGATTTAAAGTGATAATCACTGCTAGCCTAAAAGTAACCCGCAATTCGCATTATGAGTAGGTGATTAAACACTTAATTAACATTCCATTTCATCGAACCAAAAATCATAAAAACAGTTGGAGATGTTACTTTTCTATATAAATGATTCATTCACAAGTTTTTATCTAATCATTGAACTCAAAAGTTTATATTCATGCAAAAAGAGTTGAATAACTTACCTGCAAAATTTGTAAAAGTTTATGTTATATTAAATGTAAACATACTTAAAATGATATTCATTTGCACAAGTTTAAAATGAATCGATTATTTCAATACAGTACAATCTAATTAACACGACCATGAATTATTACGGATAAATTTTTTATTGTTAGATATAGCTTATCCCACACTAGAACAAAGTGACCTACTGATTTTTCTTAAATTTATAATAATTTAAAAATAATAGAAAATATAAGTCCAAATAGATTTAAGAACATAATTTTATGAACCCAACTTGATTCGTTAGACGTAAGAGACTAAGGGGAATTGATTTCATATTATTAGTTTGATACTATGATTAAATTATGAAAGTATAATGTAAAATGTACTTTTAAGAAAAATATAGAAAGTAAAGCAATTAAAAGTTTGAATGTTCCAAATCACAAAATCGAATTTGTGCTTTGTAGTAGTAGTGGTAGCATTTCTCTTTTGGAGAAAAAAGCACATGGCTTCCGTGTAATTAGCTTTGAATAATATTAAATTAGATGTGACCTGATCTGACTATATTTTATATGCAAAAAATGAAATAAGTTAAAACGAAAATATTAAAGAGTGAAAGGGAAAGCGCATAAACAAGTACAGAGACTCCATTTATTTCTCTCTCTCTCTCTCCGCACCGAGGCCACGACTCACTCAACCGTCATAATATGACACTCGCGTGAGCCAAATCGCAAGAGACATGTCGCCAGAGTGTGCGTGATTGCGAATCCACTCATCCATCTCACTCCTTCCCCACTCACTCAAAAACGCAAACACACACTAACAAAAACAAAAACAAAAACAAACGCACACGCATTTCCTAATTCTCTTCTCGAAAGCATCTTCAACCATATAGCATTACCCTTTCAGCTCCGTTCTCACCAGGTTTGCCTCTCATTTCCATTTCCGCTATTTCATCCTTCACTCGCTGGATCCGATTCTCGAATATCAATTTACATTCTTTTACTCACAATACTTTCGCTTCTCTTATTTTCTATTTTATTCTTTTCACCTCGCTCCTGTCACTGCTTCATCGGATTCCAGGCTTTTTTATATGTGCTTCAGTCTTGGCCTTTCTCTTTTTCTAATTCATTTCACATTTTATTCGTTTTCGCTTTTGTGAGTCAACGCTGCTGTTTTACGCCACTGTGTGAACGGATCGGTTTGAGAAGAGAGGAAAATCGAATTGAGGTTGAAAAGGTTGACGTTCTTCGTGTTGGACTCGGTGAATGGAACAGAATTGGTGTCTTTTTACTGTTTTGTCTTTGTTCAAATAGATCGGTCGGCTGCTTATATTCTATGTTGTTAATTAGTATTTGTATTCCGTGAACGAAGGGGCTCCGGGAAAGTGCATAAAGAATTGTTAGGTGTTTCGGTATGTAACTATGCCGGCTTTTGGTTTGATTGTGATTAGGGTGATGTAGCTACTTGTGATTGAGTACAGTGGTTTTGATTTGATTGTTATGTATATTTTGGGGAAATTCGAAATGGAAACCTTGTGTTTGTTGACGGGAGTTCTTCTTTATAAGGGTTTGATTGTTGCTGACTTTTGGTTATTTTGTTCTTATGTTTCAACTTTCATGATTTATGGTTGAAGATGTTAGGTTTAAAGAGGAAATGTAATCTTGAAGTTTTGTGCTGCAGGTGAAAGCTAGTGCATTTGGCGGGCACCATGTTCCTTCTTAGAAGGCAAGGCCAGAATCAACAGGAGAATGATCCCTCAAAACAAGATACAAAGGTATACTTTGTTAACTCAGAAGTTCCATATCAGATCTTGAAAAGTCCCAAGGATTACTTTTAACAATATACTCTTTTGCAATACACACTCTCTTGTTGAATATATATATTTTTTAAAACTACAAAATCATATGTGGGGTTCCGTAAATACGAAGTGGATCCCTCACGATTCTGTGGGTTTCAACAACTTTTAGCCAATAACAGAGAATACATCAGAGAAAGTGTTTCTAGCATTTATCAAATTGCAAATACAAAGTTATTTTGAGTCTATTATTCTCTTCGTGGCAATGCTATCTTTTATGAGGACTAAGTGTAACACATCTGCAAACAGGTGAATGAACTCAGGGCTGCTCTTGGGACCCTCTCTGGTCGTCGATTACAGTATTGCACAGATGCGTGTCTAAGGAGATATTTAGAAGCAAGGAATTGGAATGTTGATAAAGCAAAGAAAATGGTGGAGGAAACACTCAAGTGGAGGGAAACTTATAAGCCAGAAGAAATCCGTTGGGTTAGTTTGATTTAACTGATTTTGATCGGCACATGCACAATTTGGTGATGCCAAAAATGAAATTGACAATGATCAGTTCATACTTATAACACTGATCCATATTGTAAATTATTTGGCAAATAGATGATGATCAATCAGCATATCAGTATACGGTCTCGATGTTTATTATCTTGTTCGAACTTGTCTCGGTCTGTGTGTTGTTTTGTCTTTTACTTGTGGCAGAAGCAATTCGTTTATATTGTCCTTTTACTTTATGATCTTCTGCAAGATACTTCTGTGCAGTCTTTACTGCAAATATATCTAGTGCTTTTTTTCTTGGGGCAGCTTAATTCTTAGATTATAAATATAAATACTACTGTACTAGATTACTCAATATAAGGTCAAGAACATATACGTCTAAATTTTAAAATGTTGAGATTGAGTTGTGTCTTTTGAAATCAATTAAGATCACATTAGGATCGTAATACATTTAGTTTCAAAATATATGAACGATACCTTCTACATGTTTTTAATATCTGCTTAGTCTGCAAGGACTAAGCCTCTCTTGTTTCCACTGAAATATGAAAGAAGGGAATTGAAGCAACTGAAATGGGAAGTATAATTAAAATTTCATTTCTTTGTTTGCACTTTAAAAAGAGTGGGAAATAATAAAATTTCATGGGCTCCATATGTAAGGCGTGAAAGTGGGTGGATATCACAGAATACATGTACAGTACAAACACTTGTTATTTTGCTCCTGCATTTCAGATTATGCCCGTTACTGCTACGTGTTCTAAGAATAAATTATATTATCACATTTCATTCCTTCATTAATTCTATTCAACCAAACAACACATTTTCTCTTTGTATTATTTTTATTTCCTTTTTTCTTATTTATTATTTTCTATTTCATTCTTCATCCAAACAGAGCATTAATGAAACCATCATCAAGTGACAGCCTGTTTATGGATATTGCCCTTTCATATACTGCATATACCCTGTATTTACAATTGAATTACTTTCTACATCCAGGCTGAAGTAGCACATGAGGGTGAGACAGGAAAAGTCTCCAGAGCTAACTTTCATGATCGACTTGGGAGGACTGTGCTTATTATGAGGCCAGGAATGCAGGTTTGTACAAGCATGTATTTTTAAATGGGCTTGTCCGTACATGACTGGTTAACTTATCTGTTTTCTTTTGTTAGAATACGACATCAGCTGAAGATAATATCAGGCATTTAGTCTATCTATTGGAAAATGCTATCCTAAATCTTCCTGAAGGTCAAGAACAAATGTCGTGGTTGATAGACTACACAGGATTATCACTTAATACAAATATTTCTGTTAAAACAGCTCGTGATATTATTCACATTTTACAAAACCACTATCCAGAAAGGCTTGCTATTGCTTTTCTGTACAATCCACCAAGAATATTTCAGGCTTTCTGGAAGGTTTGTTCTCCTTCCCTGCAAGTTATACTTGGTCTGCTTTTGCATGGCTTTATTTATATTTTCTAATAAGAAGTTTGCATTGCATTGTAATGTTTGTCATTTATATTTTACTTTTGAAGATCAGGCAATAGTTGGCTAAACCTTTTTGCTTATGTTAATGTTATTATGTTCTGGATCACTTTTAACTTCAGAACATCTGATGATCTTTATATAATTGAATATTCAAATCTTATAATTTCTGTCAGTTAGGGAAATTTTAGTTGGTTTTCAGCAAAATAAACTCATTAAGAATTATACACTGTAGTTATTCTTAAAGACGATCGTGTAGGTAGTGTATTTAATATGCTTTTCTTCTTAAGTTCTTTTGTGGATGGGGTCTGGGATCTTGTAGAAGGATGTATGAAGTATGTTAGTTTCTTATGCTCCCAGCCTTCTCTTCTGTAATATTTTTCTTCTTCACCTTGTAGTATTGAAAATTTGGATGTTGGTTAACTTCTATGATTGTACTCTATTTGAGGTTGAATTTGAGCTTTTAATAGTTACCTCTTCCCTTTGACAAATTTGAAGTTGGTCTTACTCTGACAGGCCGTCAAGTTCTTCCTGGATCCCAAGACAGTCCAGAAGGTGAAGTTTGTTTATCCTAATAATAAGGACAGCGTGGAGCTAATGAAATCACTCTTCGACCTGGAAAACCTTCCAAGTGAATTTGGAGGGAAAACAAGTTTGATGTATGACCATGAAGAGTTCTCGCGGTTGATGACCGAGGATGATGTGAAGACTGCTAAGTTCTGGGGAATTAATGAGAAGCCTTTCAACCCTCCTAAGAAAGGGCATGCTGGGGCAGAGGTGGCACCAGAACCCGTTTCTGTTCAGACAGTTGTTAGTTAGTAGAGCTAGCTTTCGAACTGTAGTCATTTATATAAACTGAAGTGACTACATATCTGAATCATGAATTCAGTGGCTAATTTAAGGAGAGCCGAATAAGCGGTATTTTGTATCTTACAACTTTTAACCATTTATGGCAGTAGTCCTCTCCTTTTAGGTAAGCGAACTTAAATTCTGATTGGATATTCCAACTACATATGCAATTCTCCAAGCCTGTGCAAAGTGAATTACTTTGGTTTTTGACTTGTCATTATAGCTGTTCAATCAAATAATACAAACTATAAAAATTGATCCTAAAGAGAGAAATGAATGGCAAATCATTGAAATTGATTTTTCTTGTTGATTTGGATAGGACTTCAGATTCAATTTTGAATGGCAATTCAATTTTAAAATTATTAGTTTATTTTCCATTGTCTATCAATTTAAATCTCATCTTATTATTTTGATGTCTTAGTACTTTATTAATTTTAAATTAATTCATCTGTTGTATTTTATTTATTAGCATTGAGTTTTATTTGAAAAAAATTTAGAAGTTCAATGTTGATGCCTTAATAATGGAGAAAAAAAGTTATATTTTTCCTCCAGTTTTTAAATCAATATCAATATGCCTTTTAAATTAATTATTATAAAGATAATGAATTAATGTAATTGAAAGATAGAAGTTAATATTACACTTATAACGCCTAGCTTATACTAAATATTATTTATATTTTTTCTAATTTTAAAAAATATATTTATTTTCTTTATTTTTTAATAAAATAACACTAATATTCTTTATGTAAAACACTTCATAAGTTTTTGAACCTAAAATCAAATTATTAATATAACCAATCAATTAAATTTTTAATAATACAATTTTCTTAATTTTAAAAACACCAAAAGTTTTTTAGCAAAAAAACCCGTAAAATTTTAAAAAAACTCAACGAATCTCCTAACATATCAACGTAGTATTTTTTAGTACATATAATACTATGATCTTAATAGGAAAATAAATCAATAAATACATAATTGTAACATATCATGAAGTTTAATAAAATTTAGTATAATTCTTCTCCAATCTATATAACTATTTTAAAATATATGATAATATTTAAATATTTATATTGGTCCAATAATAGAAATGAAAAACATTATTATTAAACTAATTGTTATAATTAATGTACATAGTATAATCATCTAAGTCATCATACTATTACATATATAAGAAGTCTCGTAACATAAGTTTGATAAATCAAATCACAATAACAAAAAAATTGTATTTTAACTATTAGTTATAATTTCTGATTTAATATAAATGTTGGATCCAATAATTGATATTTGAGGAAAAATCATACATTTTAAAAAATTTATATTAAGCAAGTTATATAAGAAGACACTGACACTTTTAATATTTAAGCATATTTGAAGTGCAGAATTTAGGATAAATTTGAGACATCTAAAATAAAAAACTCTTGCATCTCATATGTAGAATAAATTCTTCTTCAACTTATCACTATAGATTTTTTAATATGTGATTTAAATACTTTATAAATGTAAGATATCTTTATATATAGATTTCATGTAATACACAAATTTAATCAATAGTTCATTCATAATCCTATATTTATATCTTCATATTTAATACACATTTATATATATATATATATATATATATATATATATAAAATATAAATTATACTTATTCACATTACTTAATTTTTACAAATGATTTAATTTTAAACATTAAAGAAAAATATATAAAGTATATTCATAATTCCATTACAATAAATTAAAACTATAAATAGCAAGGCTATTTAAATATAAAAAGCCAATAAGAAAAATTATTTTTTTCTAACATTAGGTGAGCTAATTTTTTGATAGACTAAGCGAATTTCGAATTAGTTAAACGAATTTTGGATCAACTAAACAAATTTTGAATTTGGAAAATATTCTAAAATCTTAAAAATCCAATCCCTCATGTGTTTGTAAAATAACTATAGAATAAAAAAAATAAAAAAATACAAAAAGTGAATTGATTGAAATAAAAAAACAGATTTTCACTCTTTAAAATAAGTACTACATATTTATAATATATAAATATATATAATGTATGTATAATTTAACTGAATGAATCAAATTTAAACAATTTTTTAATTCCAAAACAAACTTAAAAATTATCTTTGAAATGTTCAGTTTCACTAAAAATTTTTACATGTCTACAATTCAGTTTATTTTATATATAGCATGGTATTAATTTTCAAAAAAAGTAAGATTATTATATTAATGGGTGAAATTAGTTGGTCATGTAATCTAAATTGGATTCAATCAGTTTATTTTGTTCTAAAACTAAACACAAAGCAGTAAGAAAAAAATTTACTTGTCATTGTCTTTTAGTGCTATTAGTCAAATTATTACAAACAGGTCCCGTAGCTCAGTTGGTTAGAGCGTTGGTCTTATGAGCCGAAGGTCGCGGGTTCGAGCCCCGCCGGGACCATTGTGTTTGCTTACATGTTCCAACAATCATCATATTCGTTTTTTTTTTCTTTTTTGATTGAATCTTTCAGACTAGACTATTACATGAAGAGAAATAAGAAAAAAAGACGGGATAAAAGATGCAGTGAAAAATTTGCTCAACAACTCCGTAAGATAATACTGATGATTACAATAGAAGCAAATGAATGTTGAATAAGCATTTGAAGGAAACCGAATTGAGAAGCCTATCCCTTGCCAACGAAACGGTAAACAATAACGCCAACCCTAGATCCATCGGGAGGAGAATCAGAATGCAAAACGTCAACATGGAAGTGCTTCTTCGCCTTCCTGAAAAACGCCGACTCCTTCTTCCACCTCTTCATGTGGGACATCACAAACACCATCTTCTCATTCCCCTCTCCCTCCGCCGCACCCTTACTTAGCATCATCAAACGCAGCGTTTCTAACAGAGGCTCATAAAGGTGATCGTGATACACTACATCCGACGCTAGAATAAGATCGAAATCCCGCCCGATCGCTTCCACGTCATCAGCGTGGCCCCACCTCAGAGGCGCAACGGTTACTTCCCCGCCCCTGGACCCCACCACCCCCGCGTTCGCCTCCGCGTTGAATTGGAGATTGGGAACCACGTGAGGGAGGTCCGTGATGGTCACGTGACAGCCGAGAGTTGCTGCGGCCACGATTCCCACGATGCCTGTGCCGGAGCCGAGCTCGAGGATCCTTCGGCGGCCGGCGAGCACGGTGGAGAGGGGGCTGGAGGGAGGGTCGGCGCGGTGGCGATCGAGGAGGGAGACAAGGGAGGTGGCGGCGGGCCAGAGCTGGAAGGAGAGGCCCTCGGAAGGTAGCTGGCGAATGGTGAGCGTTGATTGAATCGAAGGGAGAGAATGGTTCTGGAGCAGGTGGTGATTGGGTGCAGCCTCGTGTAGGGTAGCGGAGGGTCCGGGGTTGACGTCATCGTTTAGGAGGAGCATTGCGAAGGGGTTTATTATCTGGTCTTCATCGTTTTCTTCACTTGCCATTCTTTTCGGGTGGAGCCGTTGAGGTTTTGACTTTGGGATTGCGCCGTCGCCGACGACGACGCTAGGGCATGTTTTGCCTCCGGATTTATGTATTTATAGTCAAAGTGAATTCCTGTTATTTTACTTTCCTGCCCCTGTCTTTGTTTATTTCAGGTTTTTTTGGTAGCTTTTTTTTGTCCACACCTTTTCAATTTTCTCTCATTATTTTGAACACTTTTACATCATTTCTACCTTCTTAAGGAGCTCAGTAATGGAAGAGCGTTTCGACAATCATAAACTGGTGATGTCTTAAAATTAACTTATAGAGGGAAACAGCACATCCCAACTATATTAACATTATCGCAGTAAATTTGATAGAAAAATTACTATTTAGTTTTTAAAAAGTAAGATTAAATTAAAAATATTTAAAATATTGAAATAATATTAAAAAAATATTATTATAAAAAATTATTTAACTTTTTATTAACAAATCTAATAATAATTAAAGAATAATATGATGATAAACTATTTTGTAATACCCATCAATTATTAAGTTTCCCCCTTAAGTTTTAATCTTTTTGCTCGGTTTTTTTACCAATTATATCTTTCCATTTATAAGATAATAGGAATTTTGCAGGTAAGTAGAGATGTCACCGTTAAAGTGGAAATTATTACAAATTTTGTTTAATTATGATGATTTAAAACAAATACTGCGCAGAGAATCTTAATTGTTTGACGGTTTTTCTATGTAGGAGCAAAAGAATGTGATATTTTACAGAGTAAATTTTTAATTTCTTTAGTGAAATTACAAAACTTTAGATATAAAAATATAATAGTTAAATATTTAATTATTAATTTAAAAGATATAAAGTTTTAGTGAAATTATTCACTATATTACATAGTTTATTTTATATTTGTTATTAATATAAAAATATTATATAATTATGCAATAAAACTTTAAATTGTCATCGTCGTATTAGTAAATATGACAAAATGAGAGAAAATATTAATACTTATTGAAGGTAAATATAAAAATATTATCCTAACAGGGTAGATAAATGGTTTCATAGGTATTTTTTAAATGAAAAAATATATATAAACTTTTGATTGACCTCCTATTCACATCTTAAATATTATTTTAATTTATTTTTCAAAACTTAAAAAAAATGCATTACCACTTATATAGTGGTCCATCTATTTTAAATAACTTTCAAAGTCATTCTATATGTTTTTTTCGGAAATATCATAGTCAGAAATTATTTCAAACTATCGTCTATTTAAAGTTCTACTATGATAATTATTTCAAATATCATATTTCTTTCAAAATTACAAAATTGTTTCTTTGCCTTAAACCATATTTTCATATTCTATAAAATTCTCATAGTTTATTATTATTATTATTTCTATTTTTTCAATTATTGTCTACTTCAAATCCATCATAAACCTTCTTAATTATTTGAGCATATAAAAAAAGTTTAAGATCTGAATGTAAAAACAATACAAAAGGCTTAATAATAACATTGAAAAATATTAGAGGGCTAAAATCAAAGAAAAATGCAATTAGTCACTGAAGTAAACATTTACAGTACTTAATTAATATTTATTATTTAAGATTTTATATTGTCAACCAATTAAAATTAAGTTTTTATACAAATTTACTTTTTGGTGTATGTCTGTGTGTGCCTTGTAAACACACGCTGTAATCCTAATACGCTGGCAGTGGTGTGGGCTTAAACGAGGCAACCAAATTATTACCATTCACAAATTCGATAAACGGTGCGTTTAAGAATTCCGTTCTTCTGCACAATCTGTAGTACAACCAAGGAAAACACTGACCATCGGCGGTTGTTTCGATCGGAGACTGAGCTGGTACGTCCCGTTCACACTTCTATTCAATTTTAAGTTCTTTCTATTTCACTGTCTCTCTAACTTTCTCGAAATCTCTTTTCGTGTAATTCATCGTAAGATTGCTTCACTTTCATATATCGTTGATACATTTCCTGTGCTATATAAGAAGTTGGATTTGAGTTATGATAAGAAAAGGAAATCCATTATTAATGTGTATGCTTAATTGGTTCCAGAAAGAAACAAGATGATAAAAGCAGTGCTGGTGATGAACACGCAGGGGAAGCCTCGTCTCGCCAAATTCTACGAATTTCAGGTCCCTCCTCTCTCTTCAAACCCATTGTATCAACATTTCCGTTTATCGTTTAATTGATGCAATTTTTACGCTTTTCTTTTCTTTTCTTTTTGTGGTGGATCAGCCCGTGGAGCAGCAGCAGGAAGCTATTCGCAATGTGTTTTCAGGTTTCTCTATCTCTCCCTCTTTAATTTTCTTTTCAATTTTTCTTTCCGTTTTTGTCAACGTTGTTTCTTTTGCAGTATTATGCAGTAGACCTGAGCATGTCAGCAATTTTGTGGATGCTGAGTCCTTCTTTGGCCCGGTACTTCTCTACTTCCTATAAATTTGATTTGTCGGAGTTTTATGATTTGTTTATTTTAATTATCATTAATTAGGCGTTGGAACAAAAAAAAAAAAATGAGATTAGAGCTTTCACTTTGCAGTGCTTTCTGGCATAGTACTGCTTAAAAATATTTTATGGATTTGTATTGGCATATAATGGTGGCAAGAGTAATAGCTAGAACTGAATTACCATGAACTTGTTTTGAAACTAGGGTTAGAAGGACTGCTATGATCGTAATTGTGAGTGTGCTTTTATTTTATAATCGAAACTTTCTGCTAAGTGTTGTTAACTTGCTAGCCAACTGGTGTCGCCTGTGCTCTTTTGAGCAATTCTTTGGTTTGTTTGTAGTAATACCGTTATCTCATCTTTGTTCATTCAAGGAAAGGAAGTATGGATTTATTTATTGTATTCTCCTGCAGGACTCTCGCCTTGTCTACAAGCACTTTGCAACTTTATATTTTGTGTTCATTTTTGATAGTTCTGAAAACGAGCTTGCTATGCTTGACTTGATACAAGGTAGATTCTGATATTATCTAACTTTTACTGCATTGCATTAAATGTCAAATTGAAAAATTCGATCTTTTACAGGGACGAGTCTGCTGAATAGATTAATTGATAATTTTACTCAGTAATGGTAACTTATTGGTGTGCTTGGGAATCAATCAGTTTGTCTCAAGAAGCTACGAAGTTTTTAAAACTGGATTTTTTTTTCTATTAATATTATTCTTAAGAATTGGGAAATTTGATAGCATGAAAATGACTAATTTCTGAATGACCGTGGATAAAAAATTGTTGCAATACTGGTTTTTACCGTTCCTTGCATCACATAATTTAGATTAATATTTTTAATATACATCATCAAGTGCCTCCCAAAGTAGATAATCTGTAAGGTATGGGGCCAGTCATATACTGACTTTTTACTATCCTTATTGCTACGTCTTGCTTCTAGGCTGACTAATCTGATGAAATGTATCATACATACTTGCTATGAATTATAATTACAGATGATGTGATGTCATCAATATGATGATGAAGGTAGAAACTACCAATGAAGCTTCTTTATATCAGTAATGGTTGAGGACTGAGACGATTGAAGTTAGAATTGAGTATTGTTGTTCTTGGTTTTGGATCCTTTTGAGTATGTACATATAACATTATTTAATACTTGGGAAGTTAGTAGAACGGCAAGATAGAAACTCTTCTAGAATTTCCTACTCATAGACTGTACTTTTAGGACTTCATACCCGCTATGATCATCCCAAAACTAGCTGAAATAATAAAAAAATAAATACTAAAAATTATTCTGTGTGAAATTACAGAATAAAGTTAAAATTATATTATTATGATAAACCATATATACCTTTTAAATCATTCTGATCTCTGGTAGAGCTTAATGGTGTCATTTGATCCATGTTGTAGCCAACCTTGCATTGTGGGATATGACATAGTTGTTGTTTTACACCATAAGCATGTGAACGAATACCCATATGCATACGCATCTACATTCTAGGTTTTTAAAGGAAAAGAAAAGAAAAGTTAGTACTAAACTCTTTTCAAGAAATACTAATTTGAATGTTTATTTGGGCTAAATGCTTTTGTTCTCATTTTGCTTTTCTCACATTCTGAACTCTATTGGAGGTAATAATGTTTAGGGTTTAGCAGTCTATTAACCTTTAAATTAGTCATTTTCTTTAACCATTTCTATTTTATTGCATATTGTTCCAAGGATCTTGGAGGAGTAATTATTTGCCTTATCATTATATATTATGTATTACATTCTGCTTGGCTATTATGTAGATATGCTAACAGTTGTTCATAAATGCCTCTTACATTGTTGTTAATTTTTTGTTTTAATTTGCTTTATTTGTCCCTTTCTGCCTACAGTGTTTGTTGAAACATTGGACAAATGCTTCAGAAATGTATGTGAGCTTGATATCGTGTTCAACTATAGTAAGGTTGTATGCTTTGTGCCATCGATTATGAATCTGATATTCTTTATCTCAAATTGACTCTATAATAATGTACCCCTGTGTCAAAAAATGAATTAGAAACTGTTATGATTTCGGGAAACATTTTTTGCTGCATATATAATTTACTGCAGTCTGAGTTTGACTTGCTGGATTCTGGCATATGAAGCAATTGACAATGTTTGACTTTGCAGTTTTTACTCAAGATTGACAACTCCTTTATAGTTTTTTTTCTCCATTAATTTTATCTTGTCTTGGAATGCCCTTCAATTTAGGGAAATCAACTCTTTTTGCTTAGTAGTTTAATAGTGATACTTCAATCTAAGCAAATCTGCATCTTAAATTTCTACTAATGTGATCCTAAAATATTAGTTCATCTGCAGATGCATACTATACTAGATGAGATCATTCTCGGAGGTCAGGTGTTGGAGACAAGTTCAACTGAGGTGATGAAAGCTATTGAAGAAATAGCAAGGTGCTCTCTCTTTCCCTTCTCGTTTTTAACATTGTCTTTCTTTTTTACACAGGACTCTTCCCCCTCTAGTCTATTACATTCTTGAATAATACGATGATTTCTCTCTAAACCTCCTCTTCTTTATTTATAGGCAATTATGCCTTATTTCTTATACTATCTCATCCCGCCTAACTAACCTACTGTGACTCCCTCAAAAATCTAGACCTAATAATCTATCAATACTCCTAGTCCCCTTAAAGTTTTACCTTGTCCTCAAGGTGAATGGCTTGTAGCTGCTAAAATGAAGTTCCATTTGATGTTCAACTGATTAAAGCATGATGACCAAGCTAATTCTGCCGTCCAGCCCAATAATAGATTCCACTCCTTTCAAGTCAAAAACAAAACATGTAAACTCCTCTATGCTCTTTTAGTTCCTTGTTTTCAGTGTCAGTTTTGTCCCGGAAACAGCATCGGAGGCTCTGTAATTAATTATACTAAGATCCCATGTCTCCATTGCGAATTACACTGCTACACATGATTGCAACTGAGGATTATCAAGATCCCCCACCTTATTTTACTTTTGTGGAAGATTAATTTTGTACTACCCAAACCGAAGGCCTCCATTGTTGTCATTGGTTTAGTCCTCGGTTGTCCACTTCTGCTGTACATTGGGATTTCTATCAATTTTAACCTCCTCTTTTCAACCCAAGAAAGACCCATCTCTGCCACTATGATTCTTGATATCAAAGAACTTCATTTTGTTCTTTTCTTTATCTAAATTTTTGTCTAGTATGTTGTTAGGTTGCTCCTAATTCTTGTAGCTTGATTTTCTGGTTTTGTTCTCCCCAAACCTTCATATTCTGTTATGTTTTCTTTCACCCAACATTCGTCCCCTTCAACTTCTATCACCTGACTCCTCGTGCTCTTGGAGCTGTTCCTGTATTCCTGTACCTACTTACGTTGATATGATACCATGGTTGGAATCTTTTGACCAGTCATTTAGATTAAGAGATAGAAATGAAAGAAAATAGAGTAGGAAGTGAGATTATTTAGATTAAGAGAAAGAAAGTGGAAAGGGAAAGAAAATTAAGGGAAAATTTATGAATATTTGTGAGTGATTTGATTAATGTGATAAATTAAAATTAATTTTTAATTGATGAATTTGTAAGATTACTATTTTGTCCTTGGGTTAAAAATAAATTAGAATGATGTTTGATAATTTATTTAAACCTACTACTCGCATTTTGGTTAAAGCATTATTCTTTTGGCATATTCCAGGTACACAATTGAAAAATAATTGTAAAGTATCTAACTCCGTCCATACATTAAAAGTTAAATTCAAATTTAAATCAAATGTCAATGAAAAAATTGTAATACATTGAAACAGAATTTTAGATTAAGTCAAACTTTAAATAATATAATTTAAATTATGTTCATGTCACATTTGACTACATAATTAAAATTAAGCATACTTAAATTACAATAATTAAAATCAAAATTAGGAAATAAGACAAGTAAGATAGCATAAGCTCATTTATTTGAAAGAGACCTGGAAGTGGTCAAATCTTTGTTACATATCATATCTTTGATGTAGTCTCTCGAAACTTATGTTCATGTTGATGTTCATATTGTTTAATCCTTCCTGCAACTTCTGAATACTTATCTTCTTATTGATGTTTGTATTGTTTAATCATTCCTACAACCAATGAATACCACTCCAAATTTGTGAAAGCATGTTAGCATCATGGTGGACTAGGGTTATGCTATGATATCCACAATATGGTCCTCAAATATTGGTGGGTCTTCATGTTTGCATGTAGTACATGAAATTTCACCTAATCTCGTGTATCAAATTTCAACATGCACACACGAGATCACATATCACATTACACACAAAAAAACAATGCGGATAATCATTTATAGGAGTAGCAACAACATAATCGATTATAGGAGTAGCAACAACATAATCGATTATAGGAATAGCAACAACATAATCGATTATACTTCAAAACGAGATTATACTTCAAAACGAGAAACATAATCGATTATATTTCAAAACGAGAAACAAAATTGATTATGCTTTAAAAAGAAACACATAATCGATTATAATCAATTATGTGCTTCAATTTTAAGCATAATCGATTATGTTGCTGCTATAGTGCTGCCTATGATCAATTATCCGATGTGTAACCATGGCACTTGTAGCGTCTTCTGTGTATCCAATCATCAAACAAAAAAACACATCTCAGCCATAGCCATGCATGAACAATTCTTGTTTGACGTTCCTAGGATAACAACTGGAACACTTTCTTCAACACTGCTCCAGCACGTGCAATTGTTCAACATATCAGCAACACCACCACCCCTGTTCAACACAACACCAACACCACCAAACCACGATTGTACCGTTGGAACTAGAAACAAACGAATGACAAAGCACAGATGATAGCGACGAACCATGACTTAGATCACACCAACAAAGTCACCTTCGACTAAGGAATCAATCAGGGAAGAAGGAAGAAAAGTGTGTTCGCAGTGTGAACCAAAATCGAAATGTTCATGGGTTTTATTAAACTCCATTACTACTCGTTGGTCTTGGTAAAGTTTTCCTGCCATTCATGTGCAGAGGCTCCTCAGTTGCATAGAATTAGGCCAGGCTCTTTGTAGGCATGTGATTTGCAGTGTGGGGGAAGGGAAGGATAAAATGGTTATTTTCAGCAATCCAGCGTGGCTTTCTGCTTTCTGTGCACATTGGAGGGGTGCCCAAAATAGTGGTCACCCGTGTTCATCTTTCCACGCAAATTCGATGATGCAAACAATCACTTTCTTCGTTTTTCTTTCTGTGAGCACAGTACTCACCTTGATCCAATCAGTGTGTATGAGCCTCAACTTCCTTCAACAACGTTTTTTCCTTGTGTGTTTAAGAGGCTTGAAAATACAGCTCTACCTGGATAACTTGCCAATAAGCCTTCCTCTTTAACAAATGTTGGAATCATCTTCAATATTTGTTACCCACCCCTAGCATCAAGATTGGAGCTATGGTGATAGCACTAATAAGACTGCTTCAGAATCTAAAGAAATAAAGTATTATTATTGATGAAACACTAAATTCCAAATGTTGTGCCAATGTGGTAGCAGCCTAAGGCTAGGGTTAGAAGATATAAAATGAATGATTTCCCATGATATTCAAAAGACCAAGATTCAGCCCACTATCAGACTATATAGTCCTCTATAAAATGATAAGATGATTTATCTATTATTCTATCCTCTTTATTTATAGGCAATATGCTTCTACTTTATCTTCCCGCGCAACTAACTAACTCCCTCACTGATAGATACTTAACAGTTGATGGTATCTATCAAAGTGCTACGTCATTCTAGTAAATAAGAAACTAAAATGTTGCATTTTCCTAGATCCTTTAACTATTTGGTAATTTTTAATTAAACCCCTAAACAAAGTTATAATTTTTTGTAACTGAATCCCTAGAATTAGTTTTTGACGACATAAAACTATTGGGAAAAAGACAATTTGGATAGGTTTTAAAAATTGCAAGATCAAGGATCTAATTATAATTTTTTAAAATTGAGATCTAATTAAAAGTTCCCAAATAGTTTAACGAACTACAGATTAATTTATTTTTTATAAAAAGATTTTATATGTATTTTAAATAGATGGAATTAAAATGAATCAAAATTATTAATATTATTTATATTTCCATGAGTTTAACATTTTGTGGAAAATATGTATTATATATATTTTTGTGAATGCATACACATCTAAACGTGGTTAATACGTGAAAGCAGGCTTGAAGCAGCATCCAATGCAATCAATCTTGTTCCAAAATCTGTTTCTGGTTGGAGATCACGGTGAACTCATTTCAATTAAACTTCCGAAAGGTTCTGTGTCTACCTGCAGGGGGGCAGAAGGGTGAAGAAGTATCTATGTTCTGGGAAGTTCGTTGGATATTGCTGTCTAGAACTCTGGAGTGAGTGCTCCTAATTGATACAACAACTCCAGAATTACAGTTTTGAGTTGACATGGAAGCTACTGTCGATTGATCTAATGACACGGATCGCTTAGGCAATTGGTGTGTTTGTATTTGTGACTGATTCCCTACCCATATTGATCAAACAAACTATTATGTACATCTTTACTGTGCACATAAGTTCCCAGCTGATCCTAATTTCAGTTAATCTGTTTGTTTGATTTCAATTGACTTGAAGTATTTACCTCGTATAATACTTTCCTACACAATATAATTCTTGATCATACGTGTCAGACAATATATAACTACTGGAATCAATGCATTTAAACAGCTGTAAAAAGTCATCTTAAAGAATTACAAGTTCTAGTTTTCTGAAATCCATGTTATAGCCTCTGCATCGTTGTTATGCAGTTCATCCAAATTGAAAAATAATTGTCTTGATTCTTCTATTTGATGCGTTGCAAATTTTGCAATTGCATATAATTCCAATGGAAAAGCCATCCTTTTCAAGAAAGTTTGCAGAAGTTACAACGTGGGGGAGTCGTAATTCGGTATCACTATCACCACTCATGTTCTTTCTCTAACATCTTGAAGAACTAAACGAGCAGCGTTACGTCCAGGTGCTCCCATAACTCCACCACCAGGATGTGCTCCACTTCCGCACAAGTATAACCCTTGAAGCGGAGTCTTGTAGTTTGACCTAAGTCCCAAATCCACGAAACATTCACGTAATTATCATGTAGTTGGAACAGCATGGTTGGGGTCTGTTATACGTCAAAAAACAGAACCAGATTATATTCCAAGCCAGCATAATTTAGCTTACCACCCCTTTGCAGGTCGCATAAGGAAAAGGGAATCCAACCCCATTGCACCATGGAATATATTCCCTCCTGCCCAAAAGAACAGTTCAAAATGTTAACTGTCACAATATACAAATTCTTTCTTTTACAACATCTTGGGAAGCTGCGTCATTTATGCTTTCTCTTGGGTATCTCTTTTGTGCCCTAGAAAAAGCTTGTTGGCTTGCACTTACAAAAAATATCAACTCCATATGTTTTTGTTTGGGTGACTATGGCTAGGTTACCTGTCAAACCGATTACCCTCTCAAGATCTGGTGGAGTCAGCATGTCATAACCAATTATTGATGTGCTGAAGCCAGGAGCATATTCATCAATCAACGTGAAGCATTTTTGTGCAAACGATTCCTGAATAGATTCAACATGAGATATTTAACAAGTAGTTTTAGCATTAAGTGGCCGCCTGCACTCACAAGTTCAAGGCGAAGGTGGAACAATACAAATCCATGCACAGAAATGCATAACATAAGGAAAAAATTAATGCAACTAGAAATCCAAAACAAACTAACTCTGTAGTCATGATCTTGCCAGTCACCATCCAACGGTTTGTAGGGTGTATACTGCACAAACAGGTTGATTACATGCTTACCTATGTAGAAAGCACATTTCATTAGCTACATGTTATCAACAAAAGTCACCGTTGTTCTCGTCTACTGGTCAAAGAAATTCAACGAGAAGCTAAAGGAAAAACAAAGGCAGTTCAGCAATGCCAAGAAATCATCATAATGTGGCAAATGCATTAAAGCAAAGTAATAAAACTTCCTCCAGTAAACTAAACGTAATAGGACATCCTTAAACACAGTTTCCAGTACCAGGTGGAGATATAGTTTTGTCCAGTATGGAGGGAATTGTCATCTCAATAACCGGTCTTCTCGATGGTGCTCCATTTGATGCATCTTGACAAGCAGAGTGAATCTCCTCCATGCTAAACAGATATTAACAGAGGCAAAGAAAACTGTCATGTTCTGAGAAGAAATAAGTTGTAACTGTCTATATTGAATAATGTTAAAGCAAATGTAAATATTGATTAGACAGCATGACCTGAATCCACAATAGATGAAATAAGATTCAATTTTAACATACCTTTCTGAGCCTATGTGAATTGTGCCGACATGCTGTGGACCAGCATGGGGATGATCTAACTTGCAACAACGAAATTCAGGCAATTTATCAACAGCTACATTTATTTTTGTAGTAGCCTGTTTCAGTAGATATTTTCCAAATAAAAGAATGCCAATTAATGAAAAAGAATTACTGAGAGAACTTCCCCAAATTCTGTCCTGAGTACTAATGATTACTGGGAAAAGAAAATAAAAACCTATACTATAACGCCAAACTAAAATCTGTTCTTGCCAGGTTTACATAATCGTTGCAGTCTGTCAAATGTCAATAGCTAGCATAGAAATTAATCATACACATACTTGATGAAAGAGATAGAGAATTTTCTCACTGATTCATGTTGTTTTATATATAACTATCCCGGACTTGTTCTCTCTTTTTTCTTGCCATAACCACCCCAGGTTTGTCACCTGATGAATATTGGATGTTTCTCCAGGAAACGTGATTTTTCCATTCATGAATTCCAGGCATTCTTCGTTAGCAGTCAAATATAAACTGTACATATATTTTAATCTTACCTATTATTCTAGTTCAGTAACACAGTAGAGATTGAGGGTATTAAACATAAAATATTAACTGAGAAAAAATATTTAACTTACAGAACTGTAGTCAGAATGCTTAATGGCACGGACAAAATCATTGGGGAGGACATCGTCAGGCACTAATTCCTGGTTCATATTAGCAGATTCTATAAATTAATGTCAAATACAGGTAGAGAAGAAGTTAGTATTAGCATCTAGTTTGAGAACTTACCATGAAAGTTTTATATGGAGTTGCATTGGACAAAACAATGGAAGAATGCACTTCAGTACCATCAGCCAGAGTCACCTATATGTAAGCCATATCTACAAAATTTAATTGCTAAGATCCACCATTAAACATCCACTTGATTGAGAAAATTCAAGTGTCACGAACAACACTAACCCCACAGACAGTGCTAGAATTTTCAATCAACAACCGAGACACCTATAACAATGCAGAATATCACCAGGTGGTTAGAGCCCAGGAGAAATAAAAAAAGAAAAGGGAGAGGAGAGGGGCAGAGGTGAGAAACGAAACATTAATTCTCCTACCACTTTTGTCCCTGTGAAACAAAAATGATCTTTCTATGATATCAAAAGTTGATATTTTCAATTTCCATCAGAAGAAATTTAATTAGTGAATAAAGTCCTTTCAACAATCAGTAGGCAGGCTAAGGAATCTGAACTTCGAAAACTTTGCTGGAGCTAATGTTGAAAACTACAAGATTAAGATTAGTTCTTTTTGGAAAAAAACATCTAACAAGCTTCCCTAATTGATATAACTTACAATCCAGGACATCAAGTTTGCTAAACTCGGGAGCCATTCTTTTTAGTTTGGATAGGTGTGGATGATGATCACGTAACAATTTAGGGAAAGGAGATGCAAGACAGGACATAAATGGTCTACTACGAAGATGGTATAATTCTCTAAATTCATACCTTTTACTAATAGTTGACCTATACCATGCTCCTATATAATAAAAGAATCAATATCAAAGGTTATAGAACAATTTAAAAATTTAGTTAATTGACTTAGAGAAAGTATGTTAAAAGGACAAAAAGGAATAAGGAGAACAAATTTTAAGTTTATAGAGGGAGGAAGGCAGATTTTACCGATTCCTTCAAAAGCGACTTTAAACTCATTGGCCAAAGTAATGAAACGAGGAACTTTAGGAGAGGAAATAGATGAGAATAAGGAAGCATTACTAGATATGAGATCTGAGGCACATGAATCAATAATATGAACTTTGACTTTTCATAATTTGGACTTTAGCTTAAGATATTCCACATATTCCTCATCTGAAAATTTTGATCCAATAGAAAAAGAGATGACAACACCTGAAGATATGTTGAAGGAAGCAATAACTAATGATCAAATCAATATTTCAACATCCACAACAGAGGTCACACCAACACCAGGAGATTGCCAAAAAATGAAAAACAAAGGGAACCTAAGAGTTGTCACCAAGAGAGAGGGAACCTGAGAGAGAGAACCAAAAGAGAGAGAGAGAGAGATTTTCCCTTCAATTGAGACACGAGAGCAAGCATTGATGGTCACAAATGGAAGAGAGAGGTCCGACAAAATCCATAGAGCAGAAGTAGAGCAATTCCGGTGATGAGAAGGCAGCACATGGGTCTAACGCACCTGGGTTGCAACAAGAAGAAGAGATGCGTGTGGCAGCATTTTAGGCACCGGAACTTGGATGGTTGGTCGTTGCTCAGAAGGATAGTCATGATCCAGTGGTTTTCTTCGGCGAAAACTGGATAGAAGGATGACGTTTGACATCTGTGGACGCAGTTAGACGACGGACAACGATCAATCTAACAGTAGTTGGGTGCTGGACAAGACAGAAAAAGGCAAAGTAGGATCAACCCACTCTGCTATAAGTTAAGATTGGAAAATATGATAGAAAGAGCTTAAAAGTTTGACAGTCTCTTAGTTGTTCCATTAATTTATAAGAGATATTACAATGACTACAAAAAATGAAAAGACAAATCCTATACTACTAGGGAATATAAGTTAATGAGAAAGAACAACTTTTAATTAAGATAGGTTAACCTATCTCAACAATTACCTACCATAATAATAACCTATTCTAACATTGTTGTACTCATATAGAGAGGTTTTTGCCATCCCTTTTGGGTTACCACCAGATAGTTTCACAATCATTCCATTCCCTTGTTGCCTGGTACGAGTGCAGTCAAACTGAGACCTTACAAGTATCCTCAAAGTCAAAAACAACAAATTGAGACTATGATTTATGACATGCTAAAAGAAGGTATTATTGTACCTAGTACTAGCCCTTTCTCTATATAGGGAGGTTTTTGCCATCCCTTTTGGGTTACCACCAGATAGGTTCATAATCATTCCATTCCCTTGTTGCCTGGTGCGGGTGCCCTAGTACTAGCCCTTTCTCTTCTCCTATCATACTAATAAAAAAAAGATGGCATGTGGAGATTTTGTACAGACTATTTTGCCTTGAATGCAATTATTATTAAAGACAACTTTTCTGTACCAATTGTTGATGAATTGATTGACGAATTACATGGAACAACTTATTTCTCTAAGTTGGACTTAAGATCCAAATATCATCAAATATTATCTAAGGAAAAGGATAGACATAAGACAGCTTTTAGAACTCACCAAGGTCATTATGAATGGTTGATGATGCCATATGGGTTAACTAATGCCCCTGCCACTTTTGAAAGCTTGATGAATGATGTTTTCCAAGGTGCTTTAAGGAAATATGTCCTCGTATTTTATTTATGATATATTGATTTATAGTCCTTCTTGGTTCTCACATTTTTTCCATTTGGAGTTGGTAGTTCAGCTACGGCAGCAAATGTAAGCTCTTTGCAAAATTATTTAAATGCTCATTTGGATTACAACACGTAGATTATCTAAGAGACACTCTTTTGGGTAAAGGAGTGAAAATAAGCAAAGGTATAGTGCAGGTAGTGTTGGATTGGCCTGGTCCTTTAAATCTTAAACAATTACGACGTTTCCTTGGACTTACATGATACTACAGAAGATTTATAAGGGGTTATGCTTCATTGGCTGACCCTCTTACAAAGCTATTGAAGAAAGAGAACTTCCATTGGGATGATCAAACTATAGTAGCCTTTGAAGTTTTAAAAACAATCATTACTCAAGGCCCAGTCCTTGCTCTTCCGTATTTTTCCTAAAAGTCTTGGAAACTGATGCCTCAGGATTAGGGGTTGGTGCTGTCTTGAGCCAAAATCACCATCCAACATTACCATTCAGCCTATACCAGGTAATTCTATGCTATAATTGAGGTTGTTGCTAAGTTCAAACATTACCTCATTGGCCATAGATTTGTGATTAAGACAAATCAGAAAAGTTTGAAGAGTTTGATGGATCAAGCAGTCCAAACACCAAAACAACAACAGCGGCTATCTAAAGTGTTGGGCTATGACTTCACAATTGAATATAAACCTGGTAAAGATAACGTGGCAGCAGATTCATTATCAAGATCATTTTTCTTTTGGCATGGTCTCAACCTCGATTACAGCTTAGTCCTATCTTGAAGGAAGCCCTAAGTGTTGATTCTAAACTCAAGGTTGTAATACAGTTGTGTTTGAACAATCAACCACCTCATTCCAATTACACAGTCCAGGATCAGTTGTTATATTGAAAGGGCAGGTTAGTAATTCCACCAGGACATATAGTCAAACAAATTTTGTATGAATTTCATAATTCATTGTTGGGAGGACATGTTGGTGTGGCTAGAACCTAGGCAAGAATAGCAGCACAATTTTATTGGCAGGGCATGCACAAAGATGAAAAGCAATGTGTGCAGGATTGCTTAGTTTGTCAACAAGCTAAAACTAAAAATACTCTTCCTACTGGGTTACTTCAACCTCTCCCTATTCCAGATCAAATGTGGCAAGATCTAGCTATGGATTTTATCACATGACTTCCTCCTTCCAATGGTTTCACAGTGATTTTGGTGGTTATAGATTATCCAAGTATGCACATTTCTCTACACTTAAGGTTGTTTATACCACCAAACAAATGGCTGAAATATTTGTGAAAATGGTGGCCGAACTTCACGGTATCCCTAAAACCATTCTCTTTAATAGAGATAAAGTGTTCACTAGTCAATATTGGCAATATTTGTTCAGGTTGAGTGGCACAACTTTGAACTTGAGTACTACATATCACCCGCAGTCAAATTGACAATCTAAAGCATTGAATAAGTGTTTAGAGATGTATTTGAGATGTTTTACTTATGATTCTCCAAAAGATTGGGCTAAGCTGCTACCTTGAGCAAACTCTTGGAATAATACTTCATATCACTCTAGTTGTGGCATGACCCCATTCAAAGTGGTTTATGGAAGAGAACCCCCCAATTGGTTAAGTATGTCCCTGATGCCAGAGATCCTAATTCAGTTCAAGAAAAGTTGGTACAGAGAGGTATTATCTTGAACAAATTGAAAGTGAACTTACACAAGGCTCAACAACACATGAAGAAATATGTAGATCAAAAAAAGGAAAGCACTAGAGTTTGCTGTTGGCGATATGGTGTTAGTCAAACTGCAGCCTTCTAGGCAAATTCTGTGGCTCTAAGAAAAAAATCAAAAATTAAGTTTAAGGTATTTTGGTCCCTTCCCTATCATTGAACGGGTGGGACATGTGGCTGTGGCTTAGAAATTGTTGTTGCCTCCTACAACCAAGATACATCCTGTGTTCCATGCATCCCAACTGAAATTGTGCAGAGGAGATCATTCTAATCCATATATCCCATGACCTATTGTAAAATACTAATTCAGATCCTGTGATACAGCCTTCATGCATCTTGAATTCTAGAATTATACTCGGGACAATAGGTTAAACAACATTTAATCCAATGGGAAGGTTCGGATGCATCCCAAGCTACTTGGGAAGATCAATCTGCATTACAAGGCTATCCTGAATTCAACCTTGTGGACAAGATTGATTTTAATGCGGGTGGAATTGTAACAAATAAGAATACTAAGACGACAAATGAGGCAAATGCTAATATAATGAAAACAGGACACGTGATAGAAGAATTGGATGAGCTGGAAAGGAGGTGTGGTGCAAGGAACAAAATACCTAATTCAAGATGGAGAGACTATGGTCAAGACAGTAGTATAAATAGTTTATGGAGAGAGAAAAGGGGACGGAACGAGAATATTTCTCTGAGCAATTCTCTCTGCTCTCTGGTTTATGCTATTTTCTTGTACTGGTTTACTTCTGTGTACTACTTCTTGGTGGTGGCCGTGTCCGTTCATTTTATGAAACTGAGGATAGGAATCCTACTTACAAAGAAGTTTTCATTACTGTTTTCTGGTGATATTAAATTCTAGCTCTTATTCTGGGTTCACACATAAGCAATCACGACTAATTTCACTATACTTACTAATATCATCCCCAAAGTATCCTTCATTTGATTGAGATTCTATTTCTAATAATCATTTTTCTTTCTTGCTATCAAGATCCAATAAAGGAGTGTTTAGGAAAAATCTTTATTCTTTAAATGAGATTAATAAATTAAATAATTGCAATTATCTTTCTTAATTAACTATTTTTTTGCTTAATTTAACAAATTAGTTATTTTCCATTTATTCTATGGAGGACTCATTATCATCCTTTCCCTCCATATTTTTCTTCTCATTGTCATTATAAAATTCTTATTCTATAATAAATTGTTTATTATTTACTACTCTGGTTGACCCTGTTCCTCATACACTTGACAAGAGCATTTTAGCTTGCAAGTTATGGGAAAAATTATTTTAAAAGAAGGACAATACCCTTTCCCTCTTCCGTTTCGAGAACAGTCTCTGTAAAACCAGAAGGTACTGTTGAGTATTGAGATACCCTAGAGTTTCTATTCTTATTCAGATTTGAACAACCTACAATTGGGTCAATGATTATGGTCAGCTTTACTTGTCCCGTTTCTTCTATTTCTAACTCAAAATTTATCAAAAATAAAAGTTAAATATTTTGATACCTTTCAACCTGCCAGTGGCCTCCACTAATTTCATGGCTTCAACTAAATTATATTATTTTCTGGTTGTATTTAAAGATCCAATGGGATAAGGACACAAGCCTATCAGAATATGCTTAGAAAGTGAGAATTTATGTCGTGCTTACTATGGAGGAAGCCAATTTGAAGTTAATAGAGATTCTTGATGGCATACCTCAGCATTGGTTACAACATGCGCTCCAGCTTCAGTAGCAGCATTACCAATAGCCTTGGATATTGAGCCCATTCCACCTTCAACATATCTACATGAAATAAATAGTACGCTATTTATTCTCTTGTATGAACAGTACAAAGTTATAGACAAAGGGTAGCTAATTAATTGTTTATGTCTCCACTATAATTAAGAAATAAATATTCAGGAATGTTACTTAAGAATATCATTTTGAGATTAAATTGGCAGGTAATGACATTTTTCTTTTGACAAATTTGTCTACTCATTTATATTTATGCCTGTTTTTCTGCATATAATACATGCATAAAGGAAAATTTAAACACAGAATCCAAGCTCAAAGGACTATGTCCATCATCGAAGAGGTTAAAGCAAAACATAAACTCCATCTTCGGACAAAAGGCAGGAATGTATAATATTTCAAATATGAAAGCAAGTACTTTGTAATCTACCGTGTTTACTATGGACTCCTTACACTAATGCTTCAGGTAAGATGCACAAAAAAGTACTAGTAGACTTAATTTCAAATCATTCCAGCATATGAAAAATATTCTTGTCAAAGAACAGTATTTCATTCTGATTATGCACTACAAAGACATCAAGCTAGCAAGAGAAATACATACGACCAAATTCCTCGGTCCCCATCAGTTTCTCCCATCACATGATGTAGCAGAACATAGCCACTTCCTGGGGTGTGGACACTGGCCTGCATTACAGATTTAGAACTACTATTTATGATGTGAAAGATGAAACATAGACTATGCTATCTTTTTTATCAGAGAAAACTCTATAGAATAGTTGTACTGAAATTCTAAGTCTCTGTCTCTCAAAGAAGGATTAAGAATATCTTTATCTTCAATTATGGTTCATTTTTTTGGTTTACAATACAATGGTGCAATTTTTTACAGCAAAGATAACTGATCTTACTGTACTCCCTATCACAGCATCAGTTGCTAGGGTTGCCTTCAGAACATCTGCCTGCAGAAATAATGCCATACAAGACATTAAACCATTAAGAGAAAGAATATATAGAAATTGCAACCTTATTTACAAGAGTTATTAACAATGTATTTGATTTTGAGAGATAATTGGGTCTAACTGAACCTCAAACTATCTCATGAGGAAAGTTGCTCAAGTCAACCTCCTCACACCCAAGGCTAGACATCTAGAGCATGAAGATTATAAGACTAGACATTAACAAGTAGCCCAACATTAGAACTAAGATAGACTATAAACCTTACTAGAATTAAGAATGAACTAAGCCTAACAAACTCAACCTCAAAAGTTAACCCAAGGATGACGGATTTTCTCCCAAGTCATTACAAGGGAAGGGGTGTGTTGCTCATATATTGAGCCGGCATGACATCTTAACACTGTGAACAAACGAAGTAGATATCATCACATTAGTATATTGACAAATGTATGCCATGAGATGGAATATGTAATGAAAGAAAAGAAATGATTAAGATTGTATGCAATCTTTATTCCGTGTGATCAGACATGCAGCCAGTGTCCAGTTCAACACTTGAACTAGCCTTTTGAAAAGATATTTATATGAAAAATAAATAATAAAAGGAAATTCAGCAAACTTCTGAGATATGAACACAAACAAAAAGTGTATAACATCAAAGAACTAAGAAGATATATGATTAATTTTCAAGACATACAGTCAATTTGAAGTTGAAGATCTAAATGAAAAGTAAATAAAATTACCTCAAACCAGTTATTCAAAACTTTAGAAGCAGGGGACAACAGAAGGTCCATAAAGTCCCTGCCAAATAAATAAACAGTTTCAAATTAGTTGCTATCATGTACTCTTTACGATTTTGCCATTCAAAGCATCCCCAAATCATTGGTCATAAAAACAAGTTCTTATTGGATAAACAAACACACTTACACCATATCCTTTTGCCCCAAGGAAGACACATGGCGCAGACAACTCGCCCAAAATACTGAATTCTGTATTTTATTCTTCAACTTTTCATTAATAGACGATTTATGCTGCACAGTTTCAGGTGGAGGTGAATCTAGTACTAGATCCATGAACTTACAGAAGTTCTCAAGCTGACTCTCATATCTAAAAGATTAAAACAAAGAATTAAGAATATAAAAGGAAAAGCGGGAAATCTTATCAAATCATGAGCACGCAGTCAATTGAGGTTGAATATAAGGTGATTAAATACACATCTTTGAAGAGGTCAATGAATAAATTGAATCAAGAATACCAACACATATTTGCGCAAGTTGCATTGCTGTTTAATAAACAAATAACATTTGCAACTTTTCTGGTTATCTATTCAAAGCCGTTGGACCACCAAAGAGTGATTTCCACTCTGCTGGATTATTCTACTGTATATAAGGAAAAAGAACTCTTAAATTCTTACGGACAAAACCTAGATACAGTTTCTTACATGCTGTCTAGTATTGTTTTAAAATAAAAAAATTGGAGTTTCACTCCAATAACATATGTTAACACGAATTACCAAAGTCATACTTCAGTTCTTCTGACTGACTTTTGGTGTTTGTTCCAAAATCAGAATTGAATTTCACATCGATAACATATGTCAAAAGGCCTTACCAAAGTCAAACTTAAATTCTGATATTACCGAAACTATTTAAGAAACGGCATCTTATTCGCCGCTTCTTTTTTTTTTTGCTACTAAAGCAAGCAATGCTGTTTTCTTTTAACATCGAATTCCAATTCCAAAGACACATTTGATTCCAATGCAGAATGGGAAGAAAACAGAGACCTTGGATAAGCCTCAGCATCTGCGAGCGAGAATTTGGATATCTCAGAGTGGTTGAGGTGCTTATCGGGTCCTAAGAGAAGGTAGCGTCCGTCAAGGCAGGGCGTGAACGACGACGGATTGCGCTTCAGAAGCTTCAAGCCGTGCTTCCCCAACTCCAGCTCCTTTATAACCGATGGTCTCAGGAGGCTTTGGAGGTAACTGCACCGCGAGAACTTGAATCCTGGAACAAGCTCCTCCGTCACGGCGGCGCCTCCGATCACGTGGCGGCGCTCCAGGACCGCCACCGACAGGCCTCCCCGCGCGAGGTATGCCGCCGCTGTGAGGCCGTTGTGGCCGCCGCCGATTATCAGCGCGTCCCATTTCTTCCCCTTTAGAGTGGCTGTGGCGGTGCTGCTGCTGAAGCTCCTTCGCCACATTGTGTTAATGTTTGGATTTTGCGTTAATAATGATAGTGCAATGCAATGGTCTTAATATTATTTTTGAAAGAGGGTTTACGGGGTTCATAGATGTGCATTGTGCGGGGTTATGAATTACCAGATATGTTTATTTGTGTTCCTTTTCAAAGAAAAAACAAGACCCTCCTTACTCAAAGTCCTCTCTCCACTTTTTTGATGTAAAATAGATTTTTTTTATCTAAACTTTTTTGAGTTTTCACATTGTATTTTTATTATTATTTTTTATTATAATCCTAATTAAAATCAATCTAACATATCTCTTTTAAAAGTGGTAAAAGAGTAATAACTCGATAGTAAAACTAATATATAAAATATATGTCAAATTTTTTTTTTCTTTTTTCTTGTTCTCTCTTTCCCATGTTTACATGTTTCATATGTCACTTTATCATTATTTTTAATGTCATTTATATTAATTTAATTAATGATTGATTTTAATTAAAATAAAATTTCATTGAAAAAAAAATAATAGTAGATATTTTGTCTGAATTTTAAATTATTTATAAATTTAAGTATTTTAATTGAGCTTTTGTTGAAAAAATATATTACTAAATATTTATTTTTTAATTAAGTTTTTTTATTTTATCATTAATTGGAATTATTTTTTTATTATTTTACATTATAATGTTAGAAAAATAAAAATTAACTTAACTAAATTTTAAGTTTCTTTTAAATTTGATATTTTCAATTGAGTTTTTATTAAAATAATTGTTTTATTAAGTATCCAATTCTTTTATATTTTTTCAATTGAATCTTTACAGTTTTATTTCAATTAGAATAATGCAATTGTTTGATTTGCAATCAAAAGTTCAACACCACAAATTTGAAAAATAATAAAAACAAAGCTTTAAACCTTAAATTCTAAATGAACTTAGAAAACATCATGTTAGAATTTAGAGCTTCATTCTTATTGTTGTTTAAGTTTGTGGTGTTATATTTGAGACTACTACAAAATCAAATAGTTACTTCTTTCCAGTTTATGGAAAAATCAAATAGTAATGAATTAACTAAATTGTAACGATTTTGAATATTTAATAGAATAAATCTTTTTTAATAGAAACTTAATTTGAAAATCTCAAATTTATTACAAACTTAAAATTTAATTAAATCAGTTTTTATTTTTCATATGGAGACATTTCAATAATGATAGTGTAAGGTTATAGAAATGTCACCTCATTTAACAGCAAAATCAAATTGCAGAAACTCAATTGAAAAATATAAATATTTTAGATGCTTAAAAGAATATTTTTAATGAGGACTCAATTGAAAACATTCACATTTTATATTTATAAGAGACTTAAAACATAATTAAACCTTATCTTAAATACATGTATTTTCCAATCAGTTGTGTTCATTTTTTTTTATAAAAAAACACACACAATTGTACATACACACGCATATGTATATAAGAAATATATCTTAAAATATAATAAGATAAGGAGTGATTTTGTTGTAATTGTAAAACATTTTCTTTTGATAATATATTTTGTTATCCAATTTTGTTTATTCACTATTCAATCAAAAACTTATTTTTCATTTATCCTAACAATTTCCTCCATTGTTACATACACACAACTTGTATAAATATATTATATTTCTAGAATTTTTTTGTGAGTTTTCACACACTCAACTTTTATAAATATTTTATCCTTTTTGAGAATTATTTTGTGAGTTTTCATTAAGTTAGATAAAATTGTCAATTTTCATATTTGGAAAAAGTAATTAGGAGTTGGAAGAATTGAGAAGGATTTCTACTTATCATAATTGTAAACAAGTAAATTAGACTCTTTTTTCTTAAAGGTTTATGAGAAAGTTCTGGGTTTCTTTGGTTTGATAACTAAAGGATGAGTATGTTGGAATAATGCCTAGGTTCTAAGTAAAGAAGAAATTAAGGACTATAGTACAACACCTAGGAAGAGTAAAGGAACCAAGAAATTAGAGTTATGAAAGTTATTATTCAAGAATAAGAACTAAGTTAAGTTTAAGAATAATTGATGTAATAGTTGTGAAGTTCTATGTTGACAAAAAACATGTCTTAAGATGTATATGAGTTATTAAGTTGATGTTTTTGGTATTTTGTATCTATGGGATAACAATGAAGGTTTCCTTCATGTGTGTGTTTCCTGTTTTTGTTATTCTTGCTTAGGTAAGATCATTGGTGGTGTTGATGTGACTAAGGCGTCAAGCTTTTCGCTCAAGCCAGAAGACAAATTGTAACACCTTATGGATATCATACAATTATAACAACTTGATAATTAATAATTAATTATTACATTTAGATACTTTTAAATGTAACAATTTTTTATTTATAATCCATTTAAATTTCAATGAGGGTGTGAAAAAAATTATCAAGGTCATGGACCTTTTATTCTGATCTAGTAAAAAAAGTAATTCTAAAATATTTGAAATTCTATCTTTACCAATTTTTAATTTCTAATTTGTACAATATAATTTCAATTCTTAATCTGAACTATTACTAAAATAATAATTTACACACTAGTAACTATTACTTAATTTTATATTATCATGACAAAGTTAAAAAAAATATAAAATCTTAATTTTACATTTGTTACAGCACCTACCTATAAGATACTTATACTAATATATAAGGAAAGAAAAGAAACTTCTTATTTAAATACAATTTCTCTCCTTTTTTCTATCTTAATTTCTACATGGTTGGGAATATTAATTAGTGGATTAGTATGAACGATGGGTGGCATTAAGAAGGTAACTACAATTGGACCCTCCAGGAAAATGGGAACTTCAGGGTTCAATGCAAATACAAGATTGGACAGTCTCGTTCCTCGAAAGGTGACTGAGTTGGCCAGAGTATAAGTATTCCAACTTGTTCCGAAAAAATATGGCAGTGATTACTGTAGAGAAGGGATTTGGAATATTTGGTGCCTCCATCTATATATTTTGATTTGGGTATACATATTCATATAGAATAAGGAAGTGAGCACAAATACCTTATGAAAAATAACAAATAAATAATTATATATAAATATATATGATTTATTTTTGTTAAGAATCTTTATTTTTAAGTTTCAAATTTTTTATTCAATATATATATAACATTTCTTCAGTCGACATACATAAAGATTTTTTTTATTCTCATCATAGAATTCGCGTCCCCTTGAGTCATTTTTTGGATTCATTTTCCGGAATCAAGGTTTCAATTTCCAAAATCAAAATGTTACAAACCATTGGGCTACATGCATTTTTTTTATATAATATGCACAATTTATTTATTTAAATACATTCAAAAATTATATTATTGTTTATAATTATTATAATAATAATAATAATTATTATTATTATTATTATTATTATTATTATATTTAATAAAGAAAGTTAATTATATAAATAACATTGTTATTGAAAAATAGAGATATCTCATTACTTCCCTTCTTTTAGGAAAATGAATAAATAATTATAATATCCAAAAACTCACAACCTAATTATTTTAAATATTTTATACATAAGATAACATAATTATATAGAAAAACATGATGTATATAATTTGGATTGTTACATTTCTCCCCTTTTTATAGAAATTTCGTCCTCGAAATTTTTATTGACTAAAATAGGTGAGGATATTTTTCTTTCATTCTTTCCTCCAATTCCCAAGTAGCAACTCTAGTGATATATCATTCCAGATAACCTTTACTAGCGGAATTCATCTCTACAAATGATCAGCTAGCTGATATATTCACTAAGCCACTTAGTCGTGAAAGATTTTTCAAACTTAGAAATGAATTGGGTATCCTGAATATCAATCATATCTCTTAAAATTTCTTCTGCTGAGTTGATTAGTTTGTTAATTGTATGAAATAGTGTGCTTATTTCATTAAACTGACAATGTTATCTTACTGTTGCAGATTTCAGTGTGTTAATCTCATGAAACAGTCGATTTATTTCATTAAACTGACAGCAAGGCATTACTGTTTTGAAAATAATCTGCTTATTTTCTGGAAATAACAGGTGTATTTCATTAAATGCTTGTGCAGATGTTGTTTGAATATGAACAAACCTATTAATTACATTGACTAGCTGATTAATTTCTGTAACCTCAACTTAAATTCAAATTGCAGTTCCAAGAAATCAGTGTTTAATCAAATCAATTCAGTCATTTCTGTAAAATGAATGGTTCAATGCATTTTCTATAGCATGAACAGTTATAGCTACATGTGCACTCGCTTTATTGGGTTTCAAATGTGGTTTTCCATTTTTCAATGTATTCTCTGCATTTCTCTGAAGTCTGAGCACCTGTGGTTGAGTCCAAATCTGCTCAAAATATTTTGACCATTAAATCACGGATTGAACATGCATACGTATCTCATACTTGGTTTATATATGTTGATATTTTTAACAGACTAAACTTGCATTCTCTATACCCTGTTTTTCTGCATAATCTCTATCTGTTCGTTCTTCTTTCTCTCCAAATTGAAAATGGCACACAGTGATGACTCCGACGCACCTATTGGAAACTTATTCCAACGATTAAGGAGGTCAATGACGAACAAAAAATCCTCACGCACAACAGCTGCTTCATCAGGTAGAAGAACCAGAGGATCTACATCCGAGACACAAACAGATCCTATTGAGATTCCTGAACAAGCTGCTGATCCTTCAGAAAGGAGGTTTTCCAAACGGTATAAAGTAAGGGTGAGACTCCCTCAAAGGAGGAATCCTTCACCACCTCCTTCTCCTACTACAGAGGAAGCAAATGAGGAGACCGAATCAGATGATGCTGATGAAGAAGAAAACACTGAAGTTGCTATTTCAGTAGAGCAAAGGATGATGACAAAGCAGATTTTAACTCCAAAAATATTGAAGTTTAGCTGGTTGGAGATGGAAAATCTGAACTTTGTGCGAAACTCACTACAAGCACAGAATCTTTGACAGTTCGTAGAACTTGAAGGTAACTTTTATGTTGACCTGGTTAAGATTTTCTATGCTAACTTGAAAGTAGAGAATGGTGTTCTTCTGTCCAATGTGAAAGGCAGGGAAATTCGCATTGATAATGCCTTATGGAGTGGTATTGCTGGATTAAGAAATCATGGTTTAAAGATCAGTAAAGGCAACACAAGTTCATTGCCAAATTTCAACAAAGAAACTGTTTTCAAAGATTGCCTACGGCATTGTGATGAGGCCATGATTATCAAGTACAATGTTGGTCGTATGAAGAGGGATGAAAGATTGTCGGCCTTCTTTCTTGCATGGCGACTCATTCCTGTGGGGAGCAATCATGCACAACTTATGGAGGAGGACTTGGCCTCGCTGCATCGCTTAAAGAATAGGATCATTGTGAACTCGGGTCTATGTGATAAAAGGCCACATGTTTAAAGCAAAAGGTTAAATGATCACAAACTTCCCTATGCCATACTCGATATCTAGATTTCTTGATTACTTTGATGTTCCAACTGTTGGTGAAACTACAATCATTGTCAACCACAAGCACATGTTTGACAATTATTATCTCACGGAAGATGGGATTGTCCAAAATCAATGGAGATTGGACTCACGAAGTCGGCACTTCGTCCTGGACATGGAGGGGCTTCTAATGCAGGAACCTCATCAAGCACCCGAGACCGATTACACTCGCATACCGGATGGTTCCCTATTGTGCACCACCTTCATATCGTGGAGTCCCTATGTCTCGAATTTGAAAGAATGCTTTTGTCTCGTCTTAATGATCTAACATCTATGCAGACATAATACTCACGAAACTATGGTGGCCAGGTTCACCAATATAGATGAAGAAATCGAATTAATCCAACTCCAACTTGCTGAGTTGCAAGTTACTGCTGAGAACTTTGCTGGTTCAAATGCGCCAACCACTTCGGAAGCTATGGAAGTGGATGAAGAAGAGGAAGAAGAAGAGGATGAGGACAATGAGGATGAAGAATGATCCTATCTCGCTGTTATTTTATGCTTTCGCATTTTATTTCGCTTTAAGAACAATCTTTAAGTGGTCTGTAATAACTTTCACAATTATTATCTGCTTATATCTGCACTGATTTGAACCTTATTCCTGTTTAAACTGCTATTTGCTAATGTCAAAGGGGGAGATAATCTATCATCTCTTCTCTTTGTGATTGTTTTGTTTTGCAGGTTGACATCATCAAATAGGGGGAGTTTGTTGAATGATTTGAAGATTTGATGATGTTTGTTGAAATGTTAAATATGTTTAATTCTGTGCAAGATATGTGGTTAATGATTACTTAATTGTTTTTAGATTGTTTGAAGATGATAGATTACTTGTACAGATTAATCATATGAATAATGATAAACTGTTGTTTTTATTATTCATCAGTTAGTCTACTAATTCCTCTTGTCTAGTCGACGTTTTTCATTAAATGTACCAGGTATACAGGTTTAATGAAAATAACACACTGATCTTTCGCTTTGCCTATAAATACAATCTTCGAAGACGCTCCAAGCAGCGAAAATATA
This sequence comes from Lablab purpureus, assembly GCA_030347555.1. NCBI lineage: Eukaryota > Viridiplantae > Streptophyta > Magnoliopsida > Fabales > Fabaceae > Lablab > Lablab purpureus. The sequence goes on along the minus strand of CM059256.1, from coordinate 26,817,172 downwards.
GAAGAGAAAAACTCCCAAGAAGCTACAACCTTTACGTGCAAGAAGATCTGCATAGAGTTTTTACATTTTCACTGTTTCTGTCAAGAACATTCTACTGTCACTGTAATCTTGTATTCTTAATCTCGGGTTAGAGATTGTAAGTGGGTTTTAGAACCCTGCGACTGTGATTGGGGTGATCACAGAGACTCTGGTAGAGTCTGTGGGTGAAAGTCTATTCTATAGTGTTTAGGATAGTTTCTTTTGATTTCTTGTAGAGTTCAAGAAAGGTTTGTGTGTAAAGAATACAATCTTTTATAGTAATTAGGATCTGCAGGTTGCGGATCATAGACTGGACGTAGTTCTTTTACAAAGAACGAACCAGTATAAATTTTGGTGTCTCTTTCTCTCTTCCCTCATCATCTGATATATTGTGCAGTAAGAACTAATCTACTATTTCGCATTCATCAGTCGACTAATTTTCTGTGAATTGAACCAGTAGCCTTTCTTTTACGAAAAGGTTTCTAGAATAACTGCATATCAATTCAACCCCCCCTTCTTGATATTAATCCGCTGCTAACAGGTCTTTTGGCGAGCAGCTCTGTACAAGAGCTACAACTCGTTTGATTTCACTGTTGTTGTGGCTTTTTGGCGAGCAGCTCTGTATAAGAGCTACAACTCGTCTAATTTTGCCATGTCTTTTTGACGAGTAGTTCTGAACAAGAGCTACGACTTGTCTAATTTTGCCATTAAGTCAGTAGCTTTGCGCAAGAGCTACGATTTGTCTGATTTCACTGTTGTTGTGGCTTTTTGGCGAGCAGCTCTGTCCAAGAGCTATCACTCGTCTGATTTTGCCATTAATATTCGTCTTTTGGCAAGCAGCTCTGCACAAGAGCTACGACTCGTCTAATTTCACCGTTGTTGTGGCTTTTTGGCGAGCAACTCTATATAAGAGCTACGACTCGTCTGGTTTTGTCATTAATATCCAATCTTTTGGAGAGCAGCTTTGCACAAGAGCTACAACTCGTCTGGTTTTTCCATTAATATTTGGTACCCACATCAATTTGGGTCAATGAAAATTAGTTACCTTTCTATCATTTTTTGGCTTCCAAACATATTTGTCACTAGGAACTCCAAATTTTCTGATATTGCAAAATTTTGAAGCATGTCTTTTGTTCATACAATAAAAACATGTAATGAATGAAGTGCTGAATGGTTTTCCATGTGAAAAGAAATTTCTATAAGGCTTTTGTTTCTTTTGAAAACCATTTCTAAATCCAAGTCCAACTCTATTTATTACACAATTTTGAAAGCCTAAGAGGGCATCCAAATTGGTTCTTCCCATAGTGAATCTAGCTAGAGCTTTGTTTAAATATTCAATTTTATCTTCCAAAAGTTTGCATTTTTTACAAAATTTTTCTACATGATCACAATTAAAATTTGAGGCTTCATAAATCATTTCAAGATTCTCAAAATTAGTTTTTAAATTTTCAAGCTCTTTCTTTAGCTCTTTAACCTTGTTCTCTAACCAATTATTCATACCTTTAAGCTTATTATTTGAACAAGAAACTTTATTAGCTTCTTCATGCAATTCCAGAAAATTATGCAACAACTAATCATAATTGGCACAAATCTAAGTTGTTGAGGAACTTACACTACTTGTTGTATCACAATCAGCCATAAGACAAAGATTGACATTTTCATCCTCACTTGAAGAATCACAATTAGAGGAAACATCATTCTCATCTCATGCAATATGTGCCTTCTTAGTTTTGAATGATTTTTTATGTTTCTTTTCTCTATTCTTCTCTTTGTTTTGTGAATATGGACATTCAACCTTAATATGCCTCTGTTTACCACAACCAAAACAAGTGAAATTAGGAGAAACCAAATCAGATTTTTTATGGCGGAAAGTTTGAAGTTTTTAGTGATCATAAGAGTCGTAAATATTTGTTTGATTAGAAGGAGTTAAACATGAGACAAATAAGGTGGATCGAATTTTTGAAAGATTATGATTTTGAATTACAGTATCATCCAGGGAAAACAAACATAGTGGCATACGCATTAAGCAGAAAATCCTTACATATCTCTTCATTAATTGTTTAGGAAATGAATTTGCTAGAAAAGTTTAGAGATATGAATTTTTCATTTACATTAGGCCACAGTCGAATGAAAATAAACTCAATTCAGATTACCAGTGATTTACAAAAGCAAATCCAGGACACTTAAGTGAATGATGAATTTATACAAAAGAAAAAGAGGTTGATAGGACAAAAGAATGGAGAGAAATTTGGTATGGATAAGGAAGAATTTTTGAGATTCAAAGATAGGATTTGTGTGCCTAATGATATGGAGATTAGGAAAATGATTTTAGAAGAGGCACATATGAGCAAGTTGAGTATACACCCAGGAACAACAAAGATGTACCAAGATCTTAAGAAAATGTTTTGGTGGCCTAAGATTAAGAGAAATGTAGCACAATATGTAGCAGCTTGTTTAGTTTGTCAAAAAGCTAAGATAGAACATCAAAAGCTAGCAGGAACATTACAATCTTTAAATATACTTGAGTGGAAATGGGATAGTATAACAATGGATTTTGTAGTTGGCTTACCACGAACAATTTAGAAATTTGATTCTATATAGGTTATCTTGGATATGCTAACTAAATCTGCTCACTTCTTACCCATTAACATTAGGTATTCATTGGAGAAATTGACTGAATTATATATAAGAGAAATTGTGAGATTACATGGAGTTCCATCTAGCATAGTATCTGATAGAGATCCGAGATTCACTTCCAGATTTTGGGGAAGTCTACATCAAGCTTTAGGAACTAAGCTTCGACTTAGCTCAGCCTATCATCCCCAAAGAGATAGACATTCAGAGAGAACTATCCAATCCCTAGAAGATTTACTAGAGCTTGTGTGTTAGAGGATTCAGGTAGTTGGGATAAATACTTGTCATTAATTGAGTTCATTTACCACAACAATTTCCATTCTAGCATAAGTATGGCACCTTATGAGGCACTGTATGGAAGAAAATGTAGAACTCCTTTGTGTTGCTTTGAGACTGGATAAAATTTAATTTTAGGTCCTAAAATGGTTCAACAAACCACGGAAAAGATAAAAATGATTCAAGAAAAATTAAGAACAAGTCAGAGCAAACAAAAAAGTTATGCTGACAAGAGAAGATGACCTCTAGAATTCCAAGAAGGGGATCATGTATTTTTTAGAGTTATACCAACAATTGGAATTGGTCATGTGATGAAATCAAAGAAACTCACCCCTCGGTTCATTGGCCCTTATGAAATTCTCAGAAAAATAGGACCTGTTGCTTATGAAATTTCTTTACCTTCTTTTCTTTCCAACCTTCACAACGTTTTCCATGTGTCTCAATTAAGAAAATATATTTATGATCCTTCCCATGTAATAATGCCTGATACAGTGCAATTAAAGGATGACTTTACTTTTGAAACAATACCTTTACAGATTGCAGACAAGATGATCAAACACTTGATAAGGAGACAAATTCCGCTAGTAAAGGTTATCTGGAATGATATATCACAATTCAATCCTACAATCCTTCTTTTCAATATGATCTCTTATAAAATGATGTCTTATTTCAATGTTCTTGGTTCTTGAATGCTGTATAGGATTTTTAGTTAAGTTGATTGCACTGGTATTATCACACAAGATTGGTATATCAGAAAGATGTAGATTGAAATCACTTAGTTGTTGTTTCAACCATAGAATCTGTGTTGTACAACTACCAGTTGCAATGTACTCAGCTTCAGCTGTTGAGAGTGCAACACATGCCTGTTTCTTGCTTGTCCACGAAATTAAACAATTTCCAAGCAAATGACATGTTCCACTGGTGCTTTTTCTGTCTAATTTGCAACCTGCAAAATCAGAATCGAGTATATCCAACAAGATTTAGTTCATTACCAGTAGAGTACCATAGTCCCACATTCACAGTTCCTTTGAGGTATTTTAAGATACGTTTAGCTCGTCGTGAAATGTGACTCCTTGGGATTAGCTTGGAATCTTGCACAAAGACAAACAACAAACATGATATCAGGTCTGCTAGGTTGTGATATATAGCAAGGATCCAATCAGCCCTCTGTACATAGTTGCATCAACAGCCTTCCCAGATTCATCAACATCAAGATAACAGTTTGATGACATTGGTGTATTTGATTCTTTACAGACTTTCCATATTGAACTTTTTCAACGAACTCATTGCAAGTACTTGGCTTGACTAATGAAGGTTCCATTTTCCATTTGTTTCACTCGCAATCCTAGGAAGAAATTCAATTCTCCCATCACGGACATTTCAAATTCTCCTTGCATGGATTCTCGCAAACTCTTGGCACAAAGAAGGATTAGATGAACCAAAAATTATGTCATCAACATAAATTTGTACAATCATAAGATCATTAACAACTTTCTTGGTAAAGAGAGTTTTATCCACAGCTCCTCTTTTAAAGCCTTGTGATATGAGAAAGGTTGTAAGTCTTTCATACCACTCGTCTTGGTGCCTCGCTTAAGACCATACAAAGCTTTTTTGAGTTTGTAGACATGGTTAGGAAGCTTAGAGTTAATAAAACCAGGTGGTTGTTCAACATATACATCCTCATTTATAAAACCATTAAGAAAAGCACTTTTGACATCCATTTGATAGAGTTTAAAGCAATTAAGACATGCGAATGCAAGCAATAACCTAATAGCTTCTAATCTAGCAACAGGTGCATAAGTCTCATCATAGTCAATCCCTTCTTCCTGATTATCCCCTTTTGCAACAAGTCTAGCTTTGTTTCTAGTAATAATACCATTTTCATCTAGCTTATTTTTAAAAACCCATTTAGTTCCTATCACATTCATTGTATTATTCCTAGGAACTAGTTTCCAAACATCATTCCTAACAAACTGATTCAGTTCATCATTCATAGCAGTTATCTAGTTATGGTCAAGCAATGCATCATTAATATTCTTTGGTTCTATTTGAGAAACAAAGGCCATATGATTGCAGAATTCATTTAAAGAGTTACGAGTAGTCACTCCCTTCTCAACATTCCCAATAATGTTGTCCAGAGATAGCCCTTTTTGTGTTCTCCAGGATTTAGGTAATGTATTATCTCGCTGCAGGTAGTCGATCGAATCGGGATTATAGTCGACTTGTTCATCCTGTATGACGGTTCAACGAGCTTTTTCTCGCAAGCATCTTCATTCTTCTTGGATTCCTCAGCGTCTCATCATCGAACCCGCAAGAGAGTTACCTTTTCTCTCTTTTGGCATAAAATCTCATCAAACACAACATGGATAGACTCTTCTACAGCTTAAATTCTTCTTGTTGAAGACACGGTATGCTTTGCTAGTCAATGAATAACCAAGAAAAATGCCATCATCGCCTTTCTCATCAAATTTACCTAATGATGCTTTTCCATTGTTGAGTATAAAGCACCTGCATCCAAAGACTTTAAAATATGCAATACTAGGTATTTTATCATTCAAAAGCTCATATGGTGTTTTATCTAGTATAGGTCTAAGTAACACTCTATTGAGTACATAACAAGCGCTTGATACAAAGATTCGCCCGTAAATACTTTGGTAGCTTTGACTCACTCAACATTGTCCTTGCACATTCCTCGTAGAGTCCTGTTTTTCCTTTCAACAACTCCATTTTGTCGTGGAGTTCTAGGTGCAGAGAAATTGTGAGAAATGCCATATTTAGAACAAAACTTTTCAAAATGTAAATTTTGAAACTCAATCCCATGATCACTTCTTAAGGAAACAATTTTTAAATCTTTTTCATTTGAAGTGATCTTAGCAAATCTTTTGAAAGCATGAAAAGTTTCATCTTTTGAGGAAAGGAAAAGTGTCCATGTATACCTGGAGAAATCATCAACTATCACAAGTACATAAGAATTGTTACCTAAACTTACTGTTCTTGAAGGGCCGAACAGATCAAGATGTAGCAGTTCAAGAGGTCTCCTTGTTGATATGAAATTCTTTGATTCAAATGAGCTTTTGGACTGCTTTCCTTTTGGCAATATTCACGGACTTTGTCCTTCACAAACTTCACATTCGGAAGTCCTCTAACAAGACTCTTGCAACCGATTTTATTCAACAACCGCATGTTGACATGACCACACCTTCTATGCCATAGCCAGCTATCATCTTTTGTTAGCAAACAAATATCTTTGTGATTTGAAGAGTTGATGTCCAACATGTAGACATTGTTTACTCTTCTCCCAATGTGCATTATATCTCGCAGCTAAACAATTGAAAATGACACTGAATTTTGCATCAAAGGTGACTTTCATACCTTTGTCACACAACTGACTTATGCTTAGGAGATTGTGTTTTAGTCCTTCAACATAAAGTACATTTTTAATCTGTGAGGAAGTACAGCTTGCCAATATCTCCAGATCCCTTAATTTTTCCTTTGCTGTTATCACCGAAAGTCACAGCTCCAACTTCACATTCTTTGTAATTCATCAATTTTGATTTATCTCCTGTCATGTGTTTGGAGCATCCACTGTCCAGATACCATAAGGTTATTTTTGCTCCATGACAGACCTGCAAAACAAGGTTTAATTGACAAATTTAGGTCCCCAAAGCCATTTGGGTCCTTTCAAGTTAGGAACAACATGTGTTTTGGGTTTCCAATAAAATTCACCTCTTGAAATCCCAAAATTCTTGACATAGCAAAATTTAGATATATGACCATGTTTCAAACAATAAGAACATGTTTTAAATCTGTTCCTCGGGATAAGATTTGTTCTTTGCAAAGATGATAACGTTTTCCATAGCCAAGTCCATTTCCATTTGAAAACCAATTTGAGAATGTAAAAGTTAATTTAAGGTATTATGACCAATTTGAACATTTGCCAATGTTTTGATCAAATAACCAACTTTATTTTGAAGGTTAACACAGCTTTCACAATTCGCAGATTCATTTTTATCGGCTACTGATCTTTCGTAATCTTTTGTTGCAAGTACATTATCTTTTAGTTGACTGCTTTCATCCTTCGCCTACTATTTTGATCTTCCAGCTTCCTGCACTTTATTTTCTAGCCAGCTATTTAGTCCTTTTAGCCGATTATATTGATATTCCATCTTCTTTGCTTCATCATGAAATTCAATGAAAGCATTAAACAGAGTGTCATAATTCTCACTCATATCAGAATCACAAGAACTTACTTGACTTGTAGTATCTTCATTGGCTACTAGACACAGATTGGCTTGATTTGTAGATTCAGAATCTGAACTTGAAGATCCACTGGAATCACTATCATCCCAGGCCATATAGGCTTTCTTCCCTTTCTTGAAATACTGATTTCGTTTGTCTTTTCTCTCATTCTTTCTCGACTTCTCTCTTTTCTTTGATTTAAAAGAGGACAATCGCTTTGAGATGTCCTAGCTGTCCACAATTAAAACATGAAAAGTTAGAGGAATTAAAATCTAGTTTTCTGTTATACCTCCTCTGTTTGTCTTGAAATCTGTCCTTTGAACTGTCTTTCCTTTTAAGAAATCTACCAAACTTCTTGACCAGCATTGCAAACTCAGTACTGTCATCATCTTTCTCTTCATCACTCTTAATTGACTCCTTGGCTTTTAGTGCTAAGCTCTTGCTCTGCTTTTTCTGTATTTTCGACTTGATCCAGTCCGCTCGGCTCCAATTCATGTTCTCTCGAGTTTCCCGAAAAAGGTTGCAAAGTGCTCATGACTGCCAAATCTTTAGTTTCCGTAATAGTCTGTAACCTTTGGTCGCCAACTTCTACTCAAGCATTTTAGCACCTTTATGTTAAGCTCTTCATCATCAAACTTCTTCCCTAATCCAAGCAAATGATTCACTATGTGCGTGAATCGCTTCTGCACATCTTGGATGGTTTCACCGGATCGCATTCGAAACATCTCATACTCTTGTATGAGAGTATGCTTTCTTGCCCTTTTCACTTCAGCTTGTGCCTTCATGTGTTACTTGAAGGATGTCCCACATTTCTTTGGTCGTGGTGCACTCGTGAAACCCCGAAAAATTCATCAAGATTAAGAGCGAAGTTAACATATTCTTAGCCTTACTCGTCGAATTGAGCCTTCTTGTTCTCTCGTTTCGACCACTCGTTCCCATGGCTTTTCAACCAGCTGTCCATCTTCACCTTTGATGGTAGGGATATATGGACCATTAACCACAGCATCCCACACGCCTCGTCAACCGATTCGAAAAGATCTTCATTCCGGCCTTCCGAACGAATAGTTTGCACCTACAAAAGAGGGGTCTGCATTGGTAGAGGCACCTTCCGCAAAGGAAGCTTGTCTCCCATTCTTGATTTGAACTTGAGTACCTTACAAGAACCCGCTCTCGATACCAATTGTTAGCAGTGATTAATATCAAGAAGGGGGTTGAATTGATATGCGCTATTATAGAAACTTTTTCGTAAAAGAAAGGCTACTGGTTCAATTCACAGAAAATTAGTCGACTGATGAATGCGAAATAGTATATTAGTTCTTACTGCACAATATATCAGATGATGAGAGAAGAGAGAAAGAGACACCAAAAATTATACTGGTTCGTTCTTTGTAAAAGAACTACGTCCGATCTATGATCCGCAACCCGCGATCCTAATCACTATAAAAGATTGTATTCTTTACACACAAACCTTTCTTGAACTCTACAAGAAATCAAAAGAAACTATCCTAAACACTATAGAATAGACTTTCACCCACAGACTCTACCAGAGTCTCTGTGATCACCCCAATCATAGTCGCAGGGTTCTAAAACCCACTTACAATCTCTAACCCGAGATCAAGAATACAAGATTACAAAGTGATGTAGAATGTTCTTGACGTAAACAAAGTGAAAGTGTAAAAACTCTATGCGCATCTTCTTGCACATAAAGGTTGTAGCTTCTTGGGAGTTTTTCTCTTCTATATTTTCACTGCTTGGAGCGTCTTCGAAGATTGTATTTATAGGCAAAGCGAAATGTAATGGGTCTTGGCTTTTTGAAAGAGTCAAAACACGTTCTGTACGTAATACTGCATAAGGAAGGTGTGAAGAACAGAATAGTCGACTGAAGACTCAGATCAGTGTGTTATTTTCATTAAACCTGTATACCTGGTACATTTAATGAAAAATGTCGACTAGACAAGAGGAATTAGTAGACTAACTGATGAATAACAAAAACAACAGTTTATCATTATTCATATGATTAATCTGTACAAGTAATCTATCATCTTCAAACAATCTAAAAACAATTAAGTAATCATTAACCACACATCTTGCACAGAATTAAACATATTTAACATTTCAACAAACATCATCAAATCTTCAAATCATTCAACAAGACCGAACATTAACGGCAAAATTAGACTAGTCGTAGCTCTTGTGCAAAACTGCTCGCCAAAAAGAAGTGGCAAAATTAGACGAGTCGTAGCTCTTGTACAGAGTTGCTCGCCAAAAATTCACAAACAATGGTGAAATCAGACGAGTCGTAGTTCTTGTGCAGAGCTACTTGCCAAAAAGCCACGGCAAAATTAGACGAGTCGTAGTTCTTGTACAGAGTTGCTCGCCAAAAGGCCACAAACAACGGTGAAATTAGACGAGTCATAGCTCTTGTATAGAGTTTCTCGGCAAAAGAGAAAAAATTAACGACAAAATTAGACGAGTAGTAGCTCTTGTATAGAGATGCTTGCCAAAAAGCCACAACAATGACATAATCAGACAAGTCGTAGCTCTCGTACAGAGCTGCTTGCCAAAAAGCCGAGGGCTCGTGCAACCCTTGACAGGTCCGACCATATATATCAACAACGTAAAATCAATCGAATAGGTGGTAAATTGACAATAAAAATCAGGTTTAAGGCAGTTTGACACATTCAAATAAGGTACTTTTTAGCAAAATATTTTAATATTTCAACACATATGAAATTAACTGATAGGATTTTATCTGACCTCTACACTAGTCTTTTCACTCGCACGCTCGCTCAAAGACTGGGGGCTGTGTAGTGGTAGGGAAATATCCGACCTATCCTACTAATCTTTTCACTCGCACGCTCGCTCAAAGACTGGGGGTTATGTAGTGGTAGGGAAATATCCGACCTATCCTACTAGTTTTTTCACTCGTACTCTCGCTCAAAGACTGGGGGCTGTGTAGTGGTAGGGAAATATCCGACCTATCCTACTAGTCTTTTCACTCGTACGCTCACTCAAAGACTGGGGGCTATGCAGTGGTAGGGACATATCCAACCTATCCTACTAGTCTTTTCACTCGCACGTTCGCTCAAAGACTGAGGGTTGTGTGTGTAGTGGTAGGAAAATATCTGACCTATTCTAGTGATAGGAAAATATCCAACTCATTTAACAATATTAATTATAAAATCTTGTAATTAGGGAAAGTTCTAATAATTAGACAGCTCGTGTAATTATAGAAGAATTCAATAATAAATTTGCAATTAGGGAAAGTTCTGATAATTAGACAGCTCGTGTAATTATAGAAGAATTAGATAATAAATAAATATAATCAGGAAATAAAGTAAGAATTAAATATATAATTTCATATTTCTATAATTTAGCTAAATTGTTGGGTTTAGCAAAGAGAAGAGTTGTGAAAATAAAGAAAACAGAATGCACACAATTGCACACAGTTTTTGATAATGAGAAAAAATGAATAGCTATATTTCTTTAAGAGATATGTGTCTTGGTATTTATATTGTATAACAAGTAAAACTAACAAACAGAAAGTGAAATAGTTTTTATTTTTAATCACATACTCTAATACTCCTCCCTGATTCAAAACACATTCAAACATATTAAGCAAAACACACTACATTTAAAACAAATCTCAAACACTTAAATCTTTCAATCTTCAATGGCTTGGTCATGATGTTAACCAGTTGATTTTTGGTCCTGCAGTGTTGTAACTGTATCATCCCCTTGCTTACTTGATCTCTCAGAAAATGGTACTTTGTTTCTATGTGTTTACTTCTGCCATGAGACACTGGGTTTTTGGCCAGGTCTATAGCAGACTTGCTGTCAACAATTAATACAACAGAACTTGAATCATGAATCTTCAATTCAGTGAGAAGAGAAAGCAATCAAGCTTGACATGCTGTAGAGCAAGCTGATATATATCCAGCTTCACAGGTTGATAATGTAACCACCGTCTGTTTCCTAGAATTCCAGCTTATTGTTGAACCATTTAGCATGAACATTTGTCCCATAGTGCTTTTCCTATCAACTTGATCACCACTCCAGTCAACATCAGAGTAGGCAACCAACCTTATATCACCATTTTCATTCTTCGATTTATTAGAAAACAACAACCCATACTCCTTGGTTCCATTTAGGTACCTCAATATTCTTTTTGCTGCAAATATATGAGATTGTTTTGGACTGCTCATAAACCTGCTCACTAGACCAACACTGAATGCTATCTCAGGTCTGCTCTAACATATGAATCTTAAACTTCCAACAACAATCTGTTTGAACAGAGTTTCATTCACAGCTTCCTCACCTTCATTCATTGCAAGCTTCAGATTTGCCTCTGCAGGGGTTTCAACAGAGTTGCACTCCAACATGTTAAACCTCTTAAGCACTTTTGTTATCTACCTTTCGTTGGTGCATAATGATTCCTTTCTCAGTGTAGATGAACTCCAGTCCGAGAAAATATGACAACAAACCCAAGTCAGTCATTTTAAATTCATGTTTCAGTTTCTCCTTAACTGATTCTGTCATCTGCACTGCTTCCTGTTATGACCAAATCGTCAACATAGAGACAAATGATAAGAGCTTCACTTGATTTTGTGTTCTTCACATATACACCATGCTCAACAACACATTTCTGAAACCCAACACCACCAAGAAAAATGTCTATTCTTCTATTCCAAGCTCTTGGAACTTGCTTTAACCCATATAAATCTTTTCTCAGTTTTAACACCTTGTGCTCACTTCCCTTTATCATAAATCCAAGGGGTTGTTTCACATAAATCTCCCCATCTAACCATCCATTAAAGAAGGCAGATTTTACATCCAACTGCCACAGTTTCCACCTTCTAATATTAGTCAATGCAACAACCAATCTTACTGTCTCCAACCTTGCCACAGGAGCAAAAACTTCAGAATAATCTACTCCCTTCTTTTGTATGAATCCCTTGGCTACTAGTCTAGCCTTATGTCTAGCTATTGACCCATCCGGTTTCAGCTTTACCTTAAACACCTACTTAACAGATATTGGAGTTTTGTGTGATGACAGGTCAACCAACTCCCAGGTATGATTTTTGTTAATACTCTTTAGTTCTTCTTCCATTGCTTTTATCCAAATCTGATCACAAATAGCTTCATCAAAGCTAACAGGTTCTATATTAGCCATAAACACCAGTCCTTGAAGCAATTCTCCATCATTTGCAATCTCATCATCAATATAGTCAAATCTCACTGGAACCTTCCTACTATTCTGTTACTTATCTTTTGTGTCTCAGTGCTTTTAGTTTCCTCCTGCACACTACCTCCTTCTAGCTGGAACTGAAAACCAAATGCAGTGGCTGGTTGTATGTTTGAAACATGGTTGGATTCATCAAATATCACATCTCTACTGAAGCAAACTTGTTCAGTCCTGGAATTGTAAAGCTTATATGATCCAATAGAGTTGTAACCTATAAAGATCATAAGTTCACTCTTGTCATCAAGCTTCTTTCTACATTGTGGTGGTACGTGCTTATAGCATTTCGAACCAAAATTTTTGAAATGTTTCACAGAAGGTTTAGTCCCAGTCCACACTTCTTTTGGAACTTTAAATTCAAGCCTTTTGGTGGGGCATCTGTTGAGAACATAGGCTGTTGTCACTGCTGCCTCACCCCAGAACTGATTTGGCAGATTCTTCTGTCTCAACATGCTTCTCATCATATTCACAATGGTTCTGTTTCTTCTCTCAGCAATCCCATTATGCTGAGGAGTGTAAGGGGCTGTGATCTCATGAACAATCCCTTGTTCTGTGCAAAACTTTGCAAACTCATTAGACACATATTCTCCTCCATCATCCGTGCGCAATATTTTCACTGATTTTCCAGATTACTTCTCGACTAGCACCTTAAAATCTCTAAAAATGGTGAATGCTTCATTTTTAGTCTTCATCAAGAACAACCACAGTCTCCTACTGAATTCATCCACAAATTGGATAAAATACCTATTTCCTCCCAATGAAGACACATCAAACGGTCCACAAACATCTGAATAAACCACATCTAACAAACCTTTAGCTCTAGACATTGTATGTGACCATCATTAACACATTTATCACACATTTCCTTTGGCACTACTTAATGATTAGACATTTATCACACATTTCCTTTGACACTATTATTATGGGCAGACTTGTCAACATATTATGTTTCTTTAAGAGACCCATGTCTTTAAAATTTAAATGACTCAATCTTAAATGTCACAGCCAAGACTCATCTATAGAGGCAGATAAACATTGAAACATTGAGAGTTTAAAATGCTCAAACTCACCTTGAACGTTCTGTTTTGGGCCAATGGAACTTTAATTGTCAACCTCTCTGATGCATCAAACACTTCTAGAGAGTTATTCACCATCTTCATAGAGAACCCCTTCTCTAAAAGCTGACCCATACTGATTAGGTTGCTCTTCATTTTAGGGATGTATAAAACATTTGTAATCATCACCTCCTTTCCATCTTGTCTGGTTACCAAGACATTTCTAGTTCCCTCTGCCTAAATTACCTGTCATCTGCAAACCGTATGGTGCTTCTCTTGTTGCTATCAAGGTTAACAAAATCGATATACCAACTATCGCACGCAAGACTTTCTAAACCTGCGACCATCATTAACATCACAGGTTGTTCATCAAATTCATCTTGTTCTTCTTTGACCATGTGTGCCTGATGATCACTGCTTCTCCCTCTACTCTCCATCTTCCTTGGTTCTGCTGTGCATTCAGTGGAGTAATGTCCAATACGGTTGCAGTTGAAGCATTTGATTCGCTTCATGTCCATCTTTCTTTTGCCTCCTCTCCAATTTTCTGCCCCTTTCTACTTGTTAGACGATTCTGCCTCTTCATGTTCTTGATTCTGATTGAATCTCCAGGAACCACTCCTGAAATTTCTTCCCCTTCCGCGGCCACAATAACCCTCTTTTGACCAATTATTATTCTTCTTTGATGCCTGAGCTTGCAACGCCTGGTGAACGCCTGGTGATCGCTCGGCTTGTCGGTTTCCCTCTCGATTAACCTATGTTCATGGGCTTCTAAGCAAGCAACCTTGCAGTTCTTCTACTTTCAATTCATCAATCTTCTTGGACTCTTCAATGGCCATGACAATGTGATCAAATTTAGGGTTCAGAGTTCTCAAGATCTTCTCTACAATTGTCTGATCTGTCATCTTCTCACTGCAATTCTTCATGGCATTTGTATGTGTCACGATTCTATTAAAGAAATCGACTATTCTCTCGTTGCTTTCCATTTGCATCAATTCGTATTGACGCCGCATGGTTTGCAATCTAACTTTTTTCAATTTCTCCGCTCCTTCGCTACACTTCTCCAAGATTTGTCACGTCTCGTGCTGCAATCTTCTCAAAGTAAGCTTCATCAACACATTGATAAATAAGGAAAGGACTTTACAATCCTTCTTCTTGTTCTTTCGATAAAGACTCTTTTCCACCTTTGTAGCTTTCTCCCCAGGCATAGAGAACCCTTCTTCAACCACTTCTGCAACTTCTTGATATCCAAGAATTGTTTCCATTTGGACGCGCCATCGATCCCAATTCTTGCCATTGAGATTGGGCAAATTGGTTGAAAAACGCACCAGGCCCCATCAAACCTTGCTCTGATACCAGTTGTTGGGTTTAACAGAGAGAAGAGTTGTGAAAATAAAGAAAACAGAATGCACATAGTTTTTGATAATGAAAAAAAATGAATCACTATATTTCTTTAAGAGATGTGTCTTGGTATTTATATGATATACCAAGTAAAACTAACAAACAGGATGTGAAATAAATTTTTATTTTTAATCACGTACTTTAATATAAAACATATTGAATAATAAAAATGTATGATAATACAATAAATAAATAAATAAAGAGAATATTGGAAAAGATAGGAAAAATTCTAATTATAAATAAAAATATCAAGGTTAGACAGAGAGAACATATTCTAATACTTTAACTTAGGAGTCGTTATATCTTTTTGTTAGAATAAATAACTTGTTTTAGTATTAACATTATTAAGTTGTTTTGTTGATTTAATTTACAGATTTTACATTTGTGCCTTGAATTCCAAATCTCCAAGTTTTGAGATGACTCTACCTTGTGGGTTTACATAACAGATACGCCAAACCACATAAACATAAATTAATTATTACTAACCCTATCAAAAATTGTTAAATAAAATCAACGAATACATAGAGCATGTTGTATAAATTATTGGAAAAAAAAATCAGAACTAACCAAAAAATATGGTTGGAGTAATTGAACGTAGTTTTCTCTGGTGAACCTGAAAAAATCAAAACAAATGAATAGTAAGTATGAGATATCGAGAGAGAGAAAATGCAAGAGCCAGATGAAGTGAGTGTTCAATCTTTTCAATACGATATCCAACACATTGCTCGCACCAATATTTGAAAAAATATTTCTTATTCTTATTTTTTTAATCCAATAAATGCTTGGTTAGGTTGCAGCCATATGACTGATTCTTTAGTTTTATTTACTAGAATTCCTGCCTATATAAAACATTAATATAAAAAATAATGAATGAAATATTTTTTTTATAAAGCGATTATACTTAATTATTAAAAATATATAAAATTACTGAAAAACATAATAATTATATAATTTTTAAAGTAAATGTAAGTTTAAAACAATAAATTAGATTTAAAATAATTATTGTACTTAATAGTCTTAATAAATTAATATTATTTAGATATGTTTTTGTGAAATCTTTATTATGTTAAATATATACAGTTATTATTATGGTTAATATTTTACTAACATTTAAGTAAATATTTTTATATTTTATTAATATTAAATATATGTGGGTAAAAATATTTTAGCTACTAATTAATATATGTAAGTAAAAGTGGATGAAGATATAGGTATTATTTGTTTAGCGAATGGCATTGACATTTTAATGACTTAAAGTGGGGTATTTGGGTTGATGAACTACTTATATAACTTATAATTTGCACAAATATAAACTTTCAATTCTAGAAATATTTTTGGATATCTATATTTTGAGCTCAGTCTGAGAACTATCATAATCGCAACAAAAGTTAACTACGCAAAAAAATTGTTGTAAAATTTTATATTAAAACATTTAGGCGGGTGTATTCAAATGAGATTTTAAAATAATAATTTTTTTGATAAAAAAGTTATATAGATTTTAAAATACTTTATAAGAATTTAATATTTTTTTTTTAAAACTTCTATCTTTAGAATTTTGTAATTTGAATTTAGAATAATTTATAAAATATAAAATTATAAGATTAGAAAATTTCCATGGATTTATAAGAATTTAAAAAATTCCATATATTTAAAACAAAATCATAAATATGGCATCTTTTGTTTTAACTTTTTCATAATAAAATGTATCTTTAGTTATTATAACTAAAACTAAATAGTTAGTATTTAAATACAAACCATATTTGTTATTAAAAGGCTTAAATATATTTTTAATTTTTAAATTATTTGTTAAAATTATTTTTAAAATGATGTGTTAAAATTTTTTTTTTATCTCTTTAATTTCTTTTTTCATAGTTTCTTATTTTACTATCATCCATCTTTTAAGTTTCTTTAACGGTTTTTTCTTTCATTTATTCTCATTTTCATGTTTCTTGTTTTTAAAGATATTTTTATTTGTCATCGTAGATTATTTACACCTGTTTATAAAGTATAAGGACGAAATAAGTCCAAAATTTAATTTAGAGTACAATTTTTGATCAATAATTAAAAGACTAAAAATATATTTAACCCTTATTAAAATAGTACTTGTTATAGCATTTCAAAACAATTTAATTAAATAAAACTTATATTTTACCATCTTATATTTTAAAATAATAATAAAAAATCTAATTATCTAAACATTTTTTATTACGATTTTTAGATTATTATTTTATTGTTACAATTTTTTGGATTGTTACTTTAATGTATTATTTTGAATTATTTTTAGTAAAATACTATTATTTCATTAAGAATTAATAATTATTTTAAACTATAACGAGGAATAAACTTTTCATAAATATTATTTGAAATTTAATTTAAATAAAAAATTAAATTAAATTTTTTAAAATAAACTAGTGAAGAAAGGTATTTTATATATATATATATATTAAAAAGAAGAAATTTAATAATACAGTACGTAGTTATTTTTGAAGGATTTACATTTAATTATAAATAGTTAAAATAATTCAAATTGTTTTTAATATTTAAATAATATTTTTTATTTTAATTTTAGTAAAATTAAAGATAAAATAAAAATTTAAAATATGTAGTCTAAAAGAAAAAAGCTCATTATGTATGATTATATATTAAAAATTTAAATTTATAATTATTAAAAAATAGAATTACTTAATATTAAGATTTCATTCAATAATTAATTATGTTTTTATTTATTATTTTATCATTTCTAAACTACCAAAAATTTTAATTTAACTTTTAAGCCCGTAATTAGTTTTTCATCTTTTAATTTTCAACTTTAACCTGTTTTTTAACTCTTAATAATCTATTTCAAGTTTCAGTTGTGCTAATTTTATCATAGATAGCCACACAAAAAATTCCTTTCAAAATCGTTGGAATCTAATCCGTGATGCGAAGCAATGTGACAGGTAGCGTTTTGATAACCCTTACCCTTTGTTTAAATTTGATTTGTTTATCTTAGTTTTTGCAGCCTCATTGTTGTTTTGGGAAGCAGTTGTGGAGTGTGGTGGAAGTGCAGGAAAGAGTTTCGAAATCACGCGTTCGCCCAAAATGCCTACAAAAAATCCACCCTTCAAGGTTTGGCCCATTTCCTCTTCACACATTTCAAATTATTTATATACCTACCCTACTCTGCACCATAAATGCAGCAAATTTTATCTCATTTTTGTTATAACTCATAATAAGTAACTGAATAAACTGTATCTTTATGCCTCCCTACTACTTAATGGATGCATCATTATATTCTTATAATTTCACATTGCAATATTCCTTCATTTGATTAACAACGATCCTGTCTTTGATGAAACAATTAATGTAATCTGTGAGTTAGTTATCTTTCAATAGATAATTCTGGGCTCTTCTTCCAAGGCTCGTAGAGAGATTCTTTCTGAGATGGGATACGACTTCACAATAATGGTATGTGTTATGATGCAATTGCTTCAGTTTTTTAACCATAGTTCATTAGTGTGATGGAAGATTGAAAGAGTTTGGCTTGGCTTGCAATTTAGACTGCAGACATTGATGAGAAAGGTATTAGGAGGGAAAAGCCAGAAGATTTGGTAATGGCATTAGCTGAGGCAAAGGTATGAATTTTGGCTTCTTCTTCTTATTATTATTTTAATTATGTGGATACAAATCTAACAATCACATCTCTTGGGGTGCTGTGGGATAAGAACTACACCCCAAGCATAGGTCTGAGTTTGTGCTGGTTGTTCTAGAAGATTGATTCCGTCAAAATTTTCAGCTCTTGTTTGACTTCGTGAAATCGTTGGACATATTTGTCCCTTTACTTTCTAGAGCGATTTAACCAGTTTCTTCTGTTGATAAATTAGTGTTCATGAGAGTCTGTATCTCTATAGTCATGTATGTTGGATTTTTCGAGGGAAAATACTTTGGGTAAGACTATAGCAAATGAGTTAGGAGCCAACTTACATAAGAAAATTGACACCATTTTCAACTTTTAAGACAATAAATTTATGCGTCTTCTTTCTTTCTTATCTGTTGCTCAACATATATATTTTTTTCAATGTGCAACTCAAACTCACATTTGGATTCCCAACAATCTCCTTCTCAAGTATGAGTTTTTCCTATCAAGTAGAAGCATTTCTTAACCACAAGTACCTTATGAATGACTCTTGTACCGTCGTTCATCAATTGGACAGGCTTGCCTAGAACCTCATCTGGAAGACTTTCGATACCAGGGATTACTTCACCCACTTGTCTTAGTCTGCTAACCATTAGCTCTAATATCACTTTTTGGTTTTTCGAGGAAGGATACATCGAGAAAGACAACATCAAATGAGTCACGAGCCAACTCACATAAGAGAATTGACACCACCTTCAACCCGAAACCTTAAGGCAATGGATTTATGGGTCTTTTTCCTTATCCGTTGCTCAACATACTTATTTTTCCTAATGTAAAAGTTAAACTCGTATTTGGATTCACATTAGTGCTAGTGCATTCAGCAGTTATAGGTAGCCAGTAGCTGGTTAATCATTGTGCATTATATATCCATGATACTTGAAGATAGAAGAACACTTGTGTTTTGTGTAAATGTTCAAAGTTCACTTTGTTGAGGAGAAAAAATGAGAAGGGGTAAAAGTGGGTGAGGATTGGAGATGATGTGGAATGATATGATTTTGATTTTATCTTGTAGTTTGTTGTTAGCAGGGGGAAAATCTATTTCAGATAATTTCATGCTATGCGAGTGACTGAATATTTTGGGGGTGAAAGTGTAGATGAGTTGCACTCCAGTATCTTCCTTAACTTATTCTGCAACAAGTTCGTTATTAATTTTAATCTCTTTAAACAAAGGAAACCATCAAGCATGAGAGCCGGTTGTAACACAAGATCGTATCTTTGCTTAATTTCTGATAATATTTATTTTAGAAGAATGCAAAACTTATTTAAGGTCTATGTATCTGATTGTGGTGACTGAATATGCGGAAGTATTTCGGGTTGTCATGCCCATCCAGAAACTGCTTCTTAAAGAACTAAATAAATAAAATAATGGAAAACATAGAGCAATTTGAAAACCTCATCATCTATTGATTGTTTCAAGGTACATTTAGTGTTTCTAACCTTGATATTCTTATTAGGCTGATGCTATTGTGCAAAGACTCCCAACTGGAGGTCGATTGGAGGAAGATGATTCTACAACACTGTTAATTACTGCAGACACGGTATTCTGTATTAACTAATGTTTGTTTGGATTGGACTAACAAATGCATGACTTTATTATTACAAATCAGGGAATAGATTTGGCTTAGACCGCTTTTTTGGGTTTGTGGTCACCATATTTTCTGTTTCACAGTCTATACGTTCTTGTTTAAACTTCAAGTTACAGTCTGCCTCCTATATGGCCAGTCACCTTGTACCGTTTTTCTTTTTCTTTTTAAAATAAGACTATTGTAAAACTGTTTGTGTTGTTACAAATGTTTTGCAGGTTGTGGTGTATCGAGGAATAATCAGGGAAAAACCCACTAGTGAAAAAGAAGCACGTGAATTCATCAAAGGTTTGCATAATGAACTTTAGTTCTCTGCTTTTGTTGTTGGGGTTATGGACAGATTTAAAAGCTACATTCATAAATTCGAATATTTGCAGGATATTCTGGTAGTCATGCAGCAGTGGTAGGATCTGTCGTAGTAACTAACCTTGCAACTGGAAAACGTTGTGGAGGATGGGATAGTGCAGAGGTACGACTTGCTGCTGCTTGAGCTTATATGTTATCTATTTTCTTTGGTGACAGTAAAAATCAAATTATTTTACGCATTTTGAATCTTTCGGTACATAATAAAAGTCATTGATTCCTAGATTCTTGTTGCAAATGTATCAGATGTTTTAATGCTTTTTTGAGATTTATGGTTTGTTGCTCCGTAAAAGAAAGTTCACTGGCGAGGAAATAAATTTCCTTCTTCGTCGAACAAGTGTTACCATCGTTTTGTACGTTCCCCTTACCCCTTAACCCCATCTGGCACAAGTCTTTTTTTATCTACCTGCTTGTTTTTATTGACACATTTTATTGATTAATTCAATGTTTCTCTTGGCTGATAACTTAGTTAACATTTGTGACTATTATGGCAGGTTTACTTCCTTGAAATTCCAGATGAGATCATTGATAGTCTGGTAAACATTTTAGAAGTACACTTTTCACCCTTGCACTGAATTAAGTATGAAGGTGAAAAGAGTACTTTAAGTAGTTTTCTCAAAACACATGATCTTTTGAAACTTTCTTTCAGGAAAATCTAGTCAACCTGAATTCTATGAGTTTTCTTATTTGATGGGAGCTTCTCAGATTGACGAGGGAATTACATTCAACGTTGCTGGGGGTTTGATGCTGGAACATCCATTGACATTACCCTTTGTGGATGCAGTAGTAAGTTATCTTGCTTTTAAACAACACACTCACTCTAAGAAGAGGCATATGCAAGCACATTAAAACAAGATCCTTATGGAACTGATGACTTCAAATCCACTTATGATAAGTAGTTTCTTTAAATACCTTTTTTCTTGGCCATAATTATCGAGGCATTGTAATATTTTGTTGCCATTATTTGGGGAGTTCTTTTATATCCACAAGCAAATATTTGCATCTATAGCCACTCATTTTCTCTACATTTATGCCAATTGAAACAAAATGAGCTGTGATGCTTGTGGTAGGTTGGCTCGACTGATACGGTGATGGGACTTTCCAAAGCTCTTACAGAGAAACTCTTAATGGAAGCTCAATAGCTGTCGCAACAACACTGCAAATATATTCCAAGAGATACATGTGCTGGCTGACGGTGAAAATTACTGCAATTATATTAAAAAAATTGTTTGAGCGATTCTTGTTACTCAAAATATGAACAAGAAAGCCCGAGACTCGCTGATTATTTTATCACGAGCTAAAAAAGCTTGTTATTTAACTTTAAAGCTTAGTTTCCCAGTCTTGCATGACATTATTGATTGTATCAACAATTCACTCTTTTGGATTAAAAGTTTATCATACCGACGAATGCATCAGAGGTGATTCCTTTGAATTGCATTTTCCACTCCACTACTGGATATCAACAGCATAGTTTTAAAAGTTGAAAAATTCTCTGAAATTTTCACTTTGTGAATTTTGTACAAAAATTCTTGCTGCAGCCCCTAGCAAGCACAGAATTTTGTGGCCCAAAATGCTCATTTCGGTGCTTAGCTAGATTAGTAATTTTACGATAAGCGTTAATTCTTCATGAGCATGCTGAGGATCTTGGGAACATTTGAGGCACAGTTTTGCTCCAACCAAAGTTAAAGGACAATGGGGTAATACTCCTGCAGACGGGAGAATTGTATTTCTTTTACTCCCCAAGTTAATTTTCACAAAGAGACCTTATAATCATCTAGTTCACTTAATAAACTACACGCTTAGAAGGAAATGAAAAATAAAAGAAGAAAACAAATCCTCATCTAATTGATGCAGTGAGCATTGCCTTGCAAAGAT
The DNA here is from genome assembly GCA_030347555.1 of Lablab purpureus. NCBI lineage: Eukaryota > Viridiplantae > Streptophyta > Magnoliopsida > Fabales > Fabaceae > Lablab > Lablab purpureus. The sequence goes on along the minus strand of CM059256.1, from coordinate 26,794,813 downwards.
ATCATGTTTAGTTTATGAATGCTCTTTTCTGTTCGAATCATTTCATAATGACATAACAATCATTACTCAAGCACTTATATTATTTATAATAATTTTATTTGATTACAAAATTTTGTGATTTAATATTTTTATTTACTTATTTATAATTATTATGATTATGTTTTAAATGTTAAGATTGTTTCTATCCTTATAGAATCTTCATCTCTTATCTAAGTAGGTAAGTAAAGAGACTAACATGTTATGTCGAATATTTTTTTACCAACCAATATATAGTCTTTAGTCTCTAAGTGAAGTAGGCAAATAAAAATACTAGCATGTTAGGTCGGATATTTTTTTATCAATACACGACTCCAGTTTCTAAGTGAGTCTAATAGGCGAGCAAAGAGACTAATATTAGGATGAATATTTCCTTACCAATGCAAAATTAGTAGTAACAACAAATATTGTTAAAGTAATTTCTCAATCAAATTGGATATGTGTCATCAAAGGTAATTATTATACTTTTCTTTTTATTTAAATAAGAATTTATATTTGTGCTTTACTACAGATGAATAATATGTATAAAAAATGTGTGATTTTTTTATCTTCCTCTTATTACATTTACCTTCTATCATGTTTGTAGTTCTTTTTGTGATTGAATTATTGTTTGTTTGGTAGACATTTCTAGAATGAATTTGTATTTGAGGTATTTTACAACCACTTAAAAAAAATCTTAAAGATATAAGTGAAATTTATTTAAAAAATAAAGAAGTAAATAGAATATGCATTTTCGATGTAGATGGTTTTTTACGCTATTATCTAAACATGAATATAGGATGTTCTGTAAGTCGAGTGACTCTTCAAAATGATTGTTGTTTTGGCTGAATAATCTAATCCCCTTCATAACAATCTTCAAAACGACTCACACCATAAGAATTCGCATTTCCTTCTCTTTCCTTTTTATTTTTCAATGATGCTGAGAAGAGAACCTTTCTCAAAATCACCCAAACTTTGAAAACGGAAGGAGGGAAAGGAGAAAGAAACAGAGATGTTGTTGTGACTGTGACATCTTAATAATGGATCATCTCATGAGGCCCATCAATAACATAATGATAAGTCCATACATAGCAACAACAAGCCTTTTGCTATTCTCACTGCTTTTTACACTATTTTCACCCGATATTTGGTTTGTTTATGCTCTATAAAATAACAGTCTTTCTAATTTGTTTTTGTTTTTGTTCTAAAATAATATTACATTTTTCTTTGTTAAAATAATTTTCCAATAATACCTATAGATATAATTTAGAGGATAAATTAATACAATACTATTTACAAAAGAGAAACTTTAGCAGTAAAAATAAATGGATAGACAGTGAAATATATTTATTATCTTTGAAATATTTTTGTTTCTTATTATTAGATTGGAAGTTGAAAAAAATGAAAATTTACATGGTTTATGACAATATTTGTTAAAATATTAAAACTGTTTGTATCAATTGAACATTTTATACTGTTATATCATGATTTTAAAAGATTATTATTTTAAAATAGACAGTATTTAAAAAAAATCTTTCAAAACCACATTTTTATTGTGTTAGGGGTGTGTCTTTTGTACACTATGAAAAAACCTTGCTAACATGAACAACACATATACAAAAAAATATATATATTTCTCTTGTAGATGGAGAGTGCCCTCCATAGAACATTTTCATTTTATATCGTTCTAAGTGTAAAATCAACAATAAAGGATTTTTTTTTAAATAATATTTTGGCAGAATATAGAAAGATGTATTAGATGTAATAGAGATAAGCACACCTACTTCATAATGAATAACAAGAACAAAACCAGTAGCAATGCCAAAACTAATATCCATAATATCAAAGAAATCAATACCATTACAGTAAACATAAAAAATTTAAATTAGTCTAACAATAAGTAATTAAAAATAAAGATGACTAAGCATATATGATAACAATGAGTCTTCTAGTAAGAAAAAAAAGAATTGTATTATTTTATGCAATTAAACTTTGGAATTTGTTATCAACTAGAGTTATCATTGTTAGGAAACTTCATGCTTTAAAATAAACATATGCAATTTAATAGAGTTAGCAAACAAATCTAATAATAATAAAATAATTGAAAAAGCTAAAATTTATACACACTAAGTAACTATTATGAAAAAATCTAACAATAATAAATTGATGATATGTAGATGATGGTTGACTCCTAAGTACAAAAAATATCCAATGGATCAACATGATAATAAAATATATGTTGGGAAAAAACATCTACTTACCATGACATGTTATTATGTCATTATTAACATACAAAGATTTTTATAGTTAAGTGTTTTATTAAAAAATTAAATATATTCCATATCTAGTAGATGATGCTTCCACGTCAAATAACCATGAATTAGAGATCAAAACTTTTAACCATACATAATAAAAGTCAAATAACAATGAATTAGAGTTCAAGACTTTTAACCTTACATAATAAAACTTCAATGGTGTAAATAATATTTAAGACTTTTAACTAATAAAACTTCAATGGTGTGAATAATATTTAAGCGACTTAAAAGGTAATTCATTTATAAATGGAAAACATTTTTTTTGTTTAGAACAAATTTTTGAGATAACAATATAAACTATATCTATTGCATCAATTGATTCTCACTTCATAGGAATTCATTTAGTGGTATTATTTGTGCTTTTTCATTTTTATCTTTATATTAAAAGGATATATTGAAATGGTATATAAAAATATTAGCTCACAAAAATTCGCAAATGTGATATTTCTATTTGCATTGAGTTTTAGAAGTTGATTAATAATGCAACAATCTCATGTGTAAGTGATATGTCCATATAAAAATTAAATGTTATAAGTGATTGATATATTCAACCATCTTAATATATAAGTTATTCATGATGTATCATAACTTTAAATCATTAAATTAATCTTTTTATCACTATTTTACTACATTCTATCTCTCTTTTACTAATATCTTGTAATTATTGTAATGACTCTAAAAATTAATATTATTATTATACTTAATGTGGAAATGTAGTTTTGCATTAACTGATAATAAAACTTATATTTTATATATATAATGTGTATTTAGTATAAAAAGGAATCTCTACTTGTATAATTATAAGATAAATATATAAAAATATATGTGTATAACTACTACTTAATCTTTCAATCTAGTCTTGGGACTTCAAAACATATCTTTTACCTGATAAAATATATCATCCCGTGTAGCATAACATGATCATCGCAGGCAAAACAATTGACAAATGTAGGATAAGCTAATAATTAAAAAATAAGGGTTAAATATGTTTTTAGTCCCTAGACTATTTGTCAAAATTGTGTTTCATCCCTAGGGAAAAATTGTGACCTATTTCGTCCTTATACTTTATAAATTGATGTAAATGATCTTCGATAACAAATAAAAAAATCTTTGAGAAGAGGAAAATGAGAGGGAGAAGAGGGAAAAAGAGTGAAGAAGAGTGAAGTAAACTTAGAAGGCAGATGATAGTGGAGTAGGAAGCTACGGAGAAGGAAAACGAGGAGATAAAAAGGAATTCTAACTCATCATCAAGAATTTTTACACTAGTTTAGAAAGTATATGGACAAAATAGGTCCAAAGTTTGCTTTAAGGGTAAAACACAATTTTGAAAAATAGTTCAGAGACTAAAACCATATTTAACCCAAAAAATAACAACACATCATCACACCATTCTTATGCACATTCATCGTATAACATATTTAAATGTCTTAAAATCCAAAACATCTTTAATAATTCAAAAATAAAAACACACAAATAATAGTATCATGTAATACACATAATCACATCATTCTCATGCACATTCATCATATCACATATTTAAAAATATCCTAAAATTAAAAAAAAGTCCTCCAAAACCTATGTTGTCGACAAAGAAATGTCACAAAATATTTGTTAACTTTTTTTCTTTATTAGTAATAGTAGTGGAAAAATATTGTTATAAAGAGTAAACTTTTCATTGCAAAATATGATCTTTCTTAGTCACTTAAACCATGTTTATTACAACCCTTAGTCTGCTTAGGCAAAGTACATTGTCATATTAGAGAGTAAATTGTTATTTTTAGTGAAAATATAATTGTTTTTTTCTTAAAGTGAGTGTTTTACTGGTTAAACAAAGCATATGTTTGTTTATCTTAAAGCACACAAGCTTTCACTTAAAGAGAGTGAATGCTAGCTTTAAGCAAGAATGTTTATAGTTTTGTAACAATGTTTATGTTAGAATTTGTGATGGATCAAATATATTGTATTTGTGACTAATTTAGTTCAATCGCAAATTGTAACAGAATGAAACGAATCTATTTGTATAACTTTTATACTCTAATTGTGTTTTATTAATTTAATGTTTACGTGTAACTGGAGATACAAAAATTGAATGTTTAGATCTATGAATTGTAGTAAATTTGAGATGAAAAAACAGAAAGGAATGGGGGAATATTGCCCCTTGGGTGAGTGAGTGTAAAGGGAGGGAGATGAAGGAATGTTACCACTTTATCCTAATTTGAATTTTTAGATTTGTAGATTAAGGAAGATGAATGTGAAAAGAGAATGTTTAAATTGAATAAAGAGGGAATGTAGATAAAGAAGATTAATCTCTACTTTGGTGCATAAAGGTATAATTGATTATGTCTTCTGCCTTTCGACATGCTTAATTATGTCATGAGACATAATAAACTATTATAATTAGATGAAATTGAATTAGATTCTAAAATTCAATTTAAATCGAATTTAACATAGATTAAATCCATTTTGTTAATTAGGTTAAATTTAGATTAATTTTTTCAAATTAAGCTTGATACGATCCAACTTAACTTGAGCCTAGCACTATTAAGCTTGACTTGAGCTTGACTTAGTTTGGCCCATCTTGACATGGGGTAAAAAGACCTAACCCAGCTTAACATGGGTTTGACTTGCCCCGACCCATACTGACCTGACCTGATTCGTATAAGCCTCACCTAGACTTGATCTAGGCTTGATCCGACTCTACTTGTTCTAGGTTTGACTTGACTCGACTTGACCTAATTGGCCTGACTTAACCTGACTAGGATAAACTCGGTTAACCAAACTTGACCTAACTTGAAATCGACCCAACTTAGCTTAACATGAATTTGATTGTCTTGGCCCAACATGACCTTACTGAACTTGCCTTAACCTAGCCTAGTTTGTCTCAGTTTGAATTAGGCTTGGTTGGACTTGAACCCTACTTAACTTGGCCCGACATAGGCTCGTTCTGATTCGGCTTGATGTTGATTTAGGTTGACTTGGCACAATTTTTCCCCTAACATATTGTAATGAGAACTTCTTTTCTTAAGATCATGACTTTGAGACAAGATGAAGATTATGGGATTGGATGCAAAAAATAAACGTCAAAATAGTCTCGAATAACAATGAATGTTGAGGATGGTGAGTGAAGATTAAGAATCTAATGTAAAAAAAGACCCTATCATATAAAATTAATCTAACGATTTTAGACTATTCATCGATCACCTATAAAGGTGGTCTGATCCATTTCTTAGGATGATTCCAAAAATGGTTAGTAGTGATTGTTCGGTAAAACGTCAACATATTTACCTTTGAAGAATTATCCTTCTAATAGAGAAATAAGATAAATGTAATACAAATAATCAATACAAGAGTATAATGTGGAAACTATAAAACCGGAGAAAAATCACGACCATTGTTTAATGACAATTAGAGAATAACACTGTATGAAAATTCTTACAACACATAGACTACTCTCCCTTGCCCTTGACTCCAATACACTCACACTTTTCAAAGTAAATAATTAAAACAAACCTCAAAATACTCTACTATAATAGTATAATAAAAGTCAAATACAAGCTTAAACTGTTTTTTATTAGGGGGCCTAGACATCATGGACTCAAGTCCATTATATAATTTCTGTCACCCACTCCTTTTTTCATCCAAGGTGATGTGGGACTTCCAAGATGTATTATTTTCATTAACCCCAATAATCTCCACCATGATTAAAATAAACACATATTCCTTTTTCATTGCCTACACCAACAACCATTTTCTATATCAACAATCATACTCCACCACAAAGAGTATACCAATTTGAAATTAAACCATTCCAAGAATTCACCGCACACTCTGCATCAATGTCAACCAATACCCTCGTATAATCACCACACACCTTGCAACAATGTTAGCCAACACCTGTGTACAATTAATGCCACCACATACCTTGCATCAATGTCAACCAATGTTCGTGTATAATCATCATATACCTTGCATCAATGTTAACCAACGCCCATATACAATTACTGCCACCGCAAACCTTACATCAATGCCAACCAATGCCCATGTATAATCACCACACATCCTGCATCAATGTTAGCCAACGCCCGTGTACAATTATTGCTAGCAAAGAGTCATCCTTTTCCATGGCAACGCGGGTATGCCATGAAGATACTTAACTCATCTTTTATAAGAGATCATCCTCCCCAAGAGGACAATCCTTCCATCAAATTTCTCTATGTCACATTTTACTACCTGTAAACAACATTGCAACTTCAGCAACCAAAGATGATTCTCCAACAAGGAATTAATATTTTCTGATGTGGAAGATCAGACTAAGTTACAACCATATAGCATACTAAGAACATCCCATCGAACCATAAGTTTAGATATCACTGTTAGGTAAAACGTCAACATCTTTAACCCTCGGAGAATTATCCTTCTAATAGAGAAATAAGATAAATGCAAAAAAGAAATAATCAACACAGAAATATAACATGAAAACTCCAAAATCGGAGAAAAACCACAATCGTTGTCCAATGACAACTAGAGAATAACACTATATGAAAATTCTTATAACACATAGACTACTCTCCCTTGTCCTTGACCCAAATACATCTATACTCTAAAAAACAAGTAATTAAATCAAACCTCACAACATTCTACTACAAGTGTTTCGAGTGAAAATTTAATTAATTATTATTATTAAATTTTTATTTAATTAGACTCACACTCAACAAATACGATAATGGATTCTTTTTATTTAGACTAACAATCTAATAATTTTTATTTTAGAGTATGAATTATGCAATCGAAAAATTCTAAGACTTTACTATTAATATGAAATCGACATTCATATCATGATTACAATAATTGAGGAAAATAAATACATCGAAAACATTATACTCATAATATATCTTGAAGTGAAATTCTAATATTTCCATCTCTTATTGATAACAATAATAATAATAACCAGGAACTCTTTTTATTGTTTTGTAACCCTTTTGATGACCAATGAAATAAAATGAACAATAAACACTTGAACACAACAAAATGTTTTTATGAAAGTTTATAGATTATGAGTAAAGCAATAATTTGTAGGGGAATCGAAAAGAACTTTTAAAACATGAAATGACTTCAAAGAGTAAATTTTAAATAGCTTTGAAAGATAAATTTATGAAAAGATAAACGTGCTTTAAAACGTAAATTTGCTTGAAAAGATAAAATTTGTTTTGAAAAAGTAAATCACAAGAATATTTGAAAGACTGGAATATAAAGATGCAAGAACGTAAATTATGCAAGAAAGTAAATTACCAAGGGTAGAATAGAAAAACATAAAGGAAATCAATGAAAGCGGTGACCCAAATCGGTATCTCAGGAAGTTTGCCATTATTCAATTCGTAGGCTGTGTCCTAAAAAATTTGCTTATACAATTTGTCACCCTTATTCTATTGTAATGATCCTATTTATACTCCTAGATAATTTTAAATTCAAACTCAATCCAAATAGAATTATAATTTGAAAATATTAACCACTTCTGTTACTCCCAAATAATCACTTTGTGATGTTGCTTCACGTTGTTACTCCATGTTGTTTGTTATTTCATGTTGTTATGCCACGTATCTTTAGGATTTGCAAACATGGATGATTGATTATGATCTTTAAATAGCTCCTTCCTCTCGATAATAACTTCCTCTTGCTCGATGATTCTTCAAACTTATTTCTTGCTTGATGATATTCTCTATACTTTCGATAACTTCGTATGTCTCTGTCTTCAACAACATCCCATGAAACTTCCTTCTTCGACATGTCTTTACACAACTATTCTCTCGATCTCTTCACCATATATAAATTGTTCCTCTATGCTTCACCTTCCTCGATACCATTTTATCTTTGATCTAAATCTCATTTTCATCGATGTTCCTTAATAATTTCATATTTCATGATTAATATTTCTTTAGCTTTAACACCTAAAGTTTCTCTCAATCAATTTGAATTTCTCGAGAATAAGAATATAAAAAAAGTCAAATAGCTTAAAGTGTTTTTAATTGGGATACCTATACATTTTTTATTATATAATTTTTGTCACTCACTCTTTTTTTTATCTAAGATGATGTGAGACATTTAAAATGTATTATTTTTATTAAACCCAATAGTAATAAACTAGGATGTTTGAATCTAAATTTTTTAAGTTTGGTTTCGTCAAAGGTGATGGAGAGGGGTTTGTGCCAAGAAGAATTTAAATCATCCAAATAACTATGTTCGAGGGTGAAAAGTAGTTAATTACAAATTTTAGCACATGAATAAATAATTGAAAAAAAGGTTTTCCGATCAAATATAAAATTAAGTTAGGATAAAAACATAAATAAACGTTGTCAAAATTTAGAAAAATAAATTTGCAACACTAGGCACATATTTAAATCTTATTATTCACGAATAACAGATTTTTTTTCTCATTAGTTACCTATAAATAAAATTGATAATTAATTTAATTTCCAGTTCCTAAACCCTTAACATTTTCCTACACCTACCCACAAAAATGACAAAAGAATTCAATGAAAATGTATATATTTTTTGAGCGGTGATAAATATACACTATTCTTTTTCGAATCTCATATCTACATTTTTCTTTCTTTTTTAATAAAAATATAAAAAAAAATTATAAATAAAATAAAATTTGGATAAAAGTATCATTATAGTGTTGATATGGTGTATGTATATCATTTTCTATATGTTTTTACCCATTCTTAATTTCCTTGCCAAAACCTTAGTGTTTACACTTTTGCTTGTGTTCTATATATAACTCCTCTTTCTTTAATTTCCATTCTATTTATAATACACTTTTGTTATGTTTTTTTATTAACAAGTAAAAATTTATAAATAAAAGAAACATTTAGAATGCCCTAACCTATTTAAAAAAAATAAAATATATACAAAATAAGTTCTAAAAGACTTATTCCACCAAAAATCAAAGTCTTAATATTAATCTATAAAATTATAAATTTATTAAATTCAAATTCCTAATATTTCTAGTAACACAAGGAGATACATATTATATAATTATTAAACATTATCGTATGGAAAAAAATTTAATTATATATTATCATGTATTATACAAGACAAACTAGTTTGAGCAATATGTTACCAAATAGTCAAATATTCAAAGTTATAAAATTGTCTTTTTTATTTAAATTACTGTCTCTTAACATGAATCAACGGATGCACCTTAAGTTATTGATATATATATATATTGAACTAATCAATTAAGTACCATATGGTTATTTTTTTCTCTAGGAGTCCGAATTTTAAAATGTAGGTTCAGTGAGAAAATTGTAATTTTGTTGTAATTTCAGTCTTCCAATAACTTGTGAGAAAGTCACAAGAATATTTTTTTCTGACAGAAGAATCTATCCATTTAACTCGTTTTATTTTGTTTTAGAAATGCATCAATACATACACACAGGGGAATGCATCTTAATTCCACCCACACTATTTTGGAATTGAATTTAAGAAAAAAAAAGAAAAAGTGGGTGGTACGCAAGGGATCACTTAATGAATTAGGTAGTGTTGGAAAGTAGTTGAGGGTTAATTAAAAATGAAAAAAACATAGTGAATTAGTAGCTTTTAGCATAATTAGTCCACATAATCGACAGGGCCGTACAGTATGATTAATAATAATAAATGAAAAGATAAAGAAATGGTCTTTTAAGGTGCATAGTATATGCACAGTGGTTTAAGACCACCTTTGACCAAAAGGTTAGACCTCCTTAGAGGAGACAATTAGAGGTTACAGTTTGTAGCCTGAGATGTTATGATACTGACAAGAACTCAACTTTCTTAGGGTAGCATGACTTAATAGGGGTTTCTCTTACAATACAATCTCCTTTTCTAAACGTTGGTCCACAGCCTCCACCCTCGTTTTACTACTTTATTTCTCCTCCCCTCCTCCTTTTCCTTCTTCATATATTCCTATCCTATTCCATTTCTTCAATCTTGGTACTTTCAGGCCTTACCTGGCACTGCCAAAGAAGATCCCGTCAACAACAAGATCACTAGACCAATCCCAATCCCCCTACCCATTCAAACTCTTTCTCTCTCTATTCTCTATGGATCACATTTCAACCAAAATTATATACTCTAAGAAAGTGAATTGTCCCTAACCCCCAAGTGAGAGAAAGACAGACATTCCAGTTGTATCTTGTTGCTTTTTAGGAATGCAATTTTATGTGTTCCCAAAGTTTATCACGCCAATTATTGCCTTATTTTTTTAATTATATTCCTCTAATATCACTATTATTCTACTACTACATGCTACTCCTACTCCTACTCCTACTATCATCATAATATTAATAATATAAAAATCTGGCTACCAGCATTGTGTAACACATTTGCATGCATGCATGCAAGCAAGTCCCTCCCACGATGCCCACGTGGCATCTAGATTGACGATAATAATAATATTATTATTATTATTATTATTATACTAATTGTTAGTAGTAAATCAAATTTAGGATTTTCGTGGAATTAGGTGTTAGATACGATTTGGGTAATTATTATTAGTATTTTTATTTATTTTTATCTCCCTCTACATTGGGAAAGTGAAACACTGTGAGAGATGGGTCCCATGAAATCCAACAATCATGATTAGGGAGAGCATTACATGTAAGACCGTGTAGAACTGCGGTTGTGAGGCGGTGACCATTACTTGCACCACTCGCATGCACGTACGCTCTCCTCTTCAAACCATACCAACAACACTTGGAATACCATCATACATATAGTATATATATATACATATACCGTTAATTTGTTTTCAAAATTACATTATGTTGCATTAAATATAAACAATTTCTATAAAACAAGTATTGAAAATGCAATTCTTAAAAGATATAAATATTTCTCGTCGTTCGAGGTTCTCTCTGATAATGATTAATAGGAACTTTGTTTATTTAGGATAAACAATTGTATGCGATAGATACATACATTCCTTCACACGTCACATGCGAACCAGACACAGCAGAAGAGGAAAGGCTCAAACTTCGAAGAGAAAAAATGCTAGGCATATGCTGAAGATAATGTATAAAATAGATTTAAAATTAGTGTTAAAAGTTATAATGTAAAAGTTAAGAGGGTAAAATATGGTACTTATTAGATTAGATCACTCCAAGGATTTAAAAAAGAGCATAAACTAATCTAAAATTTGTAAAACTAAATGAAAGAGAGCGTGGTAGAGTATGATCCACGTAAGATAAGGTTGCGTGAGGATGTAGAAAATGTGTGTAAATGAAAACATAAGCCTTGTCTTGGGCTAATCGTAGTTTACAAAGCGAATTGAGAGAGCATCTTTTGGAAAGCGGTGGTCGTCCCCGTTTGTCGAACTATGGTTCATCAATCTCTAGACGATCTGATTCTCTCTCCTTCTCTTTCTCTCTCCGTGAATGTTTTTGAATCTTTTGATCGAATGGGGTCGATATTCCAGAGGAGGGTGTGTTGGGTTTGGCCATGATGAATGTGGGGTCCCTTGAACGTTTTTTTATTCATTTGAAGACATTTTTGGTTGGTTTTAGTAATTTATTCGGATTTGATTTTTAAATTTTTGCGACCCTTTATTTCTTTTTGGTATAGTAGTTTCTATCTTTGACCCATAGAAATGTGTTGTTGTCTAGTGGACTAGACACATAAGAAGCCAAGTAAGAAGCCAGGCAGAGTTGCTTTGATGATTGCAGGGTATCTCATTTGGGATACCTTTATCTCTTTCTCTCTCTTGGCCTACTTTTTCTCAGTGTGATCCAAAAACCAATCCAAATCTCAGGATCTTCTCTTCTTAGATCAGTTTTTCTTCTTCTTCTTCTTCTAGCTACGGCTACTAATACTGTTGCCCCCATCAGCAACTGCTCCTAAAAAGCAATGTTGGTGTGATGGGGTTTGGATTCGGGGCATGAGGTTACTATCATGACAATTGACGAACTTGGCTTTGTGTTTGGATTCACGTGATTCTCACCGTACGGATGGAAAAAACTGGTCGTTCTGTTGTTGTTCCTGCAGATTTGACGGATTGAACGGCCTATAACAACTAACGGAGATGTTATCTCCTTATCTATCTCACCATTACAAACAAACTATGCTCATTCTTCTGTTCCACTTCAAATCATCATAATAAGTCTTCGCCCATATGCACACTCGCCACTAACCCCACCAGTTCGACCCATCCCACCACAACACATCATCAAAGTGCGTGACCACCAAAAATAAAACCAAAACGTTTATTCATTTCTAGCACTAAATTAAACCGATCAATATATGAGTTCACGCCATGTGCATCTCACTTCACAATTCAAACTGACAACTCTTGCGACTTCAGTTTCACTTAGGTATACAGCTATGGATATAATTACGATTCTTTTACGTTATATTCTGAAATCATTTTGCTATCTATAAAAAAGATTCACCACATTTTAATTTGACTCAGTCAAAGTACCAATACAACGAAGCAAAATTGAAACACATACGTTTATTCCTACAAAAATGTAACACAATTTATTACTTCATATTCTTATCTTATTCATTAATTCATTAAGTTGCCGGATAGAAAGACGTTTGTGCCAAAATTGTACTAAAAGATTATAGTACAACAATTGAAGAGTAAAAATAAAAAAGAAAAACTAATTTACACTAATTAAAGAGTTAGTTTCATAAATTATGTGTGATATGGTAAATTGACGTGGATAATCTAAACTCTTTTTTTCTTTTCATTTCATATACTAATATTTGAAAAAACTATAGACTTACAATGTAAGATAATTATAATAATAGTTATGATAAAGAGTATATAAATTTTGATATATGAAGTTGGAGATGGGAGTAAAGTTGTGTGTTTGATTGGAAAGGAATGAAATTATATAGATAGATGGGTTGTGTTTAATTAAGGTTGAGAATATGAAAGGGCTGGTAATGAATATATTGTATTACCAAGGGTGTGGGCGGGTAGAAGTAGAGGGGAGAAGAGAGTAGAGTAGTGGTATGTGGTTAATTAGCAGTATTGGGATTAGAGCGTGGTAGGGAGGAGAAAAGAGAGCGTGGGAGAGGGAAGGTAGATACACTCTACGCTACACTACTATTCCATTTTCCTTGGGGGATGGCAGTGGCAGAGATACGGATACAGACAGAGGTTTTGATGTATTGGGTTTGCGACTAATAAAGCCTCGTGATCGGAGAAGGCAGATCCGTGGAAGAATACTGTTTCCACTGTCACGTGCCCACTTTTGACTACCCAATGACCAAACCAAACCACACCACACTTCCTATGCTACCCCTCTCTCTCTCTATCTCTCTGCTATAAATTAACATCATGCATGAGAAATTTTTATGCAGAGTCACAAACAGTGCCGCAGATAGAAACTCTCAAACGCTTCCTTCCACTCACTCCCTGACTACTCACTCAGTACTACTCTTCCCTCTTTCTCTTTCTTTTCCCCAACACACCCCAGCCACTGGGTCCCTCTCTGTTTTTCCATGTCTTTATAGTTTTCATTCATGCCCCCACTATATTATATTGCACATACATTTGTGCATCTCTCTATTCGCAGTTAACGACAACGTGGACTGCACCTGCTGACTCGTATTTCGCCATTTTATTAGCTTATAAAGCTACCTGACAACACCCACTTCTCATTTCTCCCGTACCATTTTAACTCTTTCTTCCCACTGCTTCCTACCCTCTTTACATTTCAAACGTTTTATCATTGCATTTCGCACCCACACTCCACTTTCCCCCTTGCTTGTACTTCTCTGCCCTCCCTCCCCCTCCCTTTTCCCTTCTTAAAACCCAACACTCCCATCTCATAACATAGCGGAGGAGGAGTCCAATTAATATCGGCCAAGCCAATCATGCATCGTTGCTGCGGGAACTCCCAGGCTCACGTGATGGGCACGTGCACATGCAGTATGTTTCACTCCGAAACAAACTCCTACTCCATGCTCTTTTCTATGCCCAACACCCACACTCCCTATGATGATTACGAACACGACATGTATCCCTCCTACACGCCCTCTCCTTCTTCCGTCGACTGCACGCTCTCCCTCGGAACCCCTTCCACGCGTTTCACCGAAGGCGAGCAGCTACGAAACCGCCACGAACCTCGCTCTTCCGTCACCAACTTCTGCTGGGACTTGCTTCAATCCAAACACACCACGCAATCTCAAACCAATAAATCCACCAGAGGAACCAATGCCACCTCCAACAACGACCCTCTCCTCGCTCGTCGCTGCGCCAACTGCGACACCACTTCTACTCCCCTCTGGAGAAACGGCCCTCGTGGCCCAAAGGTATAACCGTCGCTTCATTACCAAAACACTCTTCTCTTCATTAACAAATCTTAAACATCACATTCTTACGTCCTATTTACCGAACTTCATATTATTTCATCGTTTTTAATCAACAATAGAAAATATTACAAATGAATATATCACACTATCACTTTTTATGTTAATTTTTTTATGTGAAAGTTGTGCCTTGGTAAATGGAACTGGTCATGTTTATAAAAGTAACATCAAAAGCTTCTACTTGGTAACCAGGTTGAAAATTACGCTATTTTTAATTGTTGTAAAGTAACTTCAAATAAATAAGTTGCTAATGATGTCGATATATATTTATTTTTAAATAGTTAAATTTGTTCAAATGTATACCAGTATAGATTAACTAATAGTGATGATACAATGATAATCCATTTATTTGATGTACTGTAAAATTTAAGGAGACATTCATTTCAAAGAATCCTTGGAAGAAAGTAACTACGTTTATCAACTTATTCGGTTTTGTTAATGTTGCATTTGAATTGAATTGATGCAGTCACTATGCAATGCTTGCGGGATCAGATATAAGAAGGAAGAAAGGAGAGCATCCGCTGCCGCCGCCACGTCGGCGGCGGTTCCCGGAGGAGTAATGGAATCGTCGCGCACGTACGGCAACCAAAGCAGCTCGTGGTACGCACACTCGCAGATGGGTAACGAGTTACGTTTTATGGAGGATTCGGACGATAGAGATTCGGAGAATGGCATTTCGTTCTTCTCTTGGAACCTCAACGTTCCAGACCGAACGAGCCTCGTGCACGACTACACGAGATGATGAACGATGGTGATATCCTTAATACGTTAATAATAACAGGGAGAGAAAAAAAATGACAAAAGCGAGTAGCAGCTACCTTGACGTTAGAAGACCACGCAGGTGTACGTCGACGTTTTACGATGGTGATGTAGATGTTTTTGATTGCGATGGTTGCATTATGGTCTCGTCAATGTGATGTTTTTTTTTTTGACCTTTTCCTTTTTGTTTGGTTCCTTTTCTCCGTCTTGCTGCGAAAGATGGAGTGAGAAGGGGATAATTCTATGTTCTTAGTTTGCTTTTTCTTTGGTCTTGGTTCTTTAACTTTCTCTTTCAGTTACTTGTTAATCCTACCTTTCTGTTGCTTCACTTTCCCTCTCGAACTCTCCGTTATATAGTTTATTATTCTATTCTGTATTGATGATGACCATGACAGTGTTGGCATGTGGACCGTTTGATGTGTTTGGTGCGAAGCCATTATAGCTTTATGGTCCATTTTGTTGTGTTCTAAGCCGAGGTGGTTCCCCCTCTATCACCTTCTCGTTTTCTGAGTTGTCTACACTGTGAGGCATGGAAAATAATTGCTTAACACCTAAACAAAGAAAAAGAGAGAATACAATTAAATGTAAATATAGAAAAGGTACTAATTTAATAAGAAATATATAAAATAGTTTTAATATTCATTATTCTTATTTTAGCTTCTGTATAATTTTCATAATCATAAGATAATAAAATCATTATATGCATTAATTTCCTTATCCATGCGGAGATAATTTTCAACGGCCATTCATACGTTGATTTGGTACACTTTGGGAAAGAGAGTGTGGTAGAGAGAGAGGTGCTGGTGCATTTAATCGGGTGTTGTAATTCTGACGGTTGGATATGTATGTTGGATCACTGTTCTCTCTGAACCGGACACCCTGCGGTTCAGAACAGTAAACTGAAATGTCTTTTTGAGCACTTCATCGAATCCGTCCGGTTAGAGTTGCATTTGCACTGACTGCAACTATCACTACTTTTTTCATCATCAAATCAACCATCATTAGAGGTACTATTTCATTTGCAATGCCATGGAGTCGTGAAAATTGTCTTTTCTTGTATTATCAAAATCAATATTTGACTAAGATTGTGCTCCACTAGCCATATTTTTAGTTTTTTTTTTTCTTTTAAAAGATTGAATAAAAAACTTTTCACCTATTAAAATTTATTGCTTTCCGCAGAATGGTATTTCAAAATCGCGTTATTTCCAGCTACAACAAAAAGTGTATAACCACACACTTCAACAGGGTGCAATATGCCAATGTGAATATCTAATGCACCACAGGAAAAAAAAAGTGGTGGAATGATGCAATCTACCAATCAAGGGCAACCACAATTATTGTATCATTGCCGAAATAGAAATGCTATGGTATGATTGCTGCAATTGTTTCCGCTGCACATGTGCTCGAGAGAAAAAGGGTACTAGCACACGTAATGAATATTGATGTTTACGTCTCAGTAGCCCACTTTGTTATGTGGTTTTTGGTGCACCATATTTGATTCACAACAACCCTTGAACCATAAAATTTAACCACAAGTATTTCTCTTTCGTTATCACTTATAAGTCTTCTCAGTCTCAAATCATGTTTCAGCGAATGATCCTCCAAGTAAGGATCAAATCATATCTTCCATTTATTTGTTTCACAATGTATTTTATCAATAAAAGATTGGCATGTAGATAAAAATAAAAATAAAATATTTTTTTCACCCTTTTAACAACTAAATTTTTACATTATTAACCATTGTGTAACTAATATTTTTTTTTTCACAAAATAATTAACTAAAAAAGTATATAAAAAAGTTAGAAGTGAGAGGTGTGTGCCTCGTTTAACATGTGTAGTCAATCCTATGACGGTCAGAAAATATACCCAAGAAAAACATGAAATGACGGAATGGGTAAAGGTCCATGCATGTCTTGAATGGAAGTGTTTTACGCACAAGCCTCGGATACTGGAGTTTCGTTTTCTTTCTATTTTCTTTCTATTTTCTTTATTGTATTATCTATTTTAAAAAAACATATTTTTTATTTAGTTTTTAATTTTATATACATTATTATTATTATTATTATTATTTTAACTCGATTGAGCCTTATATCTAACATATTTATTTAAGGTATAATTAATAATGAACTTAATTGATTAAAATATAAAAAAAAATTAAGGATCTGACCAAAATTACAGATTCTTTTAAAAAAATATGAAGAATAAAATAATGAAAAACAGAGAAAACAAAATTATATATAAAAAATTAAAGAGAAATCAAACTTATAATTTAGCTTATTTATTTTGTCATAGAACTCATGATGAA
The DNA here is from genome assembly GCA_030347555.1 of Lablab purpureus. Classification (NCBI taxonomy): domain Eukaryota; kingdom Viridiplantae; phylum Streptophyta; class Magnoliopsida; order Fabales; family Fabaceae; genus Lablab; species Lablab purpureus. Next base: position 26,777,062 of record CM059256.1, on the reverse strand, counting down.
AAAGTATTTCTAAATGCATGGGGATGTTTATGAAAAGAACAGCCTATATTAAAAAAGCCAAAGATGAAAATGAAACATGAGAAAGAAAAGAAAAACAGTGGACGAGGATGAACATTGAAACAAGACAACCCATCTACTATCATTGGCAATCATCCTCCAATTAGTCAAATTTTGTAAAGTGCATCCCATTTTATGATGGTTTAGACCCTCTTTCTCTGTGGTATGAATAGGTTGTCATTTTTGTCTTAAAAAACATCATTAGAAAAAGGAGAAAGATATTTATTGATTTTGACTCTAAAACGTAAACAAAAACTGTTATGCAGTGTTTGTAAAACTGGTTTAGATCAACCCACTGAAACTAGGTATTACAATGTTTGCGTGGTTGATTAGAGGTAGATTGGAGGAGAGCTCTAGCGTTTTTTATATAAGCAGAAAAAACACACACACACGTATATATATATATATATATATAAAAGCTAATTATATATATAAACAATATATATCTAGTCACTACAAGAAATGTTAGATATAATAAAAGCTAATTATATATATAAACAATATATATCTAGTCACTACAAGAAATGTTAGATATAGTTGCAAAAAAGTAGAGGTCAGCAATCGACGCTACTAGCATCGGCCAAGGAGACTCTACACTGACGCTAAGGAAAGAAAAAAAGTTAGAGTCAGCCACCACGACTTTAGATCGACGCTTAGTTGAAAAATAAATAAATAAAAATAAAAATATAAGTTAGTGTCGGTCATGCCAATGCAAAACTTAAATTAAAAATTTAAAGTTATTAACGTTACGTCGGCGTAGGGAACGCTAAAGTTATTAAAAATTTAATAATTGGGGGTAGTGTTGGCCAGGCCGACGCAAAGTGTGAGACAGAAGGTAGCCGACGCTAAATGCAATTATTTGCGTCGGCCTGATCGACGCATGACCGACACTAGATGAAATTATTTGCGTCGACCTAGCCAATGCTAAATGAAATAATTTGTGTCAGCCTAACTGACGCATGGCCGATGCTAGATGAAATTAGTTGTGTCAACCTGGCCGATGCTAGTTTTAATTTAGAACCTTAAAAGGAAATCCAGACCTAATTTCGTTCATTCTTCTCTCTCGCGCCTTCTCTCTTCATTGTGCCTCCATTTCTCTCTTCCTCTCTGCCTCCTGTCTCTTCCTTTCTGCCTCCATCTTCTATTTGTGTCTTTGTCTCTCTTCATCTACCTCCAGGATTTGGTGATCGGTGGTGCGGTGCGGTGGCGCTTTCGTGTGTGCCTCCATCTACTTCGTCTGCGTCTCTCGCACTCGTCGAAGGTAAGAAATTGATGTGGTTGGTTTTGATTTAGGGTTTCAATTTGAAAAGATTAGCTGCATTTCCTTGTTGATTTCGAATTGAACTTAATGTTTTAGGGTGATTCTCTGTGCTTGGTGGGATTTCGAATTGAATAGAGGCTTCCTTGTTTAGGGTTGTTCATATGCGTAGGTTAGTTTTTCAATGTTTAATTTGTTACCCTGTTTAGTTTCAATTGTTTAGGGATTTTTGAACGAACTGCTTCTTGAAAACGGAGTGCTTCTTGAACAAACTGCTTCTTGATTTGAACGAATTGGTTGTTGATGGTTAATTGGGCTTTTGAATTCGTTATTTGATTGTTAATTGCGCCTACATTTCTTAATTGCATTTTGATTGAATTGTTATTTGACGTTTGTTTGAATTGGTTGAGAAAATAGAGTTTGTTTGAATTGGTTGAGAGAATAGATTTAACTTACGCGGGGTTCTGTAGACAAATAATTAACCTTGTTTGCTCTAGAAAATATAGAGAACCTTAGAACCTTTTATGTGGGCACCTTTCATACAGTGAATGGTGGTTGTACATGTAAGGAAGAATGAGCAAGAGTGAGAATAAAAGAACTTAATAAGTTTGAGGATGATGCACCAAACACAAATTCTGGCATTAGGTTTTTAAGGTTTAAGAGTTGTTGGAATCCTTAAAATTTTGTATATTAAAAATATATTAAAAATTTAAAATATTAAAGTATTAAAGTATATAGTTACTTTAAAATAACAATAAAAAACTCAGTTAATATTTGAATTTTGAAATATATTGTTAATCAAAACACCAAAATCATAATAAAAAAATATAATCTTTAATATAAACAATATTTTATTATAATTTTTGATAAAATATTTATTCATAATTCTTTGTTTTTAATATCTTTAAAATTTTGAAAATAAATGTTGTTAATATATAATACTTTAAGTATTAATATACTAAATTTTTTAATATATTTAAATGTTGTTGTTAGAACCTTTAATATATTTAATATACTTTAAGTGATAAGAAAATGTTGTTGTTTTAATTTTTAATTTTTAGATTTATATTATATAATATATTTAAATTAAATATATATATATATACACACACAAATATGTACATTGTTTTTATAGTTATATTAAATATACATATATATTTAAATATTTTAGTTTTTTTTATATTTAAATAAAATATAAATATATATTAAAATATATAATTACTGTATTTTTATTTAAAATTTAAAATTTATATTTAAATTTATGTATATTGTTTTTAATATTTGTATTAAATATATATATATATATATATATAATTCTTATTTTTCATGTTTAAATTAAATATAAATATATGTATATTGTTTAAAAATTTCAATTCAATATATATATATATATATATATTTACTGTTTTATATATTTATGTATTATGTTTAATAAATATTAGAGTGTAGAAATGACCTCCACTCATGGTTTTATATGAAGTTATAGCTAAGTTGTATGTTTAAATTATTTTTTCTAAATTATTAACTTTTTTTATATATTAGAGTGTAGAAATGGCATTGAACTATGAAAATATGTTCAAAACCAGTTTAGTTTGATAATGTAATAATGAACATGCAGAGTTATGGAACGTAGTTGGATGTATAATTTGCTTGATCCTTCAAGGAGACTTAGACATGAGTTTATCAATGGAGTCAACAAATTTGTTTCAAAGGCAATGGACCAACCTTGTTCTACTTTAGACGGGGGGATAAGGTGTCCTTGTGTGAAGTGTAACTGTGAGAAAATTCTTAGACCATCAAATGTTAGGGCTCACTTGCTACAATATGGCTTTAAACCTAACTACACTGTATGGGTTCAACATGGAGAAGAGGGATCAAACGAGGGTAGCTTGAATTATGCATGTAGTAGGTCGGAAAATATGAATTTTATTGATCAGTTCAGTGACTGAAATGGTATTTGATGCGTACATGCAAGTAGCTGATATAACAACTCATTATGAGAATATAGAGAACCATACTATGTCTGAAGGAGAGTTTCCTAATGCAGAAGTCCAAAGGTTTTATGATATGTTAGAATCTGCAAATGAACCAATTTATGAAGGAGCAACTGAGTCAACATTATCAGTAGCCATTAGGCTTCTAACAGCTAGAACAAATTGTCATGCTACTAAAAAATGCTTAGACTATTTTGCACAATTGTTAGTTGATGTAGCTCCCAAAAATAGTCGCATCCCGAAGAACTACTACGAATCCAAAAAAGTAGTATCGAGCCTTGGGTTGAAGGCACAAAACATTGATTGTTGTGAAGCTGGTTGCATGTTGTATTATAAGGACGACCTACATTTAACAGAATGCAAATTTTGTCATCGTCCAAGGTATTTACCTCCTAAGGGTCATGTGGGAAGATACAAGAATGTTGCAGTAAAAAAATGTTTTATTTGTCAATCATTCCAAGATTACAATGATTGTATGCATCAAGGGAGTCTGCAAGTCAAATGACATGGCATTATGAAAAAAAAAAGATGATGTTTTGCGACACCCATCTGATGGAAAAGCTTGGAAACACTTTGACAATGTTTATCTAGATTTTGCTGCGGACCCAAGATATGTTAGGCTTGGTTTATGTTCGGATGGGTTCACTCCTTACGTCCAAGCTTCATCGTCCTCGTACTCTTGCTGGCCTGTATTTGTTACTCCTTATAACCTACCCCCTGAAATATGCATGACGAAATCGTACATGTTTTTAAGTTGTCTCATACCTGGTCCAACAAATCCAACCAAAAAAATAGATGTGTACTTACAACCTCTTATTGATGACCTCCAAGTGTTATGGAATGATGGTGTGTTCACATATGATATCTCAAGAAAAGAGAACTTCGTCATGCGAGCTTGCTTGATGTGGACAATCAACGATTTCCCAGCTTATGGCATGTTGTCTGGGTGGGGGACTAAAGGGAAATTAGCATGTCCTCATTGTATGCAGACTACAAAAGCTTTCACGTTACGACATGGGGGTAAGAGTTCATGGTTTGATTGTCATCAACGGTTCCTGCCAATTGATCACCCTTTTAGAAGAAGTCAAAGGAGATTTATGAAAAATAGAGTTGAATTGGATGATCCTCCTCATTTGTTCAGTGGGGAGGAATTGGAAGGATTTCTTCACACCTTTCCAAAGGTAATTGATGGTCCATTTGATGTACTACTTGGGTATGGTCAGTATCATAATTGGACAAAAAGATCAATATTATGGGATCTTCCATATTGGAAAGACAACCTATTAAGACACAACCTTGATGTGATGCACATTGAATTTTTTTTTGTGACAATGTCTTCAATACTGTGATGGATGTTAAGGGTAAAACAAAGGACAATGAAAAAGAAAGAATGGATGTCGCTGAATATTGTGTACGTGGAGACTTGGAACTAGTTCGGTTACAAAATGGGAAGTTAGCAAAGCCAAAGGCTAAGTACACTTTGACAGCAAAGGAAGCAAAATCAGTTTATAAATGGATAACTAAGTTAACAATGCCAGATGGTTATGCCTCTAACATTGCAAGGTGTGCAAATGTTGATAAAAGTAGTATGCATGGAATGAAAAGTCACGATTGTCATGTTTTCATGGAGTATTTACTACCAAATTGCCTTCCGTTCTTTGCCAGATTTTGTTTGGAATGCCATTACTGAATTAAGTCGATTCTTTAGAGATCTATGTTCTAATACATTGAGGCTAGATGATTTAGTTAGTGTTAGACGCAAAGATATATCAAGAAGGGGGGATGAATTGATATTGGATTTTCTTTCAAAACTGTGAAGTTATAGATTTTTCTGATGCTGTTAAGAACAAATTAGTTAACTGATTTATGATAAATAGTTGATTAGTTCTATCAGACAATTATTAAAGATGATAAAAGAAGAGAAAGAATGCACAAGAATTTATACTGGTTCACTCTTTTTCAAGAGCTACATCCAGTTTCGATCTGTAACACTAACATATCTCCAATCACTAAAATGATCAAGTCTTTACAAGAACCCTTCTTCTAAAGACTACCAAAACCAAAAAGATGAAATTCTAAACCCTATAGAATTCAATCTAACCTAGACTCACACCAAATCTGCAGTGATCACCCCAATCACCATGATACAAGTTTCGTAACCCCACAAAACGATCTCAACACAGAGAACAAAAACAATTCAGAAAAATGCGAATCAAGACTCTCTTCTTGATTCTCCTAAAGCTGAATCTTTCAAAGATTTGTGAGTAAGCTTTTCTTGATTCTCTCTTCTATGTTCTCTCTGTTCTTTTTGCTATTCTTTCAGTAGTTTGAATCTCCCACGAGACTTCTATTTATAGAGAAAGAGATGAGCTAAAACAGGCACTATTCTATTTTCTGCATACTGGGAGGCCTGGAACAAAATAGTCGACTAAACAGCGAAATAGTTAGCTAATTTCATTAAAGGCAGATTCCTGACATATTAATGAAAATAGTTGACTAAAATATCAGAATTAGTTGACTAATTGAAGATTAATGAAAATAACAGACTAATATATCAGAATTAGCTAACTAATAACAGATAATCTAACAGCTATTCAAAAACTGCATAATCATCAATTAATCACCAATGTTCCAGCAACATCATCAAATCAAAAGTCATAAACAAACTCCCCCTATTTGATGATGGCAACCTGAAAAACCTGTTAAAATCAAGGAGAATAGATGGAAGATTATCTCCCCCTTTGACATTAGCAAATAGGTGCAAATTAAGCAAAGTATATAAGCAGATTATATAATGCAGAAAATATGAGTGCAAATTATATTACAGACCCAACAATTGTTCAGAAATCAACAACATTAAGGCGAAAATATTAAAAGCATTAATGACAGCAGAGATTAAACTTCATCATCATCTTCATCATCATCATCCTCATCATCATCTTCATCAGCAGCATCCTCATCCATGGCAGTAGCATTTGCAGAGGTTCCTTCAATGTTTTCAACTGAAACTTGAATCTCAGCAAGTTGTTGCTGTATGAGCTCAGTCTTATAATCAATATTCGTGAACCTAGCAACCATGGTTTCATGAGTGTTTCTCTGCATAGAACCAAGAACATTTAGTCGTGAAATAAGCATTCTTTCAAATTCAGATAATGGAATGCCTTGGTATGCAGGAGGTGCTGTATAGGGAACCATCTGATATGCAGAATAGTCTTGTGGATTCCCTGATGAAGTATCAGCATGGATAGATGATCTCGATGCAGAGGAATATGAGCCAGCTTCAAAAATCCATTCATCATTAACCTTTGATAGACCCATTTTCCTAAGATAGTAGTTGTCAAAGAGATGCTTATGATAGATAATTCTGGTAGTTTCTCCTTCAGTGGAAATGTTGAAGTGGTCCAGAATTTTTGAGATGAAGATAGCATAAGGAAGCTTGTGATCATTAAGACGTTTGGCTTTGAACATGTGTCCTTTGATGACATATATCCAGTTGACTTTGATGTTGTTCTTCATGCAGTGAATCAAGGCCAAATCTTCTTCCATAAGCTGAGCATGATTACTCCCTCTGGGTGTGAGCTGCCAAGCAATAATGAAAGCAAGTAGTCTTTCATCACATGTAATCTTACCAACATTGAATTTCTGAACAACTTCATCTGCATTTCGCATGCAGGACTTGAATACAGATTCCTTGTTGAATTCAGGCACAGAGGAAGTATTTCCTTTACTTATCTTGACACCTTTATTTTTCAGACTAGCTAGCCTTCTCCATAAGGAGTTATCAATCCTTATTTCTCTTCCCTTGACTTGAGAGACCAACATATTGTTTTCTGCTTTCAGATTAGCATAGAAAAGCTTAATTAAATCACTGTAAAAATTACCTTCCATTTCAACAAACTGCCTCAGTCCTTGAGTTTGAAGGGCATTCTTAACAAAAATCAAATTTTCGTTATTCAACCAGTTGAACTTGAGAATTTTTTGTATCAGTACCAACTTTCTCTTCATTTTTAGCTCCAATGACTCAATGGTTTCAGCACCTTCTTCACGTTCAGATTCAGTTTCTTCTTCTGAATCATTCTCTTCAGCACGCACAGGAGAAGGGATCCTCACACGAACCTTATATCTCTTAGGAAATTTTCCCACAGCTGGGTTTGAAGATCCAGCAGCAGATTCAGGATTCCTTATGGGCTGTGCAGGAGAACCAGAGGTTGATCCTCTGTTTCTGTTTTGAGTTTTTCTAACTGGAGTATGTGAAGTGTGTGTTGGCATTCGAGTTCTGGATGACCTTCTCAGCCTCTGAACTGCATTAGCTAAGGGTGCATCTGAATCATCATCACTTTCAACTAAGAAGTAGTCATTAGAAGACATTTTGATGAGAAATTGTAGTGATTGTGTGATGCACAGAAATGGTATGTAATATGCAGATGAATCAGATTAATATAGAAGGATTGAGTAGCTTAGTCAAACGAATAATAACTGTGTGAATATTTTGAACAGATCTACACTCAATCACAAATGCTCATGGTCAGAAAATGCAGAAGGAATATGTTGAGAAGTGGAAGTTCAGTTTTGTAAAACCAATAAAGCATCCTCACATGCATCTATAACTGTTTCAGCTTTGAATAACAGTGGACCCAAGTACGAATTTATCTTTGACAGATTAGGTTTAGTTGGAATTGAAAGAATTAAACTAGTTTGCTTGAATACCCAATTTAATTCAGTTGCAGTAAATGAAATTAGTCAACTAGTCAAAGAAATTAACAGACTATTCTGACAGAAATAATAACAGTGGGCACATTTAATGAAATAAGTCAGTTATTTCAAAGAAATTAACAAACTATTTTTATGCAGCAGTACAATATTTTTGTTAGTTAAATGAAATAAGTCAACTATTTCAAAGAATTAACAAACTAAATTCTGCAGCAGCATAATATTTTTGTCAGTTAAATGAAATAAGTCAACTATTTCAAAGAATTAACAAACTATTTAATGCAGCAGTAGAATATTTAAGAAAGATTATTGATGTTTAGAATACCTAATTCATTCCTTAGTTTGAAAAACCTGTCACGACCTAATGGCTTAGTGAAAATATCAGCTAATTGATCATTAGTTGAAATGAAATCAATCCTACAATCTTTCTTTTCAATGTGGTCTCTTATGAAATGGTACCTAATTTCAATATGTTTTGTTCTAGAATGCTGAATGAGATTTTTTGTTAGATTAATTGCACTGGTATTATCACAAAGTATAGGAATATCAGTAGGTGTAAATCAAAATCACATAGTTGTTGTTTTAACTAGAGAATTTGTGCAGTGCAACTTCCAGCAACAATGTATTAAGCTTCAGCTGTAGATAATGCTACACAAGCTTGTTTCTTGCTGGTCCATGATATGAAGCAATTCCCAAAGAGATGGCATGTTCCACTTGTGCTCTTTCTATCCAATTTGCAACCTGTAAAATCAGAATCAGTATATCCAACTAAATTCAGTTCATTACCAGTGGAATACCATAGCCCAATATTCACTGTTCCTTTGAGGTATTTGAGAATTCGTTTTGCAGCAGTGAAATGTGATTCCTTTGGATTGGCTTGAAATCTTGCACATAAGCACACAACAAACATGATATCAGGTCTTCTAGTTGTTATATAAAGCAATGAACCAATTAAACCTTTGTACATGGTTGCATAAACTGATTTTCCTTTTTCATCCATGTCAAGATAACAATTTGAAGACAAAGGAGTAGAGGCTTCTTTGCAGCTTTCCATACTAAACTTCTTTAACAGCTCATTGTTTGATTGATGAATGTACCATTATGCAGCTGTTTAACCTACAGTCTTAAGAAGAAATTTAACTCTCCCATCATGGACATCTCAAATTCACCTTTCATAGTATCTGCAAATTCTTGGCATAAAGATTGATTAGATGAACCAAAAATGATATCATCAACATAAATCTGCACTAATATGAGTTCATTATCAACTTTCTTAGTAAAAAGAGTTTTGTCAATAATTCCTCTTTTAAAGCCTTGTGATATGAGGAAAGTTGTAAGTCTTTCATACCATTGTCTAGGTGCTTGTTTGAGACCATACAAAGCCTTTTTCAGTTTGTATACATGATTAGGAAGTTTAAAATCAACAAAACTAGGTGGCTGTTCAACATATACATCTTCATTAATGAAGCCATTTAAGAAAGCACTCTTGACATCCATTTGAAAAAGTTTGAAACCTTTAAGACAAGCAAAAGCAAGTAACAGTCTAATAGCTTCTAATCTAGCTACAGGTGCATAGGTTTCATCCAAAACAATACCTTTTTCTTGGTTATAACCTTTAGCAACTAATCTAGCTCTGTTCCTAGTGATTATCCCATTTTCATCAAGCTTGTTCCTAAATACCCATTTAGTTCCTATAACATTCATGTTGTTATTTCTAGGTACAAGAAACCAAACATCATTTCTAATAAACTGATTTAATTCATCATGCATAGCAGAAATCCAATTATTATCAAGCAAAGCATCATTTATGTTCTTAGGTTCAATTTTGTTAAATAAAGACGGCAGTGTAAAAACCAAGAGGGGGGGGGGGTGAATTGGGTTTTTAAAGAAATTTTCTCTTTCAAATAAATTTTCAGGTTTTGAAAAACTTTCAAAAACTTGGATGTGAATTTTTCCAATCCTTTGATTAACGCTGTTGGGATTAGCAATTGTTATAATGATCCACAAATTAAAAGAGATAGAGAAAGAGAAATAACACAGAGATTTATACTGGTTCGGATTAAGCCAATCCTACATCCAGTTCCCAACCACCACAAATCCGAGATGATTTTTCCACTATCTTTAATTGAAATTACAAACACCAATTCATGCAATAACAAATAAAGATAAATGGAAACACGTCCTCAGACACACTCAGGATGAAACACCTCCCCAGACACACTCAGGATGAAACACCTCCCCAGACACACTCAGGATGAAACCCACCTCTCTTGACACACAAGAGATGAAACACCTCCCTTAGAACAGATCCAAGGGATGAATTTTCCCTTTACAGAAAACAGTAAAAGAATACACCTGAAATGTGCTGGATAGAAAGCTTAAGCACAATGATCACCACCACTTCCAAAGACTTGATCAAACCGAAGAGAAGCGGAAAGCGGCTTTGAAAAAGCTAAGGCGCAGAAACACTTTGAATATTTTGTGTTTTTTCGGATGTGTTAAACCTAAGACATTCTCTTTCATTTTGTAATTCGAAAATGCTCCAAAGTTTCCATTCTTAGGTTGATTTAAAATTAATTTCGCAAAAACGACTCATTTAATCGATTATATTAAAAGCTTAATCGATTATATCAAGTTTAAAAACTAGAAAACAAATATCGTCTGATTTAATCGATTAGATTAAGGCCATAATCGATTATATTAACCCAGAATCAATATAATCGATTATCAAAGACACTTAATCGATTATTTTGCTCGTTAAACATTTTTAATTCAAATTTTAAGTTAAATAATCGATTATCTACGTATGGTAATCGATTAAAAGCGTAGAAAAACGTTTTTGCGAGAAAACACCTTGCTCTCTTGTTTGGGAAGGTCTTGAATGGGATTTATGACTTACTCTTTTTATCCAACACCCAAAACAGAACCTTCTACTCTAGCTCCTTTAGCTCTTTGAGAAAAAAACTTCATCAATCAAAACTGTAGGTCTCCATAAAACTCTGGTCTTGAAATATGCCAACAAATTTGAGACACAAAAGCCATATGATTGCAGAAATCATTTAAAGAATTTCGAGTTGTAACTCCCTTTTCAACGTTTCCAATGATGTTCTCCTGTGATAGTCCTTTTTGAGTTCTCCAGGATTTAGACAAAACATTGTCTGTTGTAGAATAGTCAACTGTTCTAGAGTTATAGTCAACTGTTTTAATTTGTCTGTCAGCATCAACAGCTTTTTCTGCATAATCTTCATTCTTTTCTGATTTTTCAGACCTTTCATCATCTGAACATGCAAGAGAATTACTTTTTCTCTCTTTTTGACATAAGAACTCATCAAATACAACATGAATTGATTCTTCTACAGTCAAATTCTTTTTTGTTGAAAACACGATAGGCTTTACTATGCATAGAATAACCTAAGAATATACCATCATTGTCTTTTTCATCAAACTTGCCTAAAGATGCTTTTCCGTTGTTTAAAATGAAACACCTGCAACCAAAAACTTTAAAGTATGCAATGCTAGGAGTTTTACCATTCATTAGTTCATAAGGAGTTTTATTGAGAATTGGTCTCATCAATACCCTATTAAGCACATAGCAAGCTGTGGAAACTGCATCTGCCCAAAAATACTTAGGAAGCTTAGATTCACTTAACATGGTTCTAGCACATTCTTGAAGTGTTCTATTCTTTCTTTCAACAACTCCATTTTGTTGTGGAGTTCTAGGAGTAGAAAAATTGTGAGATATGCCATGTTTTGAGCAAAACTTTTCAAAATGAATGTTTTGAAATTCTGTTCCATGATCACTTCTCAAAGAAACAATGTTAAGATCTTTTTCATTTGAAATAATCTTGGCAAATTTCTAAAATGCATAGAAGGTTTCATCTTTGGAAGATAGAAATAATGTCCAAGTGAATCTTGAAAAATCATCAACAATGACAAGAACATAGGAAATATTACCAAGACTTACAGTTCTTGATGGACCAAAGAGATCAAGATGTAATAGCTCAAGTGGTCTCCTTGTTGAGATGATGTTCTTTGACTCAAAGGAGTTTCTTGATTGCTTTCCCTTTTGGCAATATGCACAAACTTTGTCTTTCACGAATTTGACATTTGGAAGGCCTCTAACAAGGCTTTTGCAGCATATTTTGTTTAATAATTGCATGTTAATGTGTCCACATCTTCTATGCCAAAGCCAACCTTCATCTTCTTTAGTCAACAAGCATATATTCTTGAGATTTGAGGATTCAATGTCCAGCATATATACATTGTTTGTTCTTCTTCCAATGTGGACAATATCTGCAGATTTACAATTGTATATAACACAAAATTCTACATCAATAGTGACCTTCATACCTTTGTCACATAGTTGACTGATACTCAGCAGATTATATTTCAATCCTTCAACAAATAGAACATCTTTTATTTATGAAGAAGAGCAGCTTCCTATGTCTCCAGAACCTTTTATTTTACCCTTGCTATCATCTCCAAATGTAACAGAACCAACTTCATATTCCTTGAAATTGATTAGCTTTGATTTGTCACCTGTCATATGTTTAGAGCAACCACTATCTAAATACCATAAAGCTCTCTTTGCTCTTGACAGATCTGCAAAACAAATTTAGTTTAGATATATAGGTCCCCAAAACAGGTTGGGTCCTTTAGAGTTAGGAATAGCAGATGATTTAGGTTTCCAATAGTATTCTCCTCTTGAAATGCCAAAATTCTTGATATAGCAGTATTTAGATGTATGTCCAATTTTCAAGCAATAAAAACACTTTTTAAATATGTTATTTATGTAAGATTTGTATTTAGCAACTGGATAATGTTTTACAGACTTCCCATACCCAAGACCATTTCTGTTAGTGTAGCCAATTTGAGAATTTAGTAGTTGATCAAGAGTATTTTGTCCCAATTGAAACTTTCCTAATGTTTTTATCAGATAAGCAACTTTATCTTGGAGATTTTTGCAGTTTTCACACTTAGCAGGATTGATTATATCACATTCAGACTTATCAGATTCTATCTGGTTTTCCAGTTCCAGAACTCTATTTTTTAGTCGACTGTTTTCATCTTTTAGTCTGCTAATCTGGTTTTCCAGTTTCAGTAATTTGTTTTCTAGCCAACTATTTAGTCCTTTTAGTCGATTAATCTGATGATCCTGCTTTCTTGCTTCATCATGCAGTTCTTTAAATGCATCTAATAAAGTGTCATAATTCTCACTAAGATCAGTTTCACAATTGCTCACTTGGCTTGATGTTTCAACATTTGCAACAAGGCATAGATTTGCTTGATTTTCATATTCAAAATCTGAAGTAGATGACCTGCTAGATTCACTTTCATCCCAAGCCATGTATGCTTTCTTTCCTATCTTGAAGTGAGGAATTCGTTTCTCTTTGTCTTTTCTTTCTGGGCTTCTTTCTTTTCTTTGATTCATGAGAGGACAATCCATCTTAACATGTCCTAGCTGGCCACAGTTAAAACAAGAGAAATTAGAAGAATTGAAATCAGATTTTCTTGTGTACCTTTTCTGTTGTTCTTGAAATCTATCTCTTGAGTTGTTCTTCCTCTTTAGAAACTTTCCAAACTTCTTTACAAGCATGGCAAATTCTGTACTATCATTTTCATTTTCCTCTTCATCACTCTTCAAACATTCTTTGGCTTTCAATGCAAGGCTCTTGTTCTTCTTGTCAGAATTTTCCAGCTGATCAAGTCTACTCAATTCCAGTTCATGCTCCCTCAATTTTCCAAACAATGTAGCTGTATTCATAACAGATAAGTCCTTTGTTTCAATGATAGCAGTGACCTTTGGTTGCCAGCTTCTATTTAGGCACTTTAGAACTTTAATGTTGAGTTCTTCATCATCAAATTTCTTTCCCAGACCCAGTAGATGGTTTACAATATGAGTAAAACGTTTCTGCACATCTTGGATGCTCTCTCCAGGCTGCATCCTAAAAAATTCGTATTCTTGAATGAGAGTGTGCTTTCTTGCTCTCTTAACTTCTGATGTGCCTTCATGGGTGACCTGTAGGATGTCCCACATTTCCTTAGCAGTTGCACATTGAGAAATCCTGAAAAATTCATCAAGATTTAAAGTAGAAGTTAGAATGTTTTTGGCCTTACAATCGAATTGAGCTTTCTTATTTTCTGCATCAGTCCATGTCTCCCATGGTTTTTCAGTTATTGTTCCATCTTCAACCTTCAATGTTGGAATGTATGGACCATTGATCACAGCATCCCAAACGCCTCTATCTACAAATTCAAAGAAAATCTTCATCCTTGCTTTCCAGAAGGGGTAGTTCGCTCCAACAAAGAGTGGTGGTCTGTTGGTAGATGCTCCTTCAGCAAAGGGAAGCTTATCAGCCATCTTGGATCACTCTTGAATATCTTTCAAGTACCTGCTCTTGATACCAATTGTTAGACGCAAAGATATATCAAGAAGGGGGGATGAATTGATATTGGATTTTCTTTCAAAACTGTGAAGTTACAGATTTTTCTGATGCTGTTAAGAACAAATTAGTTAACTGATTTATGAGAAATAGTCGATTAGTTCTATTAGACAATTATTAAAGATGATAAAAGAAGAGAAAGAATGCACAAGAATTTATACTAGTTCACTCTTTTTCAAGAGCTACATCCAGTTTCGATCTGTAACACTAACATATCTCAAATCACTAAAATGATCAAGTCTTTACAAGAACCCCTCTTCTAAAGACTACCAAAACCAAAAAGATAAAATTCTAAACCCTATAGAATTCAATCTAACCCAGACTCACACCAAGTCTGCAGTGATCACCCCAATCACCAAGATACAAGTTTCGTAACCCCACAAAACGATTTCAACATAGTGAACAAAAACAATTCAGAAAAATGCGAATCAAGACTCTCTTCTTGATTATCCTAAAGCTGAATCTTTCAAAGATTTGTGAGTAAGCTTTTCTTGATTCTCTCTTCTTTGTTTTCTCTCTGTTCTTTTTTCTATTCTTTCAGTAGTTTGAATCTCCCACGAGACTTCTATTTATAGAGAAAGAGATGAGCTTAAACAGGCGCTATTATGTTTTCTGCATACTGGGAGGCCTGGAACAAAATAGTCGACTAAACAGCGAAATAGTTAGCTAATTTCATTAAAGGCACATTCCTGACATATTAATGAAAATAGTCGACTAAAATATCATAATTAGTTGACTAATTGAAGATTAATGAAAACAGCAGACTAATATATCATAATTAGCTAACTAATAATAGATAATCTAACAACTATTCAAAAACTGCATAATCATCAATTAATCACCAATGTTCCAGCAACATCATCAAATAAAAAATCATCAACATGCAAGAAAATATACCAATCATAATATGCAAGTTGGAAAGAACATTCCCACCAGGTTTCTTTGGTTCAATGGAACACCTTGTGGTTCATCTTCCTACAGAGGCAATACTGGGTGGTCCTGTTCAATACCAATGGATGTATCCATTCGGAAGGTAATGACCCTCTTATTAATTTTAATGTTCATAACCATTCTACAATACCTAAAATTTATTATGTGTTGTAGGATAATGGGGGATGCAAAACGTGTGGTGGGTAATTTGGTTAGAGTAGAAGGATCAATATATGCATTTTACTTACATCGTGAGATAACATATTTTTGTTCTCACTATTTTAAATCTGTAAGTTTGTTGTCCAATACAAATTTGAGAAATAATCCTCGCACTACTTTAAATGAGGGAGCCCACTTAACATTGTCACTTTTGAACAAATCTGGGCGCCGTGGTGGATCGTGCAAAGATTATTGGCTAAGTGATGATGAATTTCGTTCTGCTCATGTCCATATTCTCATCAATTGCAATGAGGTTAAACTGATACTTGAGTAAGTTAAGTGCCTCCTAATTTGTTTCCATAATTTCATATAGGAGGATACTTGTGTCACTGACTTTATCTTCCTATTTGAAGTTTGTTTCTACAACTTCATTCCATCAACGACGAAGAAGCTTTGAATAGTATACACAACACTTTTCTGGAATGGTTTAAGAACTATGTAAGTGTTACATCATTCTATGTAGTTCAATTTCATTAATATAATCAATTTACAACTAATGTATGCATATTCATAATACATAGGTTCTTGATGAGAGGAATGGGGTGATCGACCCAAACATGAAGGCATTAGCCTGGGGACCTAATTCGCGTGTGATCTCATGGAACATGTACTTTGTCAATGGGTATAAGTTTCATACAAAGAGATGGAGTGATGGTAAGAAAACCACAAATTCTGGGGTGCATGTCAAAGGTGTGGCCGAAGGAGGAGAAGATGAGTTTTTTGGCATCATCGAACATATTTATAAATTGGAATATCTCGGAATGACTATGAAGATTCCCCTTTTCTATTGTTCATGGTTCGATCCAACAATTAATACTAGTACAAGAGTTCATGCAGAATATAACATCCTAGAAATCAAGATCACTGGAAGATACATACCCTATGATCCATTCATCCTTCCACAGAAGGCAAGATAAGTTTATTATGTCTCATATCCAAATATATGTAAGAACTTACGTGGTTGGTGTGTGCCGATCATAACAAAACCCGGAGGTCAGGTTGAAGTTGATAATATCCAACATGAATATGCATATCAAACTGATGAAACACACAATGTCTTACCAGTTACAACAATTGAACAAGTAGCAGGCTTAGCTGACGCCTCAGTTGTTCAATTAATTGACTATTCTATTGTATAAGAAATTGTTGTTCACGATGGCAAAGCCCACGAATCAAATGAAGATAACGAAGGAAGCCATGACACTGACAGAGACAATTGGGACTTTGATAACAATTTTGAATCATGTATAATAATTTTGTATATGATGTTTCATTTAACATGATAACATTCAAACTTAATTGTACATAACTAATTTTTTTGTAGGAAAAATGGTTAGGACTAGAGGTAGTGATGGTTCTATCGTCAGGCGTAACCATGGTAGGCGTGGAGTTTCCACAAGACAGCATGGTTGTCTTGCCATAGAGTTGGATAATATCACTTATCATATAGGCACACAATCCCACCATTCTGATACCTGCACCCTTCTTCCAGTACACCCTCTTCCTCTAGGCCCTCATCTACCTCCACCCCATCTAGTCATAATGATTTTTGATTTATGCCAATTCCATCTTCCTCACCTCTGATGCCACCACCAGAACCATGCCATGATCCTACAGTGCAAAGTGCCCCTACAGAGTCCATGACAGCTCCCCCAGATGATGTAATCCACACCACCTCACCAGTGGAAGAAGAGGTCACCCCTTCTACATCGGCCCATGATGTCCCTGAAGAGGAGGTGTGTCGTGATGGTAATGGGCAGGTCATCATACGACCAGTGGGTAAAGGGTAAGTTTCACATACGTATTCAAATATGTTTTTATGATAAAAATTTCATGCTTAACATTTCTTTTAAATATTTTGCAGTTGGGCACCTGTCTGTTATGTTATGGATGCGATTGGACATGCAATTAGGTCCCAGTTTAGGAGTGCCTACCACCACTACAAGGCTATGACCGAGGAAGACCAACTTAAATGGTGGAATGAATTTAAGGTACGTTTCCCTATTAATATGAATGGTGGAATGAATTAAAAATGTGTTTAACTATGAATTGTCATTTCTTTTTACAGACTAGAGTCACTTGGGCACCACATCATGAGTGGGAAATTAGAAGAATTTATGAATCAAAGGTCAGGAAATGCCTAACTGATATGCTGATAAAAGCTAGGGCTAGGGTGGGTAGACCTACTTGGATTGGTGAACAAGCATGGATTGATCTTCACAAGTATTGGGATAGTGAAAAGTTCAAAGAACTATCATCCCGAAACAAAGCCAATCGATCTTCATCTCGAGGTGGGGCATTGCACTCTAGTGGCCGCAAATCACACTTGGAGATTGCATTGGGCCTGGTAAGTATTATTTATAACTTTTGTATATTTTGTTACATATTAATGAAATTTAGTAATGGTAGATACAATATTTGTAATCAGGAACGTAAATATGGTCGACCAGTTCAACCAGATGAGTTATTCATCGCGAATCATACATAAAAAGATGGTACTTGGGTAGATGGTCGTGCCCGAGAGACCTATGTAAGTTATTGATTTCAAGTTTTTAATATAATTGAAATTTGTAATTCAAATTCATGACATTTACAACTCTTTATAATTGATTAGGAAATCTATCATGAGTGGTTGAAGGTCATCCAATCTCAAAGTTCTTAAGGATCAACTTCCAACCTCCAACAAATAGATCCAGCAACCAAGGTTCAATGCTGGAAAGATGTTGCCGGAGGGAAGAGTAGAGGTAGATGTTATGGCACTGCAGACTTGGTTGCCAACATCTGTCATGGAGTTTCATCCCTCACTCAACCTTCAGGATTAGCTACTACCACTGACGATCTTGTAGATACTCAAGCGATGCGTGAAGAAATTACACAAGCTCATGCAAGTGCTAATGTAGCTAATGTAAGGGCTACATCAGCTAAAGAAAGATCCACAACAGCTGAACAAAGAGCCATGACTACACATGATAAATATGCACAATTGGAGGAGAGACTGAGGTTGATGCAGGAACAATTGGCCATGGTAATAGACCAACAAATTCATGATTCTTCAACCAGTACGAGTCAGGTCCACCCCCATTATGCTCAAGGATTTGATGACCAACCCATAGACTAAATTTAGTTTTCTTAAACCAATTACATTTAATGTAATAACTATATGCACAATTTAAATTTTCTTTTAATTAATTAATGTAATAACCATATGCACAATTTAAATTTTGTTTTAATTAATTATAACTGCCTCAATTTAATTTTATTTTAGTATAATTTCATATTTCATATTTTTATTTATTTCGTTTTATTGCAAATGAATTTTGTAAATCCATTACATTCGAAAAAACAATTTTAATTAAAACTTAACTGCAAACTAATGTCGGCCAGGTCGACGCTACATTTTTTTTATTTTTTAAATAGGTAGCGTCGGCCACTAGCGTCGACGCTACAATTTTTTAATTTATTTTATTATTTAAATCTTAGCGTCGGCTTGGCCGACGCTACTTTCATATTTTTTTTTTCAAAAACCATAGCGTGTACCAGGCCGACGCTACCTATTTATTTTATTGATTTAAAAAGTCATAGCGTGGGCTTTGGCCGACGCTAGCTGTATATTTTCTTTATTCAGCATAGCCTGGGTCGGGCCGACACTATCATTTTATTTTATTATTAAAAATATTAGCGTGGGCTTGGCCGGCACTATATAATTTCTTAGTGTCGGATTTGCGTCTGTTAAGCCGACGCTATCAACTTTAATTTTTATATTTTGAAAATCATTGCATCGGCTTTTGTTTCCACTAGACTGACGCTATTAGCATCGGCTATTCCCTTGGACGCTACATGTGTAGCTTCCATGCTTTTAGTGGCAGCCCTGGATTCGATGCAAAGTCAATGCTAGGAACAATGTTGCGTCGACTTTTCAGCTTTTGCGTCGGTGTTTGGCCGACGCTACGTCTTCATTTTCTTGTAGTGAGTGTTGATCTTCATGAAAAGAAAGGTGATGTGATCTCATTTCATGAAGAACCTCAACCCATGCAAGGAGGAGTCACCATAAGAAAATAAGAAAATGAAAATATGAAAGAAAAGCTTACAAAGAAATTTGAAGAAAAGGACGGAAGAAAAAACTAGAGGAATGTACAAGAAATTGGAAGAGGGCACTAGAAATATGAATAATTCTTGTAAATTCCTTGAAAATAAAAATAGTTTAGTCTCTTTTATGACTTTGAGACAAATAAACACAAGAGGAGGGGTGTTTGGACATAAGGATAGCAATTAGTGGGAAGGGCCTTGTTTGGGAAACTTAGGAGCATATCCAAACATGGCCTAAACCATTCACCTTCCACCCATGTGCATGCATTTTCGTTTTCCCCTTTATATAAGGGTGTAAGTCTCATTTGTAACATAACTTTGAAGATTAATTGAGAGCAAGGGCTAATTCTCTTTGAAGTTCAAGAGGTAAGCCTCATTTCTAGAATCTTATCTTGAGTTTTCCATAATTCAAGTGGTGATTGTCCTTTTCACTTATCTTTCTTTATGAAAGTGGCGTGTTCTTCATTCTCTTGTCTTCTCCATGTTTTCTCCTTTCATTTTCTTGAATGTTCTTCATAGTTGCACCTTTATTCTTCATTTTAATCAATTTTTCACCGATTAAAATGTTTGTTTTCATCTTCTATGACTTCCTATGGGTTCTATCTTGAATTTAATCGGTTGAATTGAATTGTTTTGCAATTTCTAAGTGTGGGCCGAATTTGAACCCTAACATTTGGGGAAAAATATGATTTCATGTTCTTCCTTGCAATTATACATGCTATTTTGATTCCATATGGTTCTACACATGTTTGATAGATCCTACATCATTTGTAATGCCTCCTAGGCATCCATCAAAAGGTTTTCCAAAAGTCATTATATTGTATGAATTCAGAGAAGAATCTTACACTTATCTTTACGAGATTTTGAATTTGATTTGTCATAATTATATCAGTTAAGACCATATAGTGTTGGAAAAATGAGATTTGTTGATTTTAAGAAAGGATGAATTTCTATCATGGTTTATTGTATAAACAATTGTGAATTATCTCTCCTTCAAATATCTTCTCTTTTAGAAACGCATTTACTTTTCTCATTCTAAGTGTTTTATATGACAACAAATTTAGCCTTCTTTTACTCTCTTTCACCTAAGTTTTATGTTGAATAAAATTTTGTTTAACATTACAATTTAATTTTTAAAGAGTTCACTCAATTATAGCACACTCTCCATATATTGAGTGAGATTTTATAGACGTTAAAAACAAGTGTTCTACTATTTTCTAAAAACCATTACAAATAGGACACAAAAGCTTAGTTGCTTGAGTTATTACATTATGTTTGCTTCAATTGTACTTTGTTGGAGTTATATTGTAAAACAATCTCCAAATAAAGCACAACACTCTAGGAGAGATTTTACAATTTCACAAATTACTAAAAATTTCTTAAATTAAGACATAAATTGATTTGATAGAAGAACTTTCTTCAAGTTCCTCATTCCACAATCATTTATCCTTCTTATTTTTCTCTATTGATGTGACAACTATTACAAATTCCATTCTCTGCTCAACTTCCTTCTCCCACTCAAATTCCCTTCTCAACTCACAGTTATGATTTATCACGTCTCTTATATTGTTAATAAGTTGTGACAATTGTTCTCATATTAGAAACAACATATTGTACTTTCAACTAGTCTATTTTCTCCAATCCATTTTTCCCAACAAAGAATAAATTTATACAAAAATGTTTAATTTTAATGGAGGTTTATTAACAAAGGTTACAATAACCTCTAGTAAGAAACATACGTACTGGGGGTTTTATAAACCCTTGGTAAGTCTTGACGGTTTTTAAGAAACAACAATAAAGTTTGATAACTTTTATTTTCCCACTTCATTTTTCACTTTCCCTCTTTCTTTAATGTTTCATCCTTTCTTTTCTCTCTTGTGCATCTTTCATCTCTCTAAACCTTCACGTCTTTCATCTCTCAAAACCCCACTTCTCATGTTTCATCTCATACCCACAAAAAAACTCCATTTCCAGTCTCTTGCTCTCTTTCAAATCTTGAATCAAATTCCCATCTCTTTGCATCTTTCAAAAATTCCCATCTCTCAAATCGTTCTCCATCTCAACCTTGGAAAAAAGGTATGTTTCTGTGCTTTAGCTTTCGATTTTGAAAATTTGCTTTCACTTTCCCTCTTTCTCATGCCCTAGTTCACTTCTTTGCCCAATCTGATTGTGAGTGTGGGATAGTATTGTGAATTGTGATTTGCGAGTGAAAAGCGATGGCGTTTTTCTCTATTCAAACCCTCTCTCGCCAACAACACAAGAGTGCAGTTCTTTTCCTCTTGTGTGGCATTGTTCGTGCGTCATTATAGGTGTGAGATCTCAAGTTTACTCCTCTTTTAATTTGATACTCTTTTGTAACTGGGGTATTATTCGTATAGAGTTTCGCGTTTGTTTTTCTAATACTTGGATAATAGGGTTTTTTTTTGTATTTTATTTTAAGTAAATAATTTTACTTTAAAATTTTTTAGGATGAAAGGGATGAAGTTTTTTCATGTAATATGTAAGGCGGTGAAAATGGGTGTAGATGTGTAATCAATACCAGATCCAACGTTAGGTTGTTTTTAATATCTTGTTTCTTGTAACTAGATTTAATTAAAAGTTTCTTAATGCCAAAGGTGTTCATTTCGAAGTGTCAAATAGTAAAAAAGTTGAGGTATGGTTATGATCTGAGATATTTTCATTATTGTTATCTCTTACCTATTCTTCCACCTTATCATCACAATACTTTTTATATTTGATCTTCTTGGTTGTTTTTAATAAAAATTAAGATTAGTTACCATTGTCTTATATATTTTATGCACATGCATCTTTGATTGAGTTAATATAGTAGCAATCCAAAGAAGAGCTGAGAAGATATTTGCAAATACATAATTTAAGGTCCCTTACTTCATTATTTTTCATAAATAATCTTTCTTATAGTTTTCTTGTGTTTAATAGTAAATTTGTTTCCTTTGAAAGTTCAAAGAGAGGTTGCTATGCAAAAAAAATGGCCAAGACTAGCCTCTAGTTTTAAGTACTTATTTTCTAAAATATGAATATCAAACAAACAAAATGTGTACACTTTATCTGCTGATTCAACACAATTTTGGATTTTTCTCTTATATTTTTGTTTTTTGGTGAATCAAGAAGGTGAGAATATCTCTTATAGTTGATACATGTACATCTTACGTGTATGCTTCATTAACTAATTCCCATGATGTTCATTATATCATTATGTATAGAATATATATTGATCTATATGACCATTTACTAAGTAACTAGTTTCTTTTATTTTATCCAAGGTGGTGTTAAGAGTTTTTAGTTACCATTTTAATAAGTTATTATCTTTGAAACTGATTTGGATATTATGAGCTATTGAGTCATTTTCCTAATAGTCTAGATGGATTAAGTCGATCTTCAATATATATTTTCCTTTTATCTGGTTTATAGAGTGAGCTTTTTTCATTTGAAACACTGTACAAAGTTCCTCACCATTGATTTTTTATCTTGAAGGTTCTCCGAACTCCTGACTACAAAAATTGTAAGACATCCCATAAAATTCAACAACATAAGCTCATCCAGACAAAATTATATTCATTTCATGGTTGATTAAATAATCAAATCACAAGTAGTTATTATATATATATATATATCATAAACTTCTAGCAATGAAATTGAATAATCTATTGAATATGTCTATATATATTTGGTATGTCCTCTGAACAAAAATAATCTTGTTTTGTCTGCTTGGAGGAGATTCATGTGTTTAATGATTGGCATATAAATAGGACCTTTGTTCATCTAGTCAAAATTATATTACATTATTAATCAAATAATCAAATTCTAGTGATATATTTGTTATATTTCTTACTTATGTCTATTTTATTTTTATGGGTTTCTCCACTAAGCATAAATAATTCTGTTGTCTGCATGGAGGAGGGTGTGTTAATGATTATCATATAGGTAGAACCTTGGCTCATGATGAGGCCACCATGTCTATGATTTCTGGTAGTTTTAAGGTAGGTGGTGTAAAAAATAATCCATGTTGTAGCTTGAAATATGCCTTTTGACCTTAATTGCAGAACTAAAGATTGTGAAGAAGTTACGTGAATACATGAAAGGGTATGTAGTTTGTTTAACTAAGTCACTAACATCAAATCAATTCATCACGCATCCATGTGTTTTCCTCTAATAATTTTTTAATTACTAGATTAAGTTCAAAGTCGTTTTGGTGAATGGTGATAGCATTTCACAATTAAGATTGAATGTAAAAATTAAGCAAGATTGATATTTTGAAATAATATTCCAATGTCTAATAATACTTTCTTAAGGCTCTCATGCAGGTGTAGTTTAGTTGGAGCCATATTACCACTACCTCATTACTGCCTTGATTTTGAATCTTTAGTTTTCACAATTTAATTTAGCAACAATGAATTCTCAAGGTAAAATCTAATTATTAATTATGTCAATTATCTTGATTTGAATAAACCCCAATTCCAATGGATAACTTTTGGATAAACATGCCTAGAAATACACTTCAATATATGGAAGGATTGAATAAATTCATGGACTTCGTATTTGGTAATAATGGTGTTAGGGGGAAGATAATATGTCCATGTCAGAAATACAAATTTAACAAATGGCAATGTCGTGAAGCAGTTTATGAGCACTTAATTACATGTTTAGATAATTTAACAATCTTAGATAAATTTCATTATATAACAAGAATATATCTTACATCCAAATTTAAACTTATATACAAATGCAAAGTTTATTGAAACTACCTAAACCGTCGAGAAATACCCATAAGGAAATAACATGGGATTAGAACCTCCAGAAACTCACTATGGTTTGTGCAATTGTTGGTAAGTTTTAGTATTATAGGGGTTAGAGAAAATTATTGGTAATCTGTTAGCGACGATGGTTATACCCAAGAAAAGTCAAACCACAGGTAACACACTTAACGGGGTTAAAACCACCGGAAACACTATATTTAACCCCTAATAAATACACATTTTTTGTATATATAAGAACAAACAAAACATTATATTGATAGGTATTGAGGTAGTACTATGAGGTACTAAATATAACCAACACATTCCCCATCTACAAAATCCCCCATATACCTCCATGAAGGATCATCATTTCAATTCAACAATGTTATCATTGTTATAGTTTACCCTCTACATAGTGCTGCTAATTGAAATCCACATGTCCTTGATACCCTATAACAAAGCTTATTGCAAATCTATCACCATACCTCCTTTTTATATCAGCTTCCTCTCGTGTACATTCCTTTCCTCTTCTCATTCTTTCCATACCTTTACGTTTGCTAGATCTAATTTTGTAAGTACAATCCAAGGCAGACAAATCATTGGATGACTAAAGGACATTTCTTTTTATTAATTGTCTTGTACAACTTCCATGAAGACCACTTAATTTGTTGTAACACATCCCGCCCATAAAATATTTTCCCTCCAACGCACATTTATTCCTTTCTTTCCATATATTCCACGTAATTGAAAACCCCATTATACTCCAAAACTATTTAATAAACACACCCTCCCCTATTTTTTGTTTCCAGAAGTGAGCTTCCACTGATTTCGAAAACAATGCTTACCTCCCTCAACTATCATAAGTTTTCCAAACACAGTTTGCCATGCAAAAAGTGAACAAAATATGCATTACAAATTTTAGTTCATTTTGTACGTAGGAATACTACAATCAAAATCCAGTTGGATAATATTTCTCTTAACCAATCCATTTATCTTCCTCTAATCTTGTATTTGCTTCATCTTCTATCCTTCTACTACAACAAAGAAACTAATTTTATCGACAGTCAACATACATCAGCAAAAGTACATAATTAATTTTTAAATAAATTTAAAAAAATAACATTTATTTTGATTTTTTTAAAGATACTTTTACTCCAATTTTATAATATTTAATACTATTTTTAAAATTCAAGACTGATACTTCAACCACTAAGAAGGAATGATCTTCAATTAAAACTTCACACACAGACACATATAAGCTAGAAATATTTTCACTTAAAACTTTACATAGATACACACATAAATGAAAAAAAAAACTTAAATGTATAAATATATAAATATATAAATCTATAAATATCTAAATATATAAATACATAAATATATAAATACACCAATACATAAATGTATAAATACATAAATACATAAATATATAAATACATAAATATATAAATACATAAATATATAAATACATACATATATAAATACATAAATATATAAATACATACATATATAAATACATAAATATATAAATACATACATATATAAATACATAAATATATAAATACATACATATATAAATACATAAATATATAAATACATACATATATAAATACATAAATATATAAATACATACATATATAAATACATAAATATATAAATACATACATATATAAATACATAAATATATAAATACATACATATATAAATACATAAATATATAAATACATACATATATAAATACATAAATATACAAATATATAAATACATAAATATAAAAACATAAAAATATATAAATATATAAATACATAAATACATAAACACATAAATAAATAAATAAATAAACAGATAAATATATAAATATATAAATATATTAATATACTGAAAATATGAATATATGAATATATGAATATATGAATATATGAATATATGAATATCTGAATATATGAATATATGAATATATGAATATATGAATATATGAATATATGAATATCTGAATATATGAATATATGAATATATGAATATTTGAATATATGAATATATGAATATATGAATATATGAATATATGAATATATGAATATATGAATATATGAATATATGAATATATGAATATATGAATATATGAATATATGAATATATGAATATATGAATATATGAATACATGAATATATAAATAAATAAATACATAAATATATAAATACGTAAATAAATAAATACATAAATATATAAACATATAAATATATAAACCTATAAATATATAAACATATAAATATATACACATATAAATATAAACATATAAATAAATAAACATATCAATATAAACATATAAATATATAAACATATCAATATAAACATATAAATATATAAACATATCAATATAAACATATAAATATATAAACATATCAATATAAACATATAAATATATAAACATATAAATATATCAATATATAGATACATAAATCTACAAATATATGAATACATAAATATATAGATACATAAATATATAAATACATAAATGTATAGATACATAAATATCTAAATACATAAACATATAGATATATAAATACGTAAATATATAAATACATAAATATGTAAATACATAAATACATAAATACATAAATACATAAATACATAAATACATAAATACATAAATACATAAATACATAAATACATAAATACATAAATACATAAATACATAAATACATAAATACATAAATACATAAATACATAAATACATAAATACATAAATACATAAATACATAAATACATAAATACATAAATACATAAATACATAAATACATAAATACATAAATACATAAATACATAAATACATAAATACATAAATACATAAATACATAAATACATAAATACATAAATACATAAATACATAAATACATAAATACATAAATACATAAATACATAAATACATAAATACATAAATACATAAATACATAAATACATAAATACATAAATACATAAATACATAAATACATAAATACATAAATACATAAATACATAAATACATAAACATATAAATACATAAACATATAAATACATAAACGTATAAATACCTAAATATATAAATATACAAATATATAAACATATAAATATATACACGTATAAATGTATAAATGTATTTATGTATTTACATATTTACATATTTACGTAAATATATAAATGTATAAATATATAAATGTATAAATATACAAATATATAAATATATAAATGTATAAATATAGAAATGTATAAATATATAAATGTATAAATATAGAAATGTATAAATATATAAATGTATAAATATATAAATGTATAAATATATAAATGTATAAATATAGAAATGTATAAATATATAAATGTATAAATATAGAAATGTATAAATATATAAATGTATAAATATAGAAATGTATAAATATAGAAATTTATAAATATATAAATGTATAAATATAGAAATGTATAAATATATAAATGTATAAATATAGAAATGTATAAATATACAAATGTATAAATATAGAAATGTATAAATATAGAAATGTATAAATATAGAAATGTATAAATGTATAAATATGTAAATATATAAATATATAAATATATAAATATATAAATATATAAATATATAAATATATAAATATATAAATATCTAAATATCTAAATATCTAAATATGTAAATATATAAATATGTAAATATATAAATATGTAAATATATAAATATGTAAATATATAAATATGTAAATATATAAATATGTAAATATATAAATATGTAAATGTATAAATGTATAAATGTATAAATGTATAAATGTATAAATGTATAAATGTATAAATGTATAAATGTATAAATGTATAAATGTATAAATGTATAAATGTATAAATGTATAAATGTATAAATGTATAAATGTATAAATGTATAAATGTATAAATGTATAAATGTATAAATGTATAAATGTATAAATGTATAAATGTATAAATGTATAAATGTATAAATGTATAAATGTATAAATGTATAAATGTATAAATGTATAAATGTATGAATGTATAAATGTATAAATGTATGAATGTATGAATGTATGAATGTATGAATATATCAATGTATAAATGTATGAATGTATGAATGTATGAATGTATGAATATATGAATCTATGAATATATGAATATATGAATCTATGAATCTATGAATATATGAATCTATGAATCTATGAATCTATGAATCTATGAATCTATGAATCTATGAATCTATGAATCTATGAATATATGAATCTATGAATCTATGAATATATGAATATATGAATATATGAATATATGAATATATAAATATATGAATGTATGAATATATAAATATATAAATATATAAATATATGAATATATTAATATATGAATATATAAATATATGAATATATAAATATATGAATATATGAATATATGAATATATGAGTATATAAATATATGAATATATGAGTATATAAATATATGAATATATGAGTATATAAATATATGAATATATGAGTATATAAATATATGAATATATGAATATGTGACTATAAGAATATATGAATATATATATATATATATGTATATATAAATATATATATATATATATATATATAAATATATATATATATATATAAATATATATATGTGTGTGTGTGTGTGTGTGTTAATATATAATTGTATAAATGCATAAATGTTTAAATGTATAAATATATAAATACATAAATATATAAAGACGTAAATATATATATACATAAGTATTTAAATATATAAATATATAAATACATAAATGTATAAATGTATACATGTAGAAATGTAGGAATGGAGAAATGTAAAAACGTATAAATGTATATATGTATAAATGCATAAATGTATAAACATATAAACGTATAAATCTATAAAGGGTTAAATATGATTTTCGTCTCTATAAAATACATAATATGTTAAAATAGTCCCTGTAAAATTTTTTTGGTTTGTTTGGTATCTATAAAATTTAAACCTGTTATTTTAGTCCAATTTTTTAACGGGACATGACGGAAGTTGGCATGGCAAACGGAGTGGTGACGTGTGAGGTGTTTATGTTGACACGTGTCGTGACGTGGACGCCCCGTAGACTTGAGTTTGCACGTGGAGCCAGCGATCCAGAATTTCCTCTTCTCCTTCTCCGCGCACTGTGTGTCCGCGAACCCTTGCAGCAGGAGCGACTTCGGCTCGGGATTCTCCCCGTGATTGAATCCAGTTCCATACTCTCCCTTGGGAAAGATTGGAGGACCAGGTTTGCGAGTTGTAAAGATGTTTTTTAGCACATACTTAGTCCCAACTTCAGCCATCTCAGCTTCAGTGCCTGGTTCCTGTCACGCACACACGGTTCAAAAACAATCATTACCATCAGATCTACCGCTGCAGTAAATTCTCCCTCATTTCAGGAAAATGAGAGAATTAAGTAACCTGAAATCTGCAGATATAGTAGTCGTCTCCATACAAAGCACGCATGCCATCTACGGTTTTGACATTGGGGTCTCTGCGTAGGAAAGGGACACTGACGCAAACATAGGCCTTCACTTTGTCAGGGCGAAACGTGCAGAGATACCAACCTATAACGGCTCCCCAGTCATGAGCCACCAGGAAAACTTGATCCACACCAAGTGAGTCAATGAGTGCAACGAGGCGAGAACCCCGCGTCGAAGTCGCTCTGGCTGCGAGGGTTCGCGGACACGCAGTGCGCGGAGAAGAAGGAGAAGAGGAAATTCTGGATCGCTGGCCCCACGTGCAAACTAAAGTCTACGAGGCGTCCACGTCACGACACGTGTCAACGTAAACACCTCACACGTCACCACTCTGTTTGCCATATCAACTTCCGTCACGTCCCGTTAAAAGATTGGACTAAAATAACAGGTTTAAATTTTATAGATACCAAACAAACCCAAAAAATTTTACAGGGACTATTTTAACATATTATGTATTTTATAGGGACGAAAATCATATTTAACCCATCTATAAATGTATAAACGTATAAATATATACATACATAAATGTATAAATGTATAAATATATAAATAAATAAACATAAAAGTATATAAATATATAAAAACTTAGAAATATATAAACATATAAATACATAAATATATAAACGGATGAATATATAAACATATAAATATATAAAGATATACATTTATAAATTAATATATAAATATATATATATATATATATATATATATATATATATAAATGTACAAATGCATAAATATATAAGTACATAAATATATAAGTACATAAATATGTAAGTACATAAATGTACAAATACACAAATGTACAAATACATAAATATATAAATACATAAATGTACAAATACATAAATACGTAAATATGGAAATATGGAAATACGTAAATATGAAAATACGTAAATATAGAAATACGTAAATATAGAAATATATAAATACATAAATATATAAATACATAGATATATAAATACATAGATACATAAATACGTAGATACATAAATATATAAATATGTAAATATATAGATAGTAAATATATAGATATGTAAATGTATAGATATATAAATGTATAGATATAGAAATGTATAGATATATAAATGTGGAGATATATAAATGTGTAGATATATAAATGTGTAGATATATAAATATATAGATAGATAAATGTGTAGATAGATAAATGTATAGATATATAGATATATAAATATATAGATATATAAATATATAGATGTATAAATATGTAGATGTGTAAATACATAGATACATAAATACATAGATACATAAATAGATAGATATGTAAATATATAGATATATAAATGAATAGATATATAAATTACCGATGGATTTAGTGACGGATTTACCGACGAATTTGATTTTCCATCATATTTTACCGACATATTTTACCGATGAAATATTTTACATACAGATTTACCGACGGATTTTATTTCGCACAATATGGTACAAACTTTCGTGATGGATTTTTATCGACAGATGTGATCCATTGATAAATTATCGAAGGAATTAAATATGTCGGTAAAGTTTGTAGGTGATTAAAAATTAACTACGAAAGATTTTCCAACAATAAAATTTTATCGGAAATTTGCAATTTTCTTATAGTGTTCTTTATAGGCCATGTCAAACAAATTTTTGATATTTTCAGTGTCACACACTCTTCTCATGTCTCACCACCAAATTAATTAATATTTACTTTTGTGCACTTCTTCAGCCTCTAGTCCCTATATTAAGACATTAAATTTTGTACCACAAGTTATCTCACAATTAGATAAATATTACCACTTTCACTTTCCCAAAAGAATCTAGTTGAACATGTTAATATCCTTAACTTTTAACCCTCCATGTTGCTTTGGAATAGAAACCTTTGGTCATTTGACCTAGTATATCTTCCTCCATAGAAACCTATATTGAATTGTAACTCTTTTCCTAACTATTGCGATAGGATTTTGAAAAAAAAATAGAAAAAAAATAGAGAAGATTGTCAAAATTGAATTTAATCAAACATGATCTTCCTATAAACAATAAGCTTTTGTGCTTAGAGGGGTCAATATTTTCTCAAGCATAATATTATTTAGGTTCCAAGTCTCAACATTATAGGATTGACTCTTATTCGTATCCGTATATAGCTAATAGAAAATTGTAACATACCTCAATTTAAGTTCCTTGCTAACACTTGTGTGTTGCTGATATTTAGACTAAATGCCCCAAAGTTTCCTTTTCAAAAGTTAACCTTTAAGCTAAAAACCAATTCATACATTCTCATTATCCATTTCAAAATTTTCACATTATTTTCCTAGCTTCCCCACACAATAAAGTGTCATCTACAAATTGTAGGATATTAACTTTAACTTCCTTTTTTCCTACCTTGAATCCCTTATTCATATATATATATATATATTTCACAACTCTATTAATAAGACCTGATAACCTCTCTTCTATAATTATAGAGAAGAATATTTATAGGATCTCATGTTTTGAACTCTTCTCTATTTTAAACTCCTTTGTAAGACTCACATTCACTAGAACTGAGACTATGACTCTAAGCATATCTTAATTCAACTCACCTATTTTTCACAAAATTTCATTCCCTGCATAATATGATACAAGAAATTTTAATTATTTTTGTTATACACTTTTTTAAAATCCACAATAAAATCAATGCATCCCTTTCTCTTTCTTTTTGCTTCATCAATAGCTTTGTTAGCAAGTTAGCAATCGTGACACTACGCAGTAGATTTTTATCTTCTAAAAATGTAGGTTGTACAAACTTTATTCTCTCATCAAAGATCTAATTGGATTTTTAGATTTGGATATAAGTGTAATAAATGATAAATTTTTCTGATTTCATACATTTTCCAATAGTTTAAAACTCTTTTAAAGGGCAAATAAAATTATATTTTATCATATTCAAAATTGTTTGATCAACTTAAAATTGAATCCATCATATCTCAAACTTTGATTTACGAAACCAAAGTTTAAAAATACTTAAACTAAAATAGTTTGAAATATTTTATTTAATTCAGTGTTTAGTTATAATTATGATAGTCCTATTATACTTGCATATTATATGCATATTTATGTTATATATATACATATAAATATTAAAACAATTAAATGATATCAATATGAATAATAAAATAAAAGTCTATTATATGTTTTTGAGATTTATTAAAACTATATTTTTGTTTACACTAGAAGAAATTTATTGAATATAAATTAATTTAGAGATAAAAATAATTAAAAACTATTTTATATATTGTTATCTAAAATAGTTTTTATTTTAATAAAAACTATATTTTTTGGTGGCTATTTATCTTAAAAAATTATGAAATTGGTTGTTTCTAACATTAGCTACCAATGTATTAACCACTTACTAAATTAGATTCTACATTAGTCTCTAATTCAATTAGTGACCAATTTTATCATTTTATAAGTCACTAATATGACTGGTATAAGCAATTTTTATAGTGTTAATAATAAAATTATTATCTATTTTTTATGTAATATATATATATATATATTATTTTTTTCCTTCACTCATAAATTCTCATAATTGAATTGATCCTAATATAAGTATAAATTATTATAAATTATCTATGAAGGTGTCAAATTTTTTATTTGATTTTAAAACAGTTAAAGAAATTAAAAGTCTAGCATTTATTAAATGCAATGACTTCATTTTTTGTTTGGGTTTTCCTCCACTTCCTTAATGCTCTAGCTTTCAATCTTCATACTACACCTTGTGTGTTCAACAAAAAGTGTAGTCGTAAATGAGATAAACTCGTGCAGGCATGCCAAATTCAATTTCCATCAAATGCCCAAGCCTTGGGTGATTCTGTCATTGGCTTGGCAAAGATGAAAATGGAGGCAAGTTTGGAGCAATATAAACTCAAAGATCCTTAGGTGGCCCCATAAGTTCAGAATATAGGCACACTTTATTGTGGCAAACTCCTTTAGATTTTTTTTGTCCTAGATAAAAGAAAAAACAAGGTAAGGAAAGAAAGATTGAGACAATGGGATGAAATATTAGTTTTGCACAAAATTGAACAATGGATGGAGGATATATATAATCTATGAAAGAAAAGAAGTCAAAACAAAAAAGATACACCTCAACATAATTCTATACCTAGTAGCAGAAAATGATTACGAATAGAGACAAAATAGAGAAGAAACAAAAGGCTCTACAACTGTACAATAAGTTGTGGAATTAAAAATAATCTCATGTTTAATTGTGATTTTCTTCTTCTGTTAGGCTCCACAAGCTGGAGGTTCAAAGATATCATGAAGCTTAAGCTTGGAAAGATTCAACTAAAATAGTTTTGGGGAAAGTGCCTTACTGAACATATTTGCAAATTGGTAGGAAGAGGAAACCAGAAGGAGGTTGATCAGTCCAAAGAGAAGCTTTTCTTGAATTAGATGGTAGTCAATTTCCAAGTGTTCAGTTCATTTACGAAACATTAGATTTGTAGCAATGTTGATGAATGCTTAAGTTGCATTAGAAGTAAACATGGATCTATCAAACATGATTAGAGACATGTATAAGCAATTTAATTGGTTCAAATGACTTAGAAATGGATTAAAACAAAACCAACCCCTTTGTTGATGATATTAATCGGTGCAAACTAAAAGAAATCAAGTTTTAAGATGATTCAACGGATTAGAATTATGATATAAGCCATAGGAAGTTATAGAAGTTGATTCCAATCACTTTAATCGATTCAATTGGAAGGAAATGATCATTGAAGGTTGCAAAAATGAAGAACATGTAGGAACAAGCAAAGAGAAAAACATGAACAAAGTAAGAAGATGAAGAACACGCCACTTTCAAGAGAAAGCTAAGTGCATAAGGACAACCACCACTTGAATTATGGAAAACTCAAGATAAGATTCTAGAAATGAGGTTTACCTCTTGAACTTCAAAGAGAGAATTTGCTTTTACACTCTATTAATCATTAAAGTTATGTTACAAATGAGACTCACACCCTTATATAGAGAGGGGGGTGAAAATGTTTGGAAGATGCTCCAAACCTTCCCAAACAAGTCCCTTGTTTTTTATACTATCCTTGTGTCCAAACAACTAGCCTCTTATTTCTACTTTAATGAAAGACACTAAACTAACTCTATTTTTATTTACAAGGAAATTACAAGAGCTATTAATATTTTTAATATCTTCTTTAAGCTTCTTGTACATTCCTCTTGTTTTTCTTCCTTCCTTTTCTTCAAATTTCTTTGTAAGCATTTCTTTCATATTTTCCTTTTCCTTCCTTCTTGTGGTGACTCCTCCTTGCTTAGATTAAGGTTCTTCATGAAATGATATCACATCAAATGTAGAGTGTGCTTTGGCTATCACAGTACAATGCAACATATTTGGAGGAAGGAACCTATAAGTCTCTATGTAAGTAACATAACCATTGAAGTTCGCAAGTGGCTGAGGCAAGTGCTCTATTCAGTCTCTGCAAATGATCTAAAGACTGTAGATTGCTTCTTTGTTTTCCATGAAACTAGAAAACTACTAATGAAGAAACAATATCTAGTTATAGATTGATAGGTATCAACACAAGTGGCCTAATCTGCACCACTAAAACTAGACAGTTGGAAGGAAGAATTTTTGTTGAAAAATAACCCCTCCTCAGGAGTAGCTTTCAAATAGAAAAAATCCCTAAAGATAACTTGAAAATGAGATTGAGTAGGAACAACGGTTAGGCGCAGAGATATATCAAGAAGGGGGGGTTGAATTGATATATGAATTTATTTCAAAACTGTTAAGTTTCAGAATTTTTTGATGCAGTTCAGAACAAATTAGTTGACTGTTTACTGAGAAATAGTTGATTAGTTATATCAGACAGATATTAAAGATGATGAAGGATGAGAAAGAATGCACAAGAATTTATACTGGTTCACTCTTTTTCAAGAGCTACATCCAGTTTCAACCTGTAACATTAACAGATCACTAATCATGAAAATTATCAAGTCTTTACAAAGAACCCCTCTTCTAAAGACTACAAAAACCAAAAAGATTAAATCCTAAACCCTATAGAATTTGATCTTAATCCCAGACTCACACCAAGTCTGCAGTGATCACCCCAATCACTGAGAAACAGATTTCGTAACCCACAGTAATCACAATCACAGAGATCAAACGCAATACAGGAAAATGTGAATCAAGACTCTTTTGAAAAACTGAAACTTTCAAAGAATTCTATGCAGGCTTTTCTTGATCCTCTCTTCTCTGTTCTTTGGCTATTCTTTCAATATTCTCTCACACTTTGAGTCTTCCTTAAGACTTGTATTTATAGACAATGAGAAGAGCTTCAAGTCGCGCTTTGCTATTTTCTGCATAAAGGGAGGCCTGGAACAAAATAGTCGACTAAACAACGAAACAGTTAGCTATTATCATTAAAACCATATTCCTGACATATTAATGAAAATAGTCGACTAATATAGCAGAATTAGTTGACTAATTGACGATTAATAAAAATAGCAGGCTATTATATCACAATTAGCTAATTATTAACATATAATCTAACATCTTTTCTAAGCTGCATAATCATCAATCAATCATCAAATATCCAGCAACATCATTAAATCAAAATCATCAACAAACTCCCCCTATTTGATGATGGCAACCTGCAAAACCTGTTGAAAATCAAAGAGAATAGATGGAAGATTATCTCCCCCTTTGACATTAGCAAATAGGTGCAGATATAGCAGATATAAGCAGTTTATATAATGCAGAAAACATGAGTGCAAGTTATATTACAGACCCAAATAATTGTTCAGAAATCAACAGCATAATAGCTAAAATATTAAATGCATAAGCAGCAGAGATTAAGCTTCATCATCATCTTCATCCTCATCATCATCATCTTCATTAGTAGCATCCTCTTCCATGGCAGCTGTGTTTGGTGCAGAGGTGCCTTCAAAGCTCTCCACTGAAACATGAATTTCAGCAAGTTGCTGCTGTATAAGCTCAATTTCATAATCAATATTGGAGAACCTAGCAACCATGGTTTCATGGGTATTTCTCTGCATAGAAGCAAGAACATTCAGTCGTGAAATTAACATTCTTTCAAATTCAGAGAGTGGAATGCCTTGATATTCAGGAGGTGCTGTATAGGGAACCATCTAGTATGCAGAAAAGTCTTGTGGATTTCCTGATGAAGTGCCATCATTGATAGATGATCTTGGTGCAGAAGAGGAGGATCCAGCTTCAAAAATCCACTCATCATTCACCTTTGACAGACCCATTTTCCTAAGATAGTAGTTGTCAAAGAGATGCTTATGATTGATGATTCTTGTGGTTTCTCCTTCAGTTGGAATGTTGAAGTGGTCTAGTATTTTTGAGATGAAGATAGCATAAGGGAGCTTGTGGTCATTAAGATGTTTGGCTTTGAACATGTGCCCTTTGATAACATACACCCAGTTCACCTTGATGTTATTCTTCATGCAGTGAATCAAGGCCAAGTCTTCTTCCATGAGCTGAGCATGATTACTCCCCCTGGGTATAAGCTGCCAAGCAATAATGAAAGCAAGTAATCTTTCATCACGTTTTATCTTACCCACATTGTACTTTTGAACAGCTTCATCTGCATTTCTCATGCAGGATTTAAATGTTGAGTCCTTGTTGAAGTCTGGCACAGATGAGGTATTCCCTTTGCTTATCTTCACTCCTTCATTCTTCAGCCCAGCTAGCCTTCTCCATAAGGAATTATCCATCCTTATTTCTCTTCCCTTTACTTGAGTGACCAACATATTGTTCTCTGCTTTCAAGTTAGCATAAAACAGCTTAATTAAATCACTTCCATTTCCAAAAACTGCCTTAGCCCTTGAGTTTGAAGGGCATTTTTAACAAAAATCAGATTTTCATTGTTCAACCAGTTGAACTTCAGAATTTTTGGTATGAGCATCAGCTTCCTCTGCATCTTTATCTCCAAAGACTCAATGATTTCATTGCCTTCTTCACGTTCAGATTCAGTTTCTTCTTCTGAATCATTTTCTTCAGCAAGCACAGGTGTAGGGATTTTCACACGAACTTTGTATCTTTTTGGAAATTTTCCCACAGCTGGGTTGGAAGATCCAGCAGCAGATTTAGGAATCCTTATGGGCTATACTGGAGAGCCAGAGGTTGATCCTCTGTTTCTGTTTTGAGTTGTTCTAACTAGTGTTTGTGCAGTATGTGTTGGCATACGAATTCTGGAAGATCTTCTAAGCCTTTGAAATGCATTTGCTAGAGGAGCATCACAGTCATCATCACTTTCATCTAAGAAGTACTCGTTAGTAGACATTTTGATGAGAAAATGCAGTAATTTTGTGATGCACAGATATGGTATGTAATATACAGAAGAATCAGATTTATATAGAGGGATTGAAAAGCTTGGTCAAACGAATATTAACTGTGAATATTTTGAACAGATATGCACTCAATCACAGATGCTCAAGGTCAGAAAATGCAGAAGGAATATGTTGAGAAATGGAAGTTCAGTTTTGCAAAACCAATAAAGCAACATCACATGCATCTAAAATTGTTCCAGCTTTGAATAACAGTGGACCCATGTACGAATTGGTCTTTGACAGATTAGGTTTAGTTGGAAATGAAAGATTTAAACTAATTTTCCTCTTCATTTCAAATCTGTTTTTCAGAAATTGGCCTTGGATTTCGAAAATCTTTTAAGAGTTTAATTCACCCCCCTCTTAAACTCAGCCATTTATTCCAACAATTGGTATCAGAGCTGGTTCTTGTAAAATATTCAAGTTTTCTGAAAATTTCAAAAACATGGCTGAAGGAAAATTGCCTTTTGCAGAGGGTGCTTCTATAAACAGGCCACCAATGTTTTCAGGGGTAAACTACCCTTTTTGGAAAGTAAGAATGAAAATTTTCATTGAATCAATTGATAAAGGTATTTGGAATGCTATAATCAATGGACCGTATATCCCTAAAGAAGAGAAACCTTAGGAAAGTTTAAATGCTGAAGAACAAAAGAAAGTGCAGTATGATTGTAAAGCAAAGAATGTTATAACATCTGCACTTAATCTTGATTTATTTTTTTGTGTTTCACAGTGTTCCAATGCCAAAGAAATGTGGGAAGTGTTGGAGGTAACACATGAAGGGACTGCTGATGTAAAAAGAGCTAGGAAACACACTTTAATCCAAGAATATGAAATGTTTAGGATGCTGCCAGGTGAAACAGTTTCAGATGCGCAGAAAAGATTTACACACATTGTAAATCATCTAATAGGTCTTGGCAAAGTGTTTGAGAAAGAGGAACTGAACATAAAAGTGCTGAAATGTTTGAATAGAAGTTGGCAACCTAAAGTAACAGCAATTTCTGAATCTAAGGACCTAACAACAATGAGTGTTGCTGAACTTTTTGGAAAGCTGATGGAGCATGAACTTGAGCTGAATAGACTTGCTGAACAAGAAGAAAGTGACAAGAAAAATAAGGGGCTGGCCTTGAAGACTTTGGTTCATAAGGAGGAGATTAGTGATGATGAAACACATGAAGAAAGTGATGCAGAAAATCTGAACCTCTTAGTGAGAAAATTCAACAAGTTCTTGAAATACAAAAACAAAGATTACAAACACAAGAGGTACAATAAAAAATCTGATTTGGTTTCTTCTAACTTTACTTGTTTTGGTTGTGGAAAACAGGGACATATTAAGGTTGAATGTCCATATTCTCAAAACAAAGAAAAGAATGGAGAAAAGAAACATGAAAAATCATCCAAAACCAAGAAGGCTTATATAGCATGGTATGAGAATGATGTCTCCTCTAGTAGTGATTCTTCAAGTGAAGATGAAAAGGCCAATCTTTGTCTTATGGCTGATTGTGATACAGCAAGTAGTGTAAGTTCCTCAACAACTCAAAAAGGTGTCCATTATGATCAGCTGCTGCATAATTTTCTGGAATTGCATGAAGAAGCTAATAAAGTTGCTTGTTCAAACAATAAGCTTAAAGGTATGAATAATTGGTTAGAGAACAAGGTGAAAGAGCTAGAGAAAGATCTGGAAAATTCAAAAACTGATTTTGAGAATCTTGAAATGATTTATAAAGCTTCAAATTGCAATTGTGAACATGCCGAAAAAGTTTGCAAAAACTGCAGAATTTTGGAAAATAAAATTGAGTATTTGAACAAAGCTCTAGCTAAATTCACTATGGGAAGAGCCAATTTGGATACCCTCTTAGGCTTTCAAAATTGTGTAATAAATAAAGCTGGACTTGGATTTACAAATGGTTTTCAAAAGAAACAAAAGTCTTATAGAAATTTCTTTTCATATGGAAAACCATCCAGCACTTCATTCATTACATGTTTTTATTGTATGAACAAGGGACATACTTCAAAGTCTTGCCAAATCAGAAAATTTGGAGTTCCTAGTGGTAAATATATTCGGAAGCCAAAATGTGATAGAAAGGTAACTAATTTTGTTGGACCCAAATTGATGTGGGTACCAAATATTCTCCATTGATTGTGTTTTGTAGGTGTTCTTGAAGACCAAAGAATCATTGTGGTATCTAGATAGTGGTTGTTCAAGACATATGTGCGGTGACAAAAGAAAGTTTGTCAAACTCACCTTGAAAAATGGAGGTTTTGTCACATATGGAGACAACAACAAAGGAAAAATACTTGGAAGTGGTGATGTGGGTAACATTTCTTCAATCCTTATTGAAAATGTGTTATATGTTGAAGGTTTGAAGCATAATCTCCTTAGTATTAGCCAGTTGTGTGATAAAGGTTTTAGAATTACCTTTGAAACAAATCATTGCAAAATTATTGAGAAAAATTCTGAAAAAATCTGCATGCTAGGAAAGAGAATTGAAAATATTTACATGCTTGATCTTGATCATATGAGTGCAACTAATTTTACATGTCTCATGTCTAAAGAAGATAGTTCATGGCTTTGGCATAGAAGAGCTGTACATATAAACATGAATCATTTGGAAAAACTGGTTTCAAAAGACCTTGTTTTAGGACTACCAAAACTGAAATTTGAAAAAGGAAAAATCTGTCATGCATGTCAAAGAGGAAAACAAACCAAAGTTTCTTTTAATCTGAAAAATTATGTGTCTACATAAAAACCTTTGGAATTACTGCATTTAGATTTGTTAGGTCCATCTAGAACTATGAGTATTGGTGGAAACTATTATGCTTTAGTTATTGTTGATGACTATTCTAGATTTACTTGGACTTTATTCCTTACAAATAAAAATGATGCATTTCATGCTTTTAAGAAACTTGCCAAGGTTTTACAAACTGAAAACAGCTGCAACATAAGTGCTCTAAGAAGTGATCATGGAGGGGAATTTGAAAATAAAAAGTTCAATCATTTTTGTGAAAAACATGGAATTAAACATAACTTTTCTGCATCTAGAACTCAACAAAATGGTGTGGTTGAGAGGAAAAATAGGTCACTTGAAGAACTAGCAAGGACTATGCTTAATGAATCAAATATTCCTAAATATTTTTGGGCAGATGTAGTAAATACTGCATGTTATGTAATAAATAGGGTTTTGATAAGACCTATTTTAAAGAAAACCCCTTATGAATTGTATAAAAGGAGAAAACCCAACATAGCACATCTTAGAGTGTTTGGATGCAAGTGTTTTGTGTTAAATAATGGCAAAGAAAAACTTGGCAAATTTGATGCTAAAGTTGATGATGCATTGTTTTTAGGATATTCTTCTAATAGCAAAGTATATAGGATTTATAACAAAAGATTAGCTATCATTGAGGAATCAATTCATGTGGTTTTTTATGAGACTAATGTGCAAAATGAAGGTGCAGTAAGTGGTGCAGGTGCAGGAGAAGAGAATTTAATTGAAGGTGTATCAGCTGAACAACTACAATCTGATAAAGCTGCTGCAGATGAAATTTTAGCTGGTGAAAATAAGAAAGAACAGGCTGAAATTCTGGCACCAGAACTGAAATCTACAGAAAATGATTTACCCAAAGAATGGATGGTGCCTCGTGAGCTATCCATTGAAAATGTTATAGGTGATGTTCAGCAAGGTGTTTCTACTAGAAGATTTATGCATGGTACATGTTTAACTGCTGCATTTGTTTCCCAAGTTGAACCTAAATGTGTTGATGATGCATTACTTGATGAAAATTGGATTTTAGCTATGCAAGATGAACTGAATCGGTTTAAAAGGAATGAGGTCTGGGAACTAGTCCCTTGCACACCTAAAATGAATATAATTGGAACAAAATGGGTGTTTAAAAATAAAATGAATGATCAAGGAATAATAACTAGAAATAAAGCTAGGCTTGTGGCTAAAGGATACAATCAAGAGGAAGGAATATATTATGAAGAAATGTATTCTCCTGTAGCTAGATTAGAAGCTGTTAGGCTATTGCTTGCTTTCTCATGCATGATTGGATTCAAACTTCATCAAATGGATGTGAAAAGTGCATTTTTGAATGGTTATATAAATGAAGAAATTTATGTTTCACAACCATCTGGATTTGTTGATCACAAGTTTCCTAATCATGTATATAAACTCAAAAAGGCTCTTTATGGACTCAAGCAAGCTCCAAGACAATGGTATGAAAGGTTGAGTAACTTTCTTATATCTCAAAAGTTTGAAAGGGGCCAAGTTGATAAAACCTAGTTCATTAGGAAGTCTTTGTACAGCATAACCCTTGTGCAGGTTTATGTAGATGATATAATTTTTAGATCCACTAATGAGAAGCTTTGTGAAGAATTTGTGGTAGCTATGCAGGGGGAGTTTGAAATGTCAATGATGGGTGATCTAAACTTCTTCTTAGGCTTACAAGTCAAGCAAATGGATCATGGAACATTTCTTAATCAATCAAAATATTGCAAAGAGCTGTTAAAGAAGTATGACATGGACAACTGCAAAGAATCAAGCACTCCTATGGCTACCAGCAGCTACCTTGATGCTAATGAAAGTGGTAAACCATTTGATTCCACTAAATATAGAGGTTTGATAGGTTCTCTTTTATACCTAACTGCTAGTAGGCCAGATATAATGTTTAGTGTATGCATGTGTGCTAGATTTCAGTCCAATCCTAAAGAATCACACTTTGCAATTACTAAAAGAATCCTAATATATCTAAAAGGTACTATTAATGTTGGTTTGTGGTATCCAAAAGGTGCCTCATTTAATCTAGTAGGCTATTCAAATGCTGATTTTGCTGGTTGTAAATTGGATAGGAAAAGTACAAGTGGAACTTGTCATCTATTAGGAAGTAGTCTAGTATCATTGCATAGCAAAAAGCAAGCTAGTGTGGCTTTGTCTACTGCTGAAGTTAAATATGTTGCAGCTGGAAGTTGTTGTGCTCAAACTTTGTGGTTAAAACAGCAACTTTTTGATATTGGCTTGAAACTAGATCACATTCCTATTAGGTGTGACAACACAAGTGCTATCAATTTAACCAAAAATCCTATTTTGCATTCTAGAACAAAGCACATAGAAATAAGGCACCATTTCATTAGAGATCATGTTCAAAAAGGTGACTGCATAATTGAATTTGTTGATTCACATAACTAACTTGCTGATATTTTTACCAAACCACTCTCTAAAGATAGATTTTTTCAATTGAGAAATGAATTGGGTGTTCTTGATATCTCAAATGTGATGTAATTCATGTGTGTGATTCATTCTTGTTGTTGTACATGCTGTTTTTGTGTGTTTGATTGTTTAATTTTGCATGTTTGTTATTTGATTGGAGTTATACTTGCAATTTATATGATATAAATGAAATCTGCAATGACATTCTGTTTTTTAGTTAGTTATTTCGTGTTTTAATTAGCTTATTTCATTTAATTTGGGGCTGCAGTGGAGTTGTAGTGATTCCTGTCTCTGATTTAGTCAGTTCATTGTCGATTTAGTCAGTTAATTTCATTAATTGGTATTAAATCAGTATCAGACTATCTGTTTTAATCAGCTGTTTCACACAAATCAACCGACTGAAATTGTCTGGAACAATACAAAATTAAATATCAGAACGAATTAGGTAATAAATTGCATTGATTTACATTCAATTGGTGAATTTAAGTTGATTGATTGATAGTTGTGC
Source organism: Lablab purpureus (assembly GCA_030347555.1). Classification (NCBI taxonomy): domain Eukaryota; kingdom Viridiplantae; phylum Streptophyta; class Magnoliopsida; order Fabales; family Fabaceae; genus Lablab; species Lablab purpureus. Next base: position 26,733,082 of record CM059256.1, on the reverse strand, counting down.
ATCAGTTACACTTAAAATACACCTGGTTAAAGAATCTTGACTCTTGTTTTGTCATTTAGTGCTTTTGTCTTGCTTTTAACTGATTTCTCTTTCCAAATTCAAAATTCACTCAACTGACTGAATGTCTTGGTTAAAACAAAACCTGCTGCATATCTCTGCACCATATATTCCCTCTGATTGCTTGTTTGACTACACAATGCTTTGAATTCTTTCGAAAAGTTGTTGGTTAAAATTGTTTAAAGACATATGCTGAATTGCATTTGTCATACGCATTGCTTGTGTGAGAAAACTGTGCACATATTATCTTTGCTCTGTTCTCTGCATTTTTCTTCTCTGCCATGGCTTCCTCAAGCAATCCCAGAAAGAAATCGAAAACAGATGGGTCCTTAAAGCACAAAGAACCTGAAATTCCAGCACCTCCTTCATATAGACATTGTTCTATTGAAGCTTGGTTTGATGGAGATGAGGAAAGAATTGAGAAGTTTCAGTCTCATATCAGTAAAAAGGCTATTAATCCACCAAAGATTCTGAGTTTTCAGTGGCTGGAGGATGAAGGAATTGCTAATATAATCACCATGTTACAGTATCAAGAATTGCAGAAATTCCTTGAGCTGAATGGGTTCATCTATCCAGACTTAGTGAAGGTTTTCTATACAAACCTTAAGCATGATGGTTCTGTTCTCACCTCAAAAGTCAAAGGAAAGGATATTACAATAAACAATTCAGTTTGGAAAAGGGTGGTTGGACTCAAAATTGATGGAATCGTTGTAAGTAGGGGATTGTGTGGCTCTTTGGAAGATTTCAATAAAATTCAGACCTACAGGGAATGTTTGTGTGATCCTCAAGGTTCTATTAGGGGATTTCATGTTGGAGGTCTAACTTTGACAGCTAGGATTCTCACTTTCATAATCACCTGGATGATTACACCAAGGGGAAGTAACCATGCTACATTAAATGAAGGTGATCTTCTTCTGACTTTTTGCTTGATGAAATCTGTCAAAATTAATTGGATTCATATTCTGAAAGATCACGTGATGAAATCAAAGAGGCTAACTGATTATCGCCTTCCCTATGCATTGCTAATTTCAAAATTTCTTGAGTATTTTCGTGTGGATATAAGAGGTGAACAGAAAATCAATATTGGAAGATCTCATCAGCTAGATAATAGCTTCTTGTTCAAGTTTGGTTTTAACAAAAAGGATGGTGAATGGATTGCTGGACAAGGCTCTGGATATGCTGGAACAAGTGCTGGTGGAGCTGCTGCTAGTGATTCTGACAATGCTGGTGTTGCTGCTGAAGAGTGTTCAATGATGGGAGACATTGTTCCTTATGTTCCTCCTGTTGATCGTGGCACTCCATTATCCCTATTTGAGCAAACTGTGCTGCAACGGTTTGATTCTATCCAATCTCATCAAATGTATCATCATTCATACTGCATGGAACGTTTTGGGCGCATTGATCAAAGTATTGAGGACCTGCACGCCCAACTAGCTCAGATTCATGTTGGTTATAATACTGTGGCTGATGATGATGATGGAGAGGATGATGATTAAGCTGGATCTAGAGAGAAATTGTTGCTGCTGGTTTTAGGATGGTGTTTTACTGTTACTGTTGTTGTTGTTCTTTAATATTTTTTTTGTTACTTTTGAAGTGTTGTTGATGTTGCTACTGCTGATGGATTACTGCTGTTGCACGTGATATTGCTGAAGAGCTGCTGATACTTATGATGCTGTTACACAGATTCTGCTGCTGCACTCATTATGCTGCTGCTGCTGCTTGCATTCATTTGTTTTTCTTCTTCCTATTTGTTTGAGTGTTGTTGGTGTTTCATTATTGTTGTTTTTTAATTGGGTCTAATGCCCATGTCTGTTGAACAATTATAAGTTTACTGCATATGATATCTTATCTTCCTTATGCTATTTGATGATTCCAAAGGGGGAGAAAATATTGAGGCACATCATGAAGCACAGGTGAAAGGGGGAGAATATGTAATTGAGAGATTTCTGCTTCTTCTATTTCTGCTTTCTGCTGCTGTATTTTCAAATTTTTGTTTATTTTCAGGACTCCTACATTCTTCAAAGACAATGGATGCTTCAAGTGGTTGTAAGTGGTTGTCATCATCAAATAGGGGGAGTTTGTTGGACTTGAAGACTTGGTTTCAAGTAGATTTGATCTCTCCAACCACCTTTGATGATGAAGATGATGGTGCTTGAAGAATGAAGATTGTGTCCTAGGATTAGAGTGTCTTAGGATGTGGGGTAAGATGCATTTCAATTTATCTTGGACTTAATCTTGTGTTTTAAAATGGGTTGAAATGTTTTAAAAAGGTTTTGAAATGTTTTCAAAAGTCTTAACTGTTTTTCAACTTGTTAAAAATGTGGTTTCAATCAGTTAAAATGTTCTTAGTTTGATGACTAAGTCATTCTTAAACATTTTAACCAATTGGTGTTTTTAAAGCTTTGGTTTGGCTGATTTTAGCTAGCTATTTTTCTGCATTTAAACCAGTTGAAATTCTAGAGCTATTGTTAAGAAATCTAAGCTCCCTGGAACAACTAGCTAAATTGCGTTTTCAACTGACTGTTTTCAGTTTTCAGAAAAGGGGTGTGTTGATGATTTCGGATTTGATGATGTTTAACAGGCTTTGATGATGATTTCTGAATGTTGCTGGGTTTTTGATTAATGGTTCTTGATTATACAACTTAAAGGAGATGTTAGATTATGTGTTAAAGAGTTAACTAATTGAAATATAATAATCTGTTGTTTTTATTATTCTTCAATTAGTATGCTAATCCTATTGCCTTAGTCGACTATTTTCATTAATGTACCAGGAATATGAGTTTAATGAAAATAGCTAACTGCTTTGCTGCTTCAGTCGACTATTTTGTTCCAGACCCCTATTATGCAGAAAATGCAGAACGCGCCTTTGAAGCTTTCAACAGAACACGACCCATTGCTCCTAACTTTGCTTATAAATACAACTCTCAAGGACAAATCAAAGTGCGAAAGAATTCAAGAGAATACACACAAGAGTTGCAAATGTTCAAGAGCAAAATACATCTACAGAATTCGTGTTACTGCTTTCAGCTTCTCAAGAAGAATTTTATTTTCACTTTTCTTTGTATTCTTTAATCTCTGGGGAGAGAATTGTGAGAGGGTTTTAGAACCCTGTTATCTGTGATCGGGGTGATCACAGTGACTCAGTGTGAGTCAGTGGTTTAGAACTGTTCTATAGTGTTTAGAATAGGTTCTTTGAGTTTCTTGTAGTGTTCAAGAAAGAATTGTTGTAAAGATTTTATTTCTGTTAGTGATTAAGATCTGTAGAGTTGCAGATCGCCAACTGGATGTAGTTCTTGCATAAAGAACTAACCTTCATCATTTGTTATATTCTGCATTAAGAACTAACCTACTATTTTGAAATATTCAGTCGGCTATTTCTCAGTAAACTGTACCAGTAAAATTTCTGATACGAAAAAGATTTCAATAAACCATTATATCAATTCAACCCCCCCTTCTTGATATACTTCCACTACTAACAGGGTGCTCTCTGGAAAATTCATTTTAATGAAAACAACTAGTTAAATCGTGTTTCAACTGACTAATTTTATCATAAACAGCTTTAAACCACTAGAACAATTCTGTTATAAATACTTTGATTTTTAAAGAACTGAGTGACGAATCAATTACAAAGAAACCCATTGTTCAAGAAGGCTTTTCAAGTATTCTAAATCAATTTGCGAAATCAATCAAAGAGTCCAAGATCAAATTGAATTGAGAATCTTTCATAAAAATCCATACTCTGTTTTCGTGCTCTGTTTCTCAGTTTCTGCATTGATTTTCAGGTGAATTCGTTCCAAATTCTTGTGTAATCTTGTACTGGGTTTGTTTCTCTTAATCAGGGTGATTAAGGTGTTCTTGTAATAGGGTTTTACAAGGGTATACAGATCTTATAGGGTTCAAGATCAAGTGTATTGTTCTAGTTTTAGTTTTTCATGTAGGATTCATGTAAAAACTGAAATTTAGGGAATTGCTTTGATTTGGGTTTTTGGAAACTGGATGTAGCCTTTGTTGAAAGGTGAACCAGTATAAATCTCTTGTGTTGATCTTCTTTCCCTGCTTCTTTAAATTCTGTAATTGAAATCTGAATTACTAATTGAATTGGATATATGATACATTGGTAAAAGCATTTCAAGAATCTTTAAAGAATTGATTTTCCTCTTCATTTCAAATCTTTTTTTCAGAAATTGGCTTTGGATTTCGAAAATCTTTTAAGAGTTTAATTCACCCCCCTCTTAAACTCAGCCATTTATTCCAACAATTGCATCCGCCCAAAAGTACTTAGGAAGCTTAGATTCACTTAACATGGTTCTAGCACATTCTTGAAGTGTTCTATTCTTTCTTTCAACAACTCCATTTTGTTGTGGAGTTCTAGGAGCAGAAAAATTGTGAGATATGCCATGTTTTGAGCAAAAATTTTCAAAATGAATGTTTTGAAATTCTGTTCCATGATCACTTCTCAAAGAAACAATGTTAAGATTTTTTTCATTTGAAATAATCTTTGCAAATTTCTTAAATGCATGGAAAGTTTCATCTTTGGAAGATAGAAATAATGTCCAAGTGAATCTTGAAGAGAACATAGGAATTATTACCAAGACTTACAGTTCTTGATGGACCAAATAGATCAAGATGTAATAGCTCAAGTGGTCTCCTTGTTGAGATGATGTTCTTTGACTCAAATGAGTTTCTTGATTGCTTTCCCTTCTGGCAATATGCACACACTTTGTCTTTCACGAATTTGATATTTGGAAGACCTCTAACTAGGCTTTTGCAGCTGATTTTGTTTAATAACTGCATGTTAATGTGTCCACATCTTCCATGCCAAAGCCAACCTTCATCTTCTTTGGTCAACAAGCATATATTCTTGAGATTTGAAGATTCAATGTCCAGCATATATACAATGTTTGTTCTTCTTCCAATGTGGACAATATCTGCAGATTTACAGTTGTATATAACACAAAATTCTGCATCAAAACTGACCTTCATACCTTTGTCACATAGTTGACTAATACTCAGCAGATTGTGTTTCAATCCTTCAACAAATAGAACATCTTTTATCTGTGAAGAAGAACAGCTTCCTATATCTCCAGGCCTTTAATTTTACCCTTGCTATCATCTCCAAATGTAACAGAACCAACATCATATTCCTTGAAATTGATTAGCTTTGATTTGTCACCTGTCATATGTTTAGAGCAACCACTATCTAAATACCATAAAGCTCTCTTTGCTCTTTGACAGATCTGCAAAACAAATTTAGTTTAGATATATAGGTCCCCAAAACAGATTGGGTCCTTTAGAGTTAGGAATAGCATATGATTTGGGTTTCCAATAGTATTCTCCTCTTGAAATGCCAAAATTCTTGATATAGCAATATCTAGATGTATGTCCAGTTTTCAAGCAATAAGAACACTTTTTAAATCTGTTACTTGTGTAAGATTTATACTTTGCAACAGGATAATGTTTTGCAGACTTTCCATATCCAAGACCATTTCTGTTAGAATATCCAATTTGAGAGTTTAGTAGTTGATTAAGTGTATTTTGTCCCAATTGAAACTTTCCTAATATTTTAATCAGATAACCAACCTTATCTTAGAGATTTTTGCAGTTTTCACACTTAGCAGAATTGATTTTATCACATTCAGACTTATCAGATTCTATCTGGTTTTCTAGTTCCAGGACTCTGTCTTTTAGTCGACTGTTTTCATCTTTTAGTCTGCTAATCTGGTTTTCCAGTTCCAGTACTTTGTTATCTAGCCAACTATTTAATCATTTTAGTCGATTAATCTGATGATCCTGCTTTCTAGCTTCATCATGCAGTTCTTTGAATGCATCTAATAAGGTGTCATAATTCTCACTAAGATCTGTTTCACAAATACTCACTTGGCTTGATGTTTCTTCATTTGCAACAAGGCATAGATTTGCTTGATTTTCATATTCAAAATCTGAAGTTGATGACTTGCTAGAATCACTTTCATCCCAGGCCATGTATGCTTTCTTTCCTTTCTTGAAGTGAGGAATTCGTTTCTCTTTGTCTTTTCTTTCTTTTCTTTCTGGGCTTCTTTCTTTTGTTTGATTCAAGAGAGGAAAATCCATCTTGACATGTCCTAGCTGCCCACAGTTAAAACAAGAGAAATTAGAGGAATTGAAATCAGATTTTCTTGTGTAGCTTTTCTGGTGTTCTTGAAATCTGTCTCTTGAGTTGTTCTTTCTCTTTAGAAACTTCCCAAACTTCTTAACAAGCATGGCAAATTTTGTGCTATCATTTTCGTTTTCCTCTTCATCACTCTTCAAACATTCCTTGGCTTTCAATGCAAGGCTCTTAATCTTCTTGTCAGAATTCTCCAGCTGATCAAGTCTACTCAATTCCAGTTCATGTTCCCTCAATTTCCCAAACAATGTAGTTGTATTCATAACAGATAAGTCCTTTGTTTCAATGATAGCAGTGACCTTTGGTTGCCAGCTTCTATTTAGGCACTTTAGAACCTTAATGTTGAGTTCTTCATCATCAAATTTCTTTCCCAGACCCAGCAGATGGTTCACTATATGTGTAAAGCGTTTCTGCACGTCTTGGATGCTCTCTCCAGGTTGCATCCTAAACAATTCACATTCTTGAATGAGAGTGTGCTTTCTTGCTCTCTTAACTTCTGATGTACCTTCATGGGTGACTTGTAGAATATCCCACATTTCTTTTGCAGTTGTACATTGAGAAACCCTGAAAAACTCATCAAGATTTAAAGCAGAGGTTAGAATGTTTTTGGCCTTACTATCAAATTGAGCTTTTCTGCTTTCTACATCAGTCCATGTCTCCCATGGCTTTTCAGTTAATTTTCCATCTTCTGCCTTCACTGTTGGAATGTAAGGACCATTGATCACAGCATCCCAAACGCCTCTATCTACAGATTCAAAGAATATCTTCATCCTTGCTTTCTAGAAGGGGTAGTTCGCTCCAACAAAGAGTGGAGGTCTGTTGGTAGATGCTCCTTCAGCAAAGGGTAGCTTATCAGCCATCTTGGATCTTTCTTGAATATCTTTCAAGTACCTGCTCTTGATACCAATTTTTAGGCTCAGAGATATATCAAGAAGGGGGGTTGAATTGATATATGAATTTATTTCAAAACTGTTAAGTTTCAGAATTTTCTGATGCAGTTCAGAGCAAATTAGTTGACTGTTTACTGAGAAATAGTCGATTAGTTCTATCAGACAGATATTAAAGATGATGAAGGATGAAAAAGAATGCACAAGAATTTATACTGGTTCACTCTTTTTCAAGAGCTACATCCAGTTTCAACCTGTAACACTAACAGATCACTAATCACGAAAATTATCAAGTCTTTACAAGAACCCCTCTTCTAAAGACTACAAAAACCAAAAAGATTAAATCCTAAACCCTATAGAATTTGATCTTAATCCCAGACTCACACCAAGTCTGCAGTGATCACCCCAATCACTGAGAAATAGATTTCGTAACCCACGTAATCACAATCACAGAGATCAAACGCAATAAGGAAAACGTGAATCAAGACTCTCTTGAAAAACTGAAACTTTCAAAGAATTCTATGCAGGCTTTTCTTGATCCTCTCTTCTCTGTTCTTTGGCTATTCTTTCAGTATTCTCTCACACTTTGAGTCTTCCTTGAAACTTGTATTTATAGACAATGAGAAGAGCTTCAAGTCGCGCTTTGCTGTTTTCTGCATAAAGGGAGGCTTGGAACAAAATAGTCGACTAAACAGCGAAACAGTTAGCTATTTTCATTAAAACCATATTCCTGACATATTAAGGAAAATAGTCGACTAATATAGCAGAATTAGTTGACTAATTGACGATTAATAAAAACAGCAGGCTATTATATCACAATTAGCTAACTATTAACAGATAATCTAACATTTTTTTCTAAGCTGCATAATCATTAATCAATCATCAAATATCCAACAACATCATCAAATCAAAATCATCAACAGCAACCATGAATTGATTGAGTTGTTGGGTTGCAAATACAAAGTCTAGATGAGTACTGGTTAGGTACACCAAACATCCAACTAATCGTTTGTATGACAAAGGATTAGCAAGAGCATCACTATAATCATGGTGGAGGCAAAGAAAGGTATCTATGGGTGTGGAACATGGTTTGAAGCTTAGAAGGCCTGCATTTGTAATCAAGTCCAAATAATTCTTTCTTTGACATAATGAAATACCATATGATGAATAGGCAACCTCAATCCCTAAGAAATATTTTAGTTGGCCAACATCCTTGATATGAAAATTGGAACTCAAGAGGTGTTTGGCTCCATCAATTTCAACAATTAAGTTATCATCCAGTACGATATCGACAACATAGATGATCAAGATAGTGATGGTATGATAGGTTACTTACGTGAAAATATGTTCACTTCTAGTTCAACAAGGCATCCTCAAAGCTTTGGAAGGTGAATCCAAGCTTGATGGTACCATAGGTGAAGAAGGACAAGAAGAATCTATTGGAGAAGGTTCATAGTGCAATTGTTCTTAGCCTCGGTGACAAGGTATTGAGGCAGAAGTCAAAGAAGACCGCAACAATATTATGGACTAAGCTGGAGAGCTTGTACATAAAGAAGTACCTGGTCAATCATTTGTATCTAAAGCAGGCGTTGTAATCATACAAGATGAGTATTGAAAAGGCTATCAGTGAACAAATGGATGAATTCAACAAGTTGATCGTAGATATGAAAAATATTGACGTTTAGATTTATCATGAGCATAATTTGTTCTTGTTGTTATGTTCTTTGCCTAAAACACATTATCATTTCAAGGAGACCTTGCTATATGGAAAAGAGAGTCTCTCTCTTGAGAAGGTTCAAGCTATTCTGAGCCCAAAAGAGTTGAACAAGAAGTTTGATGTAACTTATCGTCAGATAAACCGTCTACCAAGGGATAGAAAGTGAATAAGAAATACAAAGAAAGAAAAGAAAAAAGAAAAAATACTAAATTTTTATTGTGATTTATTATAAATCCATTGATACTTACTTGGAATTTATATAAAACCTACCAAAGGTATATGTTTCTTATTGAAGGTTATTCTAACCTTTATTGATTAACCATATGAAAATTAAACACTTTTATAGTGTAGGATGGGTCACCTAGAATTTGTCAGACTTATCACAAAATAAAAAAATAAAAAAAAGCATTATATATATAAGTTTTCATTTTAAAATCCAAACATGTAAACTTTAAAATATAAAAATTATAACCTTTTTTATTCTTAAAAAAATATTAAAGAAGGTTGTTTATCATCCAAATTTTAAGTTATTTAAGTCCATCTATTTTTTTCCCATGATATCCCTAGAGCTGTCAAAACGGGCGGCCCGGCCCAGCCTGGCCTGGCCCTACGGGCCAAGTTCAAAAAATCTGATAGCCTAGCCTGGCCTATATTTTAAAACGGGCCACAATTTTGAGTCTGGCCTGACCCTATGTTAGGCCAATGGGCCATTTTTAGCCTAATTAAAAATTGAAAAAATATTACAATATATCTACAATATAATTTTTTATCAACAATATAAATATAAATATATAATATATTTACATGAATGTGTGTGTAAAACTGTTTACATTTGAACAACTTGTAAAAAAAACTTAGATCACATACTAAGTACTTCCAAAAGAGTCAAGCACCTACTAAATAACATAACAGAGACTTATGAGATGTTAGAGGAGTAGTGCAGTAGAGGAGATGAAAGAGCTTGTGAAAAAGAAAGAGAAGAAATGAAGAAGAAAACAGATACTCTGAGACACTAGGGTTTCTTTCTTTGGTATGACAACATAACAATTAAAAATAAAAATTTAATATAAAAAATAAACGGACCAGCCCATTAGCCTACGGGCCAGCCTGGCCTTGGCCCATATGGGCATCGGGCCAAATGGGTCAAGCTAAAAAAAGCATATTGTTATATAGGCCACAAATTTTTAAGCCTAGCCTGACCTGAATCATAGGCTATACGGGCCAGCCCATCGGGCCAGACCTATTTTGACAGCTCTAGATATCCCCTTTTACATAAGAAAAAAAATTGTTAGGAACCAGCTTTTTGGCTTAAAGATATATAATCTCACTTCTATTTCATCCATTAGAAGCACTAGTTAGATAAACATTTAGGGTTTTTTGTATTAACAAAACAATGAAGCAAGCTGATTTTATAGAAAAGAGGCAAGTGAGACTAGGATATGGAAGAACACACTATGGAATAATCCGGGTCGTCTAGCTTTGGCTAACTCACTTTTGTTTTTTTAAAAGCAAAATATTAATATATTAGACAGGGAGGGAAAGAGGTCTCTTCCATGAGATTCTCTTAAAAACAAAATATATTTATTGTATAAATTTGAGTTCATCAAAATATAATTAAGATACTCTAAGGAATTCAGGGCCTATTCTCATTATCCCACCTAGCGGTTCCACTGAAGATTCTCCTCAACTACCTCAAGCCGTGGCTACCCAAGAGGAGTGCACTAGAAGGATCCGTTATCAGCCACATCACCTCAAGGACTATGTGGTCACATGTCCTAATACCCGCAAGAGAGGAAGTCCTATTAGAAAGGAATGATTGTAATTTTTCCTTTTTTATTTACCTATTATTAGTACTGCAAGACTTAACCAAATTGTGCTAATTGTGCATATATAGCACATTGTGTTATGAATGAAGAGGAGGAAAAAAAGATAAAAATCATTTCACTTTTCTCTCAAAATTATTCTCTCCTTTCTGTTATTCTTCACTCCCTCTCTGTGATAGTACATTTCATTGGTACTCTCGTTGTCACCTACTCATCATGGCTGCCTCCCCTCTTCCCCAGGCTGAGCGCACCAAACTCAACCTTAAACTTGAACAAATTCTTCTTTCTCATGCAACCCTATCCAACACCCTTCATGACATTGCCAACTGCACCGCCCTTCTAGAAAACCAACCCAAGACCCACCCTTCCCCACCCACCAGACCTCTGAAATTCGACCTTCCCACCTTCAACGGTTCTGATGCCTTAGGTTGGATATTTCAGGTGAACCAGTTTTTTGACTATCATCAAACCCCCTCTGACCAACGCATCCAGATCTCGTCCTTTTACTTTGAGGGCCAGGCACTCACTTATGGATGTCCAACAATGGTTTGTTAACATCCTGGGATGCATTCTTGAGAGCCTTGGAACTTCGTTTTGCATCCTCCAGATTTGATGACCCTATTGCTTCTATTTATAAGCTTACTCAAACTCAAAGCCTCCAAGATTATCTTTCTGAGTTCGAGACCTTGGCTAATCGCATCTCTGACTACCTTTAGAGCTTCTATCTTAACTGCTTCCTCTCCGACTTAAAACCCCAGCTTCGCCGGGAAGTCACTGCTCTACAACCACCTAACCTGCCACATGCTATCGCGCTTGCCAAATTACATAATGATAAGTATCGATCATCACCCTTCCCCCATTAACCGTTTCAGTCGTTCCCCCTTCCCTTTCCTTCACTCACAATGCCCTCCCATAACCCTCCAAAACCCCTCCCTCCCTCCCTTGCTCCCCACACCACCCACCAAACTCCCAATCAAACGTCTCACCAAAGAAGAAATGCAAGCTCGACGGGAAAAAAACCTCTGCTTTAATTGTGACGAAAGGTATACTTGGGACCATCGTTGCAAACCCCAGTTCCTTCTCCTCACTTTCTTCGATTCCGACGAGCTAAGTGATTCTGGGGTCACTAAGGAATCCCCATCCACCGATGAAGCACCACAGGAGGCTGGTCTAATCAGTTTACATGCTTTCTCGGGGCAGTGGACCCCACACACTTTTAGGGTCACGGGAGCCATTCAAGGTTATGCAGTTCAAATCCTTATGGATAGTGGGGCAACTCACAATTTCATCCAAAGTAGAGTCGCCCAGTTTCTCCACCTTCCCTCCCAGCCCACACCAAGCCCATTAAGGGTTATGGTAGGAAATGGTGAGTTTCTACCCTATTCATCCTTTTGCCCACAAATTACACTAACTTTGGATCAATAGGATTTTTTGGTGGATTTGTATTCTTTAGAGCTGTCTGGCACCGACATGGTTCTAGGTGTCCATTGGCTCTCTATGGTCAGCCCATTTATGATGGATTACAATGGGCCCTTCATGAGGTTCATGTGGTATGAGAAACTAATCGAGCTAGAGGGAGACCCAGGCCCAAACCCATCCCCCATTATTGCACACCAACTCCGTCGCCTACAAAACACTCACAGAGTTGAGGCACTTTTTCAATTGACTATGGTACCCTTTTCACCCATTACACCACCAGATATACCCACCACAACCACGACCTACCCAACTTCAACCACCTCACCTCTTTCATCTTCTACCCAACCTCCACTACAATCCCTCATCACCAAATACTCCACTTTATTTTCCTCACCTACTACACTTCCCCCACCTTGTTCAACTAACCATTCAATCACCTTAAACCCTAACACCCCATCCATATCCGTGCGCCCTTACCGTTATCCACACTTCCAAAAGCATGAAATCAAAACCCAAGTCCAAAAGATGCTGGATTCGGGGTTCATAAAATCCAGTAATAGCCCATTCTCCTCCCGAGTCCTTCTTGTTGAGAAGAAGGATGGTACATGGCATTTTTGTGTCGATTACAGGGCCCTCAATGCTGCCACTGTCAAGGATAAATTCCCTATACCCACCGTTGATGAGTTGATCGACGAACTTGGCCATGCCTCTTGGTTCTTCAAATTGGACTTATTTTCTGGTTTTCACCAGATATTGATGGTGTCTGCTGATTCTGCGAAGACGGCTTTCTGCACCCACAACGACCATTTTGAATTCAGGGTCATGCCCTTCGAATGCCCCTTCCACCTTCCAAGCTACTATGAATGACCTATTCAGGCAGCACCTACGTCGATTCATCTTTTTTTTTTCGATGACATCTTAGTTTACAGGCCAACATTGGATGACCATATACTTCATTTGGAAACAACATTTCAGTTGCTGCTCTTTAATTGTTTCCGCTTGAAGGGTAGTAAATGTCTTATTGGGCATCAGTCTATCCACTATTTGGGCCATGTAGTCTCTATTGATGGAGTGCAACCCAACCCAGAAAAGTTGGACGCTGTTCGGAATTGGCCATCCCCAACTACCATTAAGTCTCTTCGCGGGTTCTTGGGACTTACGGGCTTTTACAGGAAATTCGTCCCAGGGTATGCTTCTATTGCTCACCCCTTAACTGAATTGCTCAAAAAGGATAATTTCCTCTGGAATAACAGTGCACAAGAGGCTTTTGATAGGCTTAAACTTACTCTACTTGCTGCTCCTGTCTTGGCTATTCCTAAGTTTGACTCACTGTTCACCATTCAAACAGATGCATCAGGCACTGGCATGGGTGTTGTTCTTTCACAACATGGTCATCCCATTGCTTATTTTAGTAAGCAATTCTGCCCCAAACTTCGTAACTCCTCCACCTATATCCACAAATTGTGTGCAAAATCACTTCAGCTGTCCAAAAATGGCGCCAATACCTATTAGGGAGACGCTTCGTTATTCAGACAGATCAGATATCCATCAAGGAGCTCCTTACCCAAACAGTATTGACACCAGAGCAACAAAAATACCTTTTCAAATTACTGGGATTTGACATTGATATCTAGTACAGACCAGGGAAATCTAACACTACCGCCGATGCCCTCTCTCGCCTTGAAAACCCAATGACAACTGGCAAGGATTCGCTATATGTGTTGTCCATTGCCCATTCCACCTTCCCGCAGGATTTGAAATCTTCCTTAGTGGACAATCAGGATTTTGTTGCATTTAGAACCAAACTCACTACAACGCCCAGCGAATTCCCTGATTACTCTATTCGAGATTATTTAATTATGTACAAAGGTAAAACATGACTACCTTCTTCTTGCTCACTCATTCCATTAGTATTACAGGAATTTCACTCAACTCCTTTGGCGGGACACACCAGTGTTTAACGTACCTTGAGCAAGCTTTCAGCAAATTTTTACTGGCCAACCATTAGAAAGGAAGTGCAGTGATTTGTCGAGCAGTGTTTGAATTTCCAACAGACCAAAATTCCTACTTAACGCATTCTGGGCCTCCTTCAACCAATACACCGCCCTCTCGTTGTTGGGAGGATCTATCTCTAGATTTCATTGTTGGCCTCTCCTTTTATAAGAAGTTTTCAACAATTCTGGTTGTAGTTGACAAGTTCTCTAAAGGTGCTCACTTCGGCATGCTTCCCAAACCATTTTCTACAAGCAATGTGGCACAGTTATTTGCAGACATTGTTTGTAAACTCCACGGACTGTCTCATAGCCTCATATCCGACCGTGACCCAATTTTTCTCAGTCAGTTTTGGCAGGAACTCTTTCGGTTGAGTGGCACTAAACTATGGATGTCTACCGCATATCATCCACAAACGGACGCACAAACCGAGTTTACAAACAACATTTTGCAGCAATACCTCCGTTGTTTCGTCCACCATAAACCTTCACATTGGGGTAAATTCCTTCCTTGGGCCGAATGGAGTTTCAACACCTCAGTTAATGCCTCCATAGTTTTTTTGCCATTTGAGGTCTTATACGGGCGTAAACCTCCCCTCATGCCACCATTACCGAAAGATGCTAACAATGCAGCAGTTCAGTATGAACTTTCTTCACGTGCCGAAATTCTGCAGAAGCTTGAGTCCAAGTTGAGAAAGGCTCAACAGTCAATGAAAAAATGGGCTGATCAATCTCGACAGGAATTACAGTTCGACATGGGAGCTTGGGTTTATGTTCGGCTCTGCCCACGCCGTCAAACATCAGTCACTGGTACTCATTCTGCCAAACTGATGAAACGTTTCTTCGGCTCATTCAAAGTCTCAAAGAATTGGTGACGTAGCTTACAAATTAGAACTTCCTCCATCTGCCTGCATTCACAATGTGTTCCACGTCAGTATCCTTCGTCCTCACAAGGGACCATTACCGTCTTCTCCTCTATCTCTTCCTCCAGTTATGGAGGACAATCATCCCATTCTGGAACCAGCTGCAATTGTTGACTGGAAATGAAGCAATTTCACCCCTAATCCTGATATCCACGTCCTGGTCCAATGGAAGGGCATGCCATTAGAAGAGGCTAGCTGGGAGCCTTGGATGCAACTTCGGCAACAATTTCACCTTGAGGACAAGGTGCTTCTCGAACCGGAGGGAGATGTAAGGAATTCAGGGCCTATTCTCATTACCCCACCTAGCGGTCCCACTGAAGATTCTCCTCAACTACCTCAACCCATGGCTACCCAAGAAGAGAGCACTAGAAGGATCTATTATCAGCCACATTACCTCAAGGACTATGTGGTCACATGTCCTAATACCCACAAGAGAGGAAATCCTATTAGAAAGGAATGATTGTAATTTTTCCTTTTTTATTTACCTATTATTAGTACAACAAGGCTTGACCAAATTGTGCTAAATTGTGCATATATAGCACACTATGTTATGAATGAAGAGGAGAAAAAAAAGACAAACTCACTTTTCTCTCAAATTATTCTCTCCTTTCTGTTATTCTTCACTCCCTCTCTGTGATAGTACCTTTCAGATACACTGCAATTATTCTACTTTATAAAATTGAATACTAATAAGTTTCTAGTTCTATCTAACTCATTCACATTTGTTATAAAGAAGGTGATAAAACTCAATCAAAATTAAGAATTTAAATTAAAATAAAATAATAATTAATAATTCTATTTTAGTGTATGATATAAAAATAAAGAACTGTGCAATTATAATAAATTGAGTGGACTACATACATATAGTGAATTTGTTTTTTTTCTATATAATTTTATTAGAAATTTGTTTTTCCTAGATGAATTAGAACAAAATAATAATAATTAATCAATACTTAAATAAAAACTTACTTCGTGCACTTCAATATAATCATAACTAATGTAAATTTTGATCATAAATTTAAAAATATGAACATCATAAATTTATATTTGATTGAATAAATAATTAACAAGTCAAGTGTGATAAAAAATAAATAAGAAATAAATACATTAAAAATAGAATAACTTTTGTATTTAAAATGTATAATAGAAGGTTATATGTCTTTCGTTTTTTAAAATTTAAAAAAAATTATCTGTTAGACCACATTTTTAGTTTATAACATTTCTATCTTCATTTAAAATGAATATTTTTCAATTTTTTATCTTTTCTTTAAAAATAATAACATATAATTAATTATATATAAAGATTAGAAAATGAGTATTTTTCAATTTTTTTTGTTTTTTCTTTAAAAATAACAATTAATTAACTATGTATAAAGATTAGAAAATTATTGATTTTGACTTGACTGATATGTTCAATAGTTTCAAATAGTTTAGAAATTAAGATCAATTGATAAAAAAAAATTATTTCTTTATAACTTTGTTCCGTTATAGAATGACCATGTAGTTTTAGATAAAAGACAACTTGAATATAGGACATGTTCTTACCTTCATGCAAAAAGCTTATCACTCCAAGTAAACTCCACCCACCATAACTATGCATAGTATACTTCCCGGAAAATACAAAATCTGCACAATTTCTATACCAACATAATCATCTCACAAAGTTATCATATGTTGTTTTATGAGTCTCAAATTTATTGGTCACTTTTGTGTTCCATTCCAAACTCTGCTTTATTGGGCAAATTGGTTTGGGAATTTCATTCTCAATGAACATCAATTATGGGTTGTGAGATACTTGTTTTCCAATACATGGATAAGAAAATCCATGGTGTGCTTTGTATTGATGTAAACATGATCCATCATAAGCATTATTTGACAACTTGATCTAAACATGTCCATAGGGTGGATAGTTGTCACTTCATGTTGCTTTCTTTTGATACATGTTTTATCTTCGCATTTAGTTGAAGGGTACTACCACGTGCATTTATATTCAACTGTCAGCGTGTGCTAATAAATGTATTCAACTGTTCCAGTCACCATATTGAAAATGTACACAAACCCTTCTTCTCCATTCTTACGAGCTTCGTAAATCAGCACAAAGTGAGCACAGAGAGAGAGAGAGAGAGTAGAGAGCATGGTGAACCTGGTGACAGTCCAGAGGCCATTGCTACATGGGATAATGAAGATGGCGGGAATCAGGCCATACACGGTGGAGATAGAGCCGGGGACGGTGATGAGTTTCTGGGTCCCTTCGGAAACCATATCGAAGCCAAAGAAAAAGCACGAAAAGCCCGAGATAGTCGCGACACCCAGCAAGCCGGTGGTGGTTCTTGTGCACGGTTTCGGCGCGGAAGGAATCATGACGTGGCAATACCAGGTGGGGGCGTTGACCAAAAAGTACGCGGTTTACGTTCCGGATCTTCTGTTCTTCGGAAAGTCGAGGACCGATAAAGCGGAGCGGACGCCGGCGTTTCAAGCGGAGTGTTTGGTGGCGGCGCTGAGGAAGGTGGGGGTGGAGAAGTGCATAGTAGTTGGGTATAGTTATGGGGGAATGGTGACGTTTAAGATGGCTGAGATGTTCCCTGAAATGGTTGAAGCGATGGTTATCAGTGGGTCCATTTTGGCCATGACGGATTCGCTGAGCACCACCGTGCTAGAAGGGCTTGGGTTCTCTTCTTCTTCGGAGCTCTTGTTGCCTACCTCTGTTAAGGGTATGAGGGCACTTTTGTCTGTTGCTTCCCACAAAAAACTGTGGTACCCAGAATGTTTACTCAAAGACTATCTTAAGGTATGTCTACTATCAATCACACTCACTCTGAATCTTGCTACATGCTTTTCCCATCTTATCTTAACAACAAATATCCTACCTAATAAAAACAGTTAAGTGTGTTAAATTTTACTAAATTTTTAATTATAAAATAAAATACATATTATGATCTCATCAAAATAAAAAATAGCTAAATTTTACTTCTATTTCAAAAAATAGAAAATGACCTTTCTTTCTTATCCATAATAATTATTTTATTTCAATTTGCACATCTATTTATTCAAAAAGTTATAGCTCCATACTCTAGTGAAATTAATATTAAAATATATAAATAAATAAGAATACCTGTTGTGCTAGTTTCGATATTAAAATAAACATAAAAATTAGAAAAAATGTATAAAATATATTACTATCTCCGTTGGCAGATTTTGGAGAGAAAAAATTATTTCATAATATAAAGCGTTTTAGAATTTCAATAACTTTTTTTCTTTTTTTTTTTCTTATATAACCCTATTAATATATGATTATTTGTGTTAATATTAAATAGTAGAAAAAGAAATTAAAATCAGGAACTAATAATTAATTATCTTTTATTAGTCTGACTCTTCATATTTCATTATCATCTACTAATATCATCTTCATCTTGAGGAGTACTAATTTAACTTTTACCTTTTTTCATTCATCTTTGTTAATTCATTTAATAGACTTTTTATCTTTCAAGGTAAGTAATCAAATATCATATCTAAATTTATTCAACATTTTTTTCCTCCTCCATTTCATGACTATCAACATTGTTTTGTTCCCATTCAAATGAATTAGATTCATCTTCATTATCTAAATGAGGTGGAGTAATACTCAAATCTATATCAACTGACATTTTGAAGTTGTAACACAGACTGAAGTTACAGTACCTATGTCATTTTAATTTAGTATTTCTATTTACATTTTGGTGGGAATTGAAAATTTTGAGTGAAATTTTAAAATAAATTTTGAGCATAGTTATTTATAATTTGGTGGGAATTAAAGATTTTGATTGAAAGTTTAGTATAATCATTTGCAAATTTATGGGAATTAAAAATTTTAATTAAAAAATTAGTAGTTCTGATTTTAAATTATTTAAAAATAATTCTGAAATAAATTTAAAACTATTGAAATTCCAATCTCAATGTATAGTTTTATTAAAAAATTAATTCATTTTATAAAACTTCTGATTCAATTTCAATTAATTTAGTCAATAGTAATTAATAAGGATAAAAATAGAAGATTTATAAAAACTGAACAAATTAATTGTTTATAAAATATATACTCTCTCCATTTCAAATTATAAGACGAGATTGACAAATTCTTATATATCAATAAAAATAATTAATTTTTTCATTTTTTATAAATCTTCCATTTTTTACCCTTATTAATTATTATTAAATGAATTAATTGAAATTTAATCGGAAGTATTTATAAATGAATTAATTTTTTAATGAAACTGTAAATTAATTAAGATTAGAATTTCAACAGTTTTGAAATCATTTCAGAATTATTTCTAAATAATTTAAAATTAGAACTACTAATTGTTTTAAATAAATATTTCAATCAAAATTTTAATTCCCACCAAATTACAAATGACTATACTCAGATTTTATTTTAAAATTTCAATCAAAATTTTTAATTCTCATTAAATTGCAAATGATTATGCTTTAAATTTTATTTTAAAATTTCAATCAAAATTTTCAATTCCTACCAAATTGCAAATAGAAAATTCTAAATTAAACTTACTTGCTATTGTAACTTTAATAAAAAATTAAAATATAATATTAATAGATGATAGTAAAAAATAAAGAGTCGGACTAATGAAAGAGAATTAATTCTTAGTTCCTGGTATTTAATTTCTCTCTCTACTATTTAAAGTTAATACAAATAATAATAAATTGATTAATAAGGATATATAAGAAAAAAAATAAAGTTATTGAAATTCTAAAATACCTTATATTATGAAACAAGATTTCTTTCAAAAGTACGTCTTATAATTTTGAAACTAATGGAGTAATATAGTAAGAGAAGAAAGATAAAAAAATATTAAATATGTGAACATGAAATAAAGATGTATATGTATTATTATTTTAAAAATTATATTTTATTGAGTTTGAATTGATTTTAATATTAAAAAATTGAATCACAAAATCAGTTATTTGACTTGATTTGAATAAGTTTTAAAGTTTTATTCACAAAATATATATATATATATATATATATATATGATTTTATATTTTCCTCACGACAACTTAATTTGGTACAATTAGATTGTCTTCAATGTTAGGTATAATATTAAATATCATGTTCATGTATTGTATCAAATTTTTTATCAATAAAAAAAAGTAGAATAAAATATAAAAGACATAAAGAATGTCTAACTTTTGAATAAAGGATCATATTAAGAAAGATAGGTGATTATTTTTTTATTACATAAATATTATATAACCACTAATATGTACTTTTTATTATTTCTTTTTAGTAATATTTATTTTTTTAACATTTTCATTGCTAAAAATTAATAAAGTAGTGTTCACTTTACTAAATCTCTATCTTAATAATAAATAATATAAAAATATTTTAAATAATTAATTTCAATTTTATTTTATACGGTTTCGAAATCGCACAGTATAAACTGAATCAAACTGTTTGATTTTAGAAAAAGAAATATTAGAAGCAAATATTTCAATCATATTTAATTATTAATTTTTTGGATTAATCTTCAATTATTTTTTAAAGTTAAGTCGATGAACATCACTATACATAAATATAAATTAATATAATAATTTTTAATATTAAAAGTAAAAATACCATTTATATATTTAAACTAAACACGAAAATCTTCGTGAAATATGTCAGTAATTATATTCGTATATAAATTGAGATTTTAATTGTGTCTTTCTTTTGTGAAAATCACGTTCTTTAAAGTTTTTACTCTCTCTCAACAATTAAAAATATAAAAAAAGTAGTACTAGCATACAAACTAATTCAAATACTAACTAAACATAGAAGTTTACCTTTAAGAAAGAAGATATAAAAGTAGAAATTATAGGTGAAAGTTTAAAAAATAAAGTAATAATAAGATGAATACTAGTTAATAAAAAAATAAAATTCTAAAAATAAGAATATGTTAAATTATTTATTTGATTTCTAGACATATCTATTTCTGAAAACTATCTATTTAAATTCCTAAACATATTATTATTAGTCTCCTTTAGTCTTTGAGTTTAGATTATATTGACTAAAAGGTATTTAACAATTGCAAAGATAAAAATAAAAAAGTAAAAGGGTATTTGTACAAACTATAATATATATATATATATATATATATAAAGATTAAAATGGATGAATATTGTATTTTCTAATAAGATTTCGATATTATATTTAAGTCTCTCATCATCATAATGTATTTCTTAAAACTTTAAACTTAATTTTAAATGTGGCATGACTTAATTATTATAATAGAGTGATGTGTTGTTTATTATATTTTATTTGTAAAAGTTGGGTACGTGGAAACAATTATAATATAGGTTATACTGGTTTTTTGAAATAAAAGTAATTTCTATCTAGCCAAAGAGTAAGTAAAAAGGTGGAAGAAACTTAAGAGACGGATGATAGTGAAGTAAGAAACTGTGAAGAAGGAAAATAAAGAGATAAAAAAGAATTATAACACATGATTAAGGATCGTTTACACAAGTTTATAAAGCATAAGGACAAAATAAGTCGAAAGTTTACCTCATCAACGAAACACAATTTTAACAAATAATTCAAGTACTAAAAATATATTTAACCCTTTAATTTTTATATCCCTAACTTGGTATAAAATGTGTGACTTTGGTTATTATCAAATTGGCATCTTACATTGTTAAAAAAGATATTTACATTCAATTTCTATATTAACTTGAGGCATCTTGCCTTGTTAAAAAGAGATTTGTATTCAATTTTTATATTTATGTAAGTTTCCTTAATGTAAGAAAAGCTATTCTAGTTATTATCATACCAACAACTTCCTATCTTGTCGAAAAGAGGTTTGTGTTCGATTTTCATATTCTTATAAGTTCACTTAATGCAAGAGATATAATTCTGATAATTATTAAAAATAAGACAAGTGTTTGATTTATGTATCATATTAAAAATTAGTTATGTAAGTATGTAATTTACATATATATCCTCTACTTATATCTATATGTTTAATTAAATAATCAACTATATGATTATGATGTTACTTATATAAGTACATTTGATTCTAATCCTCTACTTATATACATATGTTTGATTAAATAATTAAGTGGGTTTTTTTTATCAAGAGTACTTGATATATTGAAAAGTAACTTTAGTCAAATAAAAAGGATATTCTAGTGAATACATTTGATTCATATTATCTACTGGATATTTGATTAAATAATCAAGTGAGTATTTTTTTTAAGAAAAGAGAATATGTGGTATCATGTGAAGTAAATTTGGTCAAATGAAAATGATATATTTACCTGTAAGTACATTTGAATTCGATCATCTACTTTTTATTGCATGTTTGATTCAATAATATAATATATGATTTTCATCGTTATTTGTGTAAGTACATCTAATTCCAATCTTCTACTTATGTACATATGTTTGGTAAAATAATCGAGTGTTTTAATATGAGGTAGTTTGATAAAATAATTGAGTGTTTTAATATGTGAGTTCTTGAAAAGTAATTTTGTTCAAATGGAAAATATATTTTGGTTGGATCTAGTGTTTATTATTAAGTTAATAGTTATATATAGTGATTAAGTAGAGTGTAATTTTTCATTGAAAATTTAACTTGTGATTTTGATTATGATACAAATTGTTAAAATAAGTTTTTGTCACTATATAAAAAATTATAATAGTTAGTTAAAATGTAATTTTTGTATTTAAGATTGTAATTATGTAAGCGTTATAGTTTAATTGTGCTATAAACTTACATTCTCTCTGGTCTATCTGTCTTTCATTCTCTTTGGTCTACCTGTCTTTCCTTATGGGATATTTGATGTCACTTTTAACAATTTTTTATTTAAAAGATGCATACATCCATTTTCGATAGGAAGAAGTAAATAGAAAGACATCAAACATGAGAAAAAAAGAAGCAAAGTCTCCTATTTATCCACTATTTTACATAAAATTATAAATATTTCTTTATCTTTATAAAATAATAGTACTAGACAACGAAAGAACTGGAATAAAATGATTTCGAACGAATCTGACAAAATTATTCCAAAGAATGAAAGGAGTAAGTCGCGGGTAGAAAATGATGAATTGTAATTAAAACATAAAAGTTCGAAAGCATGA
Organism: Lablab purpureus; assembly: GCA_030347555.1. Taxonomy (NCBI): domain Eukaryota; kingdom Viridiplantae; phylum Streptophyta; class Magnoliopsida; order Fabales; family Fabaceae; genus Lablab; species Lablab purpureus. The sequence goes on along the minus strand of CM059256.1, from coordinate 26,710,019 downwards.
TGGTTAATTTGAGAAGGTGAGTTTGGAAGTAATATTTTGCTTAAGATGGTTTAATTTTGATTGAGGAATTATTTACAGGTGATGTTCACCAATAGGAAGGAACGGGGTGAACTATTGGAGGGCTTAGTAATTAGCAACAGAGATTTCACCATCCCCAAGTTTCCACAGGTACAATTAAAAATTAATAGTAATCTGCATAATTAGCCACACAGATTCCACCATATATGCATGACCTTGATGCTTCCTTTGCAGAGAATACATCTTTTGTGGGGCCAGAATGATCAAATTTTCAAAGTGGAGCTTGCACAAAATATGAAAGAGTAAGGCTTTAGACATGTAGTGTTACAATAGTTCGTCCTTCTCTGATGGGAAAGGATTAGAGAGAGAAAGAGGGTGCATGCATGAATAATAAACTCAAGTCATTTTCGAATGATTTGTTTACTCTCACAATGTTTATAGAATGCTATATATATATATATATAATAGATAGTAACAGGTATAATCCAATTGCAGGCAACTAGGGGATGGCACAACGTTTGAAGGCATAAAGAAAGCTGGTCACATGGTTAACATGGAACGATCCAGTGTCTACAATAAATGCCTCAAGCAGTTTATTGCTTCCTTCTTGGCTTCAAATGAAGCCAAAAAACAATCCACTTAAGTATTCAATTCTATCTTATCTTTGCTCAAATAATCCCCTCAAATCTTTTCACTAAGATGGAGGAGATATCAAATATATATATGTTGTATTCTAAACACTCACACTACACATTTCGTAAGATGATTCTACTGTCATTTTCCTTTTTTTTTAATAAAAATTAGTATACCTTTCTTACCAACTTACAACCTTTTTTTTTATTTGAGAGTTTAATATGATATTTTTCTTTTCATGGAGAAATAATTAAATACAAAAAAAAATGTTATTACCTAAGGGAGATTGTAATTATTCCATTTTAACAGAATATTTTTTATATTTCAGAAGGTTTAGTGGTAAAACCATTAACCTGCGATGGTTTCCAACGAAAGAGGATAAATATCATTACTAAAAGGTATTTTGAAATCTTTCTCCTGTAGATTTGTGAAAGGGCCTGTTTAAGAAAGCATAATACTTGTTAAAGTGCCTACACTAACCAGTAATGTCTAAAATTCCCTGCAATTGTTTCGGTCATTCCACGTCCACCTTCCTGCAACTCCAAAATACAATTAAAATTAGCAAGTTATTCCTATACCCCTATATTTATATATTCATGTTGGTTTTTTTTTTCGAAGTTTGTATAATTCAGAAATTATATTCATAATTACACAATTGAAAATTATTTTTGAATTGTGTAATCCAAAAGAAAAAAAATTATTGTTTAAAACATGACTTCCGAATCATACAATCTGAAAGTCTGATAAAAAAATTTGTCTTCTGGATTGTCAAAAAAATAATTTCCAAATTCTATAATCTGGAAAACACTTTTACCTTCTGGATTTTACAATCTGGAAGTCAAAAAAATGATTTCCAGATTCTAGATGTGGAAAACACTTTTAGTTTTCGAATTTTATAATTTGGAAGTCAAAAAAATTATTTCTGAATTCTAGAATTTGGAAAACACTTTTACCTTCTAGATTCTACAATCCGGAAGCCAACCCGAAAGAATTTTGCGGGTAATTTTGGTATTTTAAAACTTTTGGCGGTGCAGGAAGAAAATAGGGAGGTGCAGAAAGAATTAGCCCAATTGTTTTATGCTCTTTCGTTTCGGCCCATCCAATTTTGCACATTTTGACACAGAGTGTTTCTTCCTGCACCCCCATGCATTTCTTCCTGCACCCCAAGCGCCCAGTCAAATGACAAAAATGCCCTGAACCCTAAATGAGACCCCTTTTCCTTCCCATTTTTCTTCTGCAGTTTGCTTCCGCATTACACAGTCTTCCGGCACAGCAATTCTGTTCGTTCCATTTCCGCACAACAATTGTCTTCCTCGTTCATTCTCTTCTTCGTTCCATTTCCGATTTGTGTTCCGGTGGTGAGAAGTCATCTCTTTCTTCTTGCAGAGTCTCTGTTGTGGTGGTGAGAAGCGGCGCCGGCACAGGTGAGAGACTTTATTTCACGGTGGTTCCGTTTTCCGATTTTAGAAAATGACTTCCGGCTTGTACATACCAGAAGTCATTTCCAGATGGGAGTTAAAATTGGCTTCCGGTTTGTACAAGCCGGAAGCCAAAAATTAAATTTTTTTGACTTCCGGCTTGTACAAACCGAAAGTCATTCCCGCATCCGGAAATGACTTCCGGTTTGTACAAGCCGGAAGTCAAAAGTTACCTCATTTTATGTATTATTAAATATGAAACTCATTTAACACTATGTACTATTATTAAATATGAAATTGATTATGCACTAAGTTATTGTAAATTTAACAAGGTGTTCTTTATTTTTCAATCATCTGCAATGTTAACATAATCTCGATACACCCCTACAAGTTGTGAAAAAACTTCCATCCGGCTAGCATAAAATGATGCCCACATTTTTGCCTCTTCGTAACAATAAGTAGACCATAATATGTCTGCATTCAGTATGGGACATCCATCCTGCAACTTGACCTGCATATGTTTGATAAATGTTAATAGTAATGTCATGTGTATTCACGAATATGACAACATATAATGACATTACCTGAACGAAATGATTGCCAAATACATGTCCAATACATAACATTCGATGCAGACTAACATCTGTTGGTGGTTTACTTCGTAAAGGAAATATAGTCATGTTTTGGTTCTTCGATAAACACACCAAGACAACATTATACCGATTAGCAATGACGTATCCCATATCTGGTATCGTCATCCACTTATCTGCACTCGCCTGGAAATAACATCCAATATGTTACAGAAATAGTATAAGTTATAATTGACATTAAATTAATAACATACAACATACTTACCGTTGACATATCATCTACAAGTAATGACCTTTTTAGTTGGTCAACCCGTTCATAACCTCCAAATATGGTAGCATATTCATCACGCCATTGTCCAATTTCTTTAAATAAATCCTCTCTCACAAGCGGCCATGAGTCTTCACCCATCCCTAGCATGGCAGCAACAGATCGATAACCACAATGACCATCAGCTTTTACATCAATAACATCAACTATGTATGGATGATAAGTGCCAAGAAATTGATCTAACATCGGAACTTGTTTAATGTCGATGGACACTCGAACTTTTGCCTTCTCCTTAGTTAACTTCAGTGTAGAAGAGCTATCATGCATAGAATAGATTCCATCAACATGCTCAAAATATGATGGATCACGCTTTGTAGATCTGGAAACCCTACTACGACCTTTTTTTTGTGATCCCTTTGTCTGTACCTTGTGCACTGGTGCACACATTGATGTCAAATCTGGATATGCAATTTCACGTAACTTATTTTTAATGCTACATTTTCCTGCAATGTCAACCTCTTCAAAACGTTTAGCAGTGACATCAAATTCTTGCTTAATAGACATTTCAGATGTTGACTGGCTGCATGATATATCGGCAAAGCTAAGTCTAGTCCACATGACATGCACAGCATTAAGTGGTATACTACCAAGGGCATATCTAGCTAACTCACATGCACATGGTAAACCATGAGTATGTTTAAGTGTGCATCCACATTGTTGACTATCAATACCAACATACTTAACACGATTAAACTCTTCAGCAATGTGGTTCAATGCGTGTTTAGATACAAATCCTTGTAACTTTTTGTACAAACTGACATTGAACATGTATCCGACAACATGTAAACTATGCTCAAATGATGCTTTTATTTCATTATGTTGCAATGTTATGATGTTGTTTATTGCATCCCAACAGTTACACAAGTCTCCCATACTATTTTGAAGCACCTTCTTCAAGTTCCAATGAGCAGATTCAACCCTGTTAAATCAAATAAAACAAAATGTGTTTCACAAGTTTTAACATTTATTTTAATATAAATAATAAAGACACAAAAACATACCTATTACTAGTGGTATTCCCTAGGTGCATAACCTTATTCGTCCACGCCTTCACGAATTTTTCCTTATGTGGAATGACCCATGTATTGTTGACATATTCAAAAACAATGGCCATGGCGAATGCAGACAATTTCAAAACGTTTAACACACTCGAAAAATGTATGACAATCAACACAATCCATTACACCTCCCCATGCATCCATAACAACTTCCCAAGCCTCAGTCGAATCCACTAACATTTTACACTTTGCTTTCACGTTCTTATTAATATGGAACCTACACAAAGGTGACACGCTCAGGAAACACGAGTGTTACTTGCATTGACTAGTGCTAGATCTCTGTCAGTAACAATTACTTTGGGGAGGACATCCGCTCTCAAAAAAAATCCTCTAAGTCTTTCTAAAGCCCATATGAAGTTATTTTCTCGTTCACTTGATAACAACACAAAAGCTGCAGAGAAAGTCAAACCTGTTGACGTAACACCAACAATCTCAAGTAAAGGTAGCCTATATCTATTGGTTTTGTATGTGCTATCCATCAACAATACAATGCTAAAAGCATTTAGCAATTTCACTGAATCGGGATGTGTCCAAAAAAGATCAGTAACAACTTTTGAGGACTCATCAAACCTACTCCAATGTATATACATGTCACGCTCTAGCAACATCATCAACTGTTGCATTTCTGTTCTTGGTCCTCTTTGTGATCTCTTATAGGCATACCTAGCATTGTACACTTGTTTTATTGTGGTCACATTGTCTTCATTATGTTCCTTCAAAGTAAGTAAAATATTTGCAGATTTTACTAAACTTTTGGTCATATCAATCAACATTGAATGCTCATTGGGTTTTAATCTTCCAGCATATGGGTGACCTACTAACGTATCAGCCAACTCATGATTATGTCTACCACATATTACCTTTAAAATCCACCTTCTTCCATTACTAACTGGTTTACCTCGCAATTTAAATGGACAGTCACATTTTCTTGTCCCGATGAATCGTGATCTGTAGATCCTTTTGTATTTTCTATATTTGCCGACTCGCTCACATCCTAACAGCACATATGTCTTTCTTCCTGCTTGCCCATTTGCTGTATCAGACCTCAAAATGACAATAACAAACCCAAGTGTAAATGCTACTGCACGGACCCATTCAAGTAAGTCATCCCGTGTAACAAAAACCTACGCATGTACATTACATATAAGCATATTAATTGGGTGCTATTTTATACAAAAATAACGAGTAATTATACTTACCTCATCAGTTGTGAAAAGATCACCACAATCTCCCTTATCAACTTCATCTTCTCCTAACTCAAATCTTACAATATGAGGCATTTCGTACAAGTCAGAACCCTTATCAACTTCATCTGACATTCTGATTCAAGTATGACATTCCATTTCAATAAAACAAATCACAATAGCAATACTAAACCAAAAAATCACAAACCTAAGTGACTTCCAGCTTGTACAAACCGGAAGTCAAAAAGTGACTTCCAGCTTGTACAAACCGGAAGTCAAAAAGTGACTTCCGGCTTGTACAAGCCGGCTTGTAGAAACCGGAAGTGAAGTTGAAAAACTTGACTTCCGATTTGTACAAGCCGGAAGTCACTTTTTGACTTCCGGTCTGTACAAGTCGGAAGTCAAGTTTTTCAACTTCACTTCCGGTTTCTACAAACCGGAAGTCAAAAAATGACTTCCGGCTTGTACAATGCGGGAATTTCCGGGTTCTACAAGCCGAAACTACTGAAAAATTTGAAAAAAAAAAACCTGGCTTCTTCTTCTTCACGAACCACCACCACCAACTTCCGATCAACCTCACCCAGGACCACCAATGCAGCTTTTCAAACCTCCACCAACATTCACTATGCACAACTAACACCACAAACCTATTCTCAACACAACACAACACCATCTCCAGTGCATCTGCTCATGCTGTCATATATAACATGACAAGGGCAATGTTGGTATTTTCATTTTTCGAGGGGTGCAGGAAGAAGTCTCGGGGGTGCAGGAAGAAACTCCCTTTGACACATTGAAACTATGGAATGGCTATTTACACTCCCCTCTACTTGTACATTCTAGGGAATTTCTATTCACACTCCCCTCTACTTATGAATTCTAGGGAATTGCTATTCGCACTCCACTCTACTTATGCATTCTAGGGACTTGCTACTCACACATTGCTATTTATCCTCAACTTTTCTATCTTCACAAAATACACTTTCCTCCCTCTTTTCCAAAATTGAATCCAGCATACATATTCATCCTGCAAACATTAAACGGAAGCAACAAGATTTAATTATCTTTACATGGACCACCCCATCCAAATTGTTTTGCCCCATGTTGTACTATGTGTTACTCGTGTCATGGAAAATTTGGGGACAGAATAACAAGTTCTTTGATGCTCAAAGAAATGTGAAAACGATATCTTATATACCACTTTCAATCCATTACCGAATTGTATTTTGCGAGCATTCATTTGTGTATAGATGAAGAACTTTTTAAAGGATAATTCCTTTTAAAAAATATAAAATGTTTTATAATAAAATATAATGTTTAAATGTATTTTTTTAAATTAAACATTAAGAAAATTGAGAGTAATTTGATCCCTTATAATACTAGAAAATTTTAATTTCCACATAAAAGTAATAATTTGAAACTCTTCTTATTCCCTAATCTCTCGAACATGTTTTCTGTCTTTACATTTTTTTTCTTTTGAACTAGGATCAAGATATCATCAACTCAACTTTAGTAAAAATATTATGTCATTAGCTTGATATATGGGATTCATTTTATGAAAGATTTTGGAGAGATTTAATATTAATAAGACATAAATAAACTATATAAAATGTCTTGTATTACCTTTAACAAAAAAAAAACTTCAGAAAAAATATTTATTATTCAATTTTTTTTTACTTTTATTTAATATGAGACTTTTATATCATATTTAGATTTCTAATAATTCACACTTGGATTCATAACGTAACATGAATTTAGATATGAATTATTTTTTAATTGAAATTATTTATCTATCAATATATTAAAATTATTTCTCAATTAACATAGATTTTGTCTTTGTAAGACTATTTATAGATGAATATCAAACAATTTTATTGAAGCCTATTACGATTTTTCTTCAATGCCCGTGGTATTAAAATAATAATTTTATGTTTAGTGCCGGAAATGCTTTATTCAAATAAAAAAAATTATGTTATTCAAATTATACACTTGTACAATTAAATAATTTGAGATGGAAACTATCCAAATTCAATATATTTAAATTTCTTAAAAATGATAAAATTTTCAAACACTAGGTCAGGGGATTAGATGTGCTATATTTTAATTGTGATACTATTTCAATTAATATTGTTTTATAGTTTATTTGCTGTTACTTGAAGAAGTATGTTTTAACTTTGCTAAGATAATCAAGAGATTTTTTTTTGACAGAATAATTAAAAGAACCTATAGTCAGTTGTGAAAATATCCTGAAGTTAGATAAGTTACAAAACTTGTTTATTTACACAAACAGACACGGTAAGAGTGAACCATTTATCAGAATTTACGGTGGATCATTAATTATTTACTATTAGTTTTATTCATAAGATAAATAATGGTTGTTTTTAATTCAATCCTCGACAAAAAATATTACACAAAAGCTAAAACATTAGCATTGAAGTAAACTAAATCTTCAAATTCAGAATATTCCAATAAACAAGAGATAGAACGAAAACAAAAAATCATCCAATAATACACAGAGTTTAAACACAAAATTAAATTGGAGGCTGCAATGTTGTTGTCGTAGTAGAGAAAAGACAGAGAGAGAGAAAGAATGTCTTTGTCGCGAAGCACGACCTCTATGTTCGTCATTCGTTCAAATTAATTGTTGATTTCAAACATGCTTTCTTCATCCGCGGTCGTCGTCGCACGTTTCATTAGAGCCATGAAGGTTGATGCAGTGGCTAGGAATGAGGGGCAAAGACTTCCACTGTCTTGGTTTCCATCGAAGAGGCAGCAGTTCTGGAAGTAGTTGAGGTGTTGCTGTGGCTAAAGATTTGAAGGATTTAGATGTGAGAGTTGAGGCTGAAAAGACTAAGGTATATCCAACCATTAAATTGAATGATAGAAATCTCTAGTCAAACCTTTCTCTTTACTTATATTTTCACTAACTAATTTTTTAGACGAAATTAATATATATATATATATATTATTTTCATATAAATTTTCCTATTCGAGTTGATTCAATCATAAATTTTTTACACGCAATTAAAATATATATAACAATTTTAAATAATTTTAACTTTTTATCTTTTTAATTAAAATTAAAAATAATTAACTTACAATTAAAAACAGATTATAAGAATTAAAAATAATCATTCATTATTACAATTTATAATTATTGAATTGAAAAATATTTTATTATTGATATTTATTATCATAAGATAAAAATTAATTAAAAAGTTGAATTAAATGAAATAATTTTTTCTTTTTAATATAATAAATTAAAAAATACTAAAATATATCAACTTTGTTATTATTTTTATATTTTTATTTTATTTTTATCTCATTATATTTTTTATATTTTTATTTTTTATTTACATATTCTTTTAAATTTTTAATATTTTTAGTTTTTACATACATACTTTTAAAAAGAAAAAGATATATCATGATAACTTTCATTTGAAATTAGAAACTACTTATTCAAATACACATAAGTAGAAACACATATGAATTCGTATTTTTTCTATATAATAAAAAATTGTCTTTATATTTAAAATATAAAATATAAATATAAATATTACATAAATAATAATTAGAATTTGTATTGTATAATTTATTTATAATTATCTTCTAATATATGAATAATTTATATTTTTTAAAATATAATTAAAATAAATAGGAATATGAAAAACATATATATGTATATATATATCAAAAAAATACTATATATTTTTGTGGTAGATAAAATCTTTTAAAATAATTTATTTTTTTAGAAAATTGTTTTTCTAATTTATTGTTATTATTTTAAAAGTTACATAATAATATTTACTATCAAAGTAATTTTGTTAAATTTTTATATTAGTTTGTCAGACTTATGTCTTTAGTGTTTGAGAAATTGATACTTTGCAAGTAGTAAGATATAAATCACTTTAAAAAATGATAAGATGAGAGATGAATGATTTTAATATACTTTTTTAGGATATTTGATTAAAAGATGGAGAGATAGTAATGTTGTTATGTTTGAAATAAAATAAGACAAAGAAAATTACAGGTTATGTAAATAACATTAAATGCAAGTGGGTAAAATGAAAAAAATTATATAAGTGAAATGTTGATATGTATATTTTAATTATGTGTTAAAAATTGATTGGTAAGATAGGAAGAGAGATAGGAAGATGAGACAAATGATTTTATCCTTAATTGAACTATTAGATTAAGTCGATGAAGTTATTATGTTTGGTTAATAGAAAATAAGTTGAGCTAAATTATATTTTTATTAAAATTCATAAGTGTTAATTGTGATACCACTTTGTTGGTGATAATTTTATTGAAAAATTGTATGTATTGTCTCCTTTAGTTTCCTCATAGAATAATTGTAATTCTATTTTCTTTCATAATATTAATTTTTGTAAGAATGTTTTTGTTTGACATTTGTTAAAGATTTGACAAGTCTACCAATCATTACTATAGTAATATAATTATTGTCTTCAGAAATTGAATTTGTTAAATACTAGATTACTAGTTTATGTAATTTTAAGCAATTTAGAATAAATGAAAGAATGAACATGGAAATTTACTCAATATTAAAAGTGTTAGAGACTTGATTTCATATTCTTTCTTATAAACTCCTACTTTTTTCAATTGATGAAAAAAATTGTATTATCCGCTCAAGTTTATTAACAATTGTTTTACCTCTTAATCCCTTAGGCAAGTAAATCTATTCCTTAAACTCTAATCTCCAATTCCTTTAGGCCAATTAGAAAATTCAAAAAGAATTATGAAAAACAATTATTACCTCAAATGCAAACTAATTAGACTAATTTTTCAATTGTGGCAAAACCTAATTTCTTATATTTATAATCACAAACAATCCCCTTGCTCATAAAATAAACATTAAAAACATAGATGAAACATCGAGACAATGAAAATTAACTAAACATCAATTGAAAAGGTTCCGAAACTATGATCCATAATATTACATCATGACTCTAACAAAAAAAAAACTTAGTTCTGCATACTGTAAAAGAAAAACCAAAAAGAGACTGATGATTTGTTTCTCTTTCGATCTACCTGTGTTTTCTTCTGGCTCTTGATAATATTTTTTATGTTCTTCACCTTCTTTATTTATAGTTGAGAATTATCTTTTCCTCTTTCTTTCAATTTTTGTTCAATTAAAAATCTTTCTTTTTCTCTTTCTTTTAGTTTTACGCACTTACAATTATTAAAATTTGTAACTAACGAAACCATAGACATAGAAAAGTCCACAACCTACTCATGGAGCTCTCAAACTTGATGTTTGCATTTCTGAAACACTTCCACATGCATGAAAAAATCCACAACCTACCTGTATAATTATCGATCTTTAACTATTCATTCTACAATATGTCCACATGCATGGTTAAATCCACAATTTGCTTGTAACTTAAGCTATATTTTTATTAAAATTCGTAATTGTTAATTGTGATACTACTTCATTCCAAAAATATTGTTGGTGGTAATCTTAGTGAAAAATTATACGTGTTGTTTCCTTCAGTTTTCTTCATAGAATAATTGTAATTTTGTTTTCTTTCAGAATATTGATTTTTCTAATAATGCTTTTTGTTTGACATTTTAGTTGTGGACATGTCTATGGTAAAGTTCTTTGAATTTTGAGTAATGAAATTCATTTTGATATTTTACGAAATTTTTCTACATCCAATTATCAAATTTGCTTTCTTGCTAAGTTTAGAAAATTATTATTCACTTCACTCAATAAAGGGTCTCAACCATTATATAAAGGGTCTCAACCATTATATATTACATTGTGACATTTGAGAACCTTATGTTAAACCTACTTATGATAACAAATATTTTTTTCTAACCTTGATTGATGATTGCAATAATTTTATCTAGATATTTTTTCTCTAATACCATATTAAAAGAGAAAGAAATAAAATAATTCATTAACTAGAATGATATTTACATAAAAGAAAATGCTACATATAATAGCAATATATGTAATATCTATAATATTTATGTTATCTGTAATATCTATAATATTTAAATATATTAGATTTTAATACACTTTAATCCAATACTATTTGTTGATTTATGTGCCATTATTTTTCCCTTTTTCCTTATTTAGCCCAAAGACGAAGTTCCAATGTATGTGTGGGTTTGAATTTAAATTAGAAAATTAGTTTGACTTAAATTCATTTAAATTAAAAAACACTCATCGTAATGTTTAAGTTAATTGGACTTTTAAGTGAATTTTGCTCATAAATGTAGATTAAAAGTATAATAAAATCATAAATGTAGATTAGATCACTACTACATAAACATTTTACAATGTTGGTTATAGAAAGTATACAATATTGATTTCAAAATCGGCTTTGTAGAAAACGTAAAGTATACTGATTTTATGTTGGTTGTGAAATGATGTAGAACTATGAGAATCTATGTCAATTCAACATTAAACTAGTGTATAAAGTGAACATGTCCATATTGGTTAAGAATAATATATGTGAATTCTCTTTGGTGAGAGATCTCAATAGAAATGTGCAGCAGGACATTCTATGTCGTTAAGTACAAAATTGATGTGATATATTCACTTTCTACATCAGTTAATTGACATAAAATGTCAAGTTTTTTAATGCAAGTGAGTATTTTTGAAAAATAGCACCTCAGCAACTTCGGTTGGCTATACTCCCTTCGTGAGATGTTGGAGATAAGGATATATCCAATATTGTTGCATGATATATATCAACACAATGTACCTTTGAACTCAATGTATCCATATGGATTGGTGATTTCTTGGTGATTTGGTATAGGCCAACTTGGACAACAAGTGAACTCTACAATTATAATCCTTGGCAACATATGTTAGACTAAAATTGTCGAAAGTTGTAATTACCTTGGACAAGTACTGAATTATATGTGGATCTTTTGCTTGAAAAGTTCCTATTAATTATATGTTATTTGGTAAACTACTAAACAAATCCAGTCTTATGTTTGCTAACATGTCAACAAATATCTTGCATTGTACACCATTAAGCCTCCACTGATTAACATTTATGTTCAGAAGGTCTTTAAGGGAGACACCGAGTCTGTGGTCCTGTAATTGATTAATCTTTGAGAGCATGTAATGAATATAAATTGATTCATTCATGACCTCGACTGAGAAAGGCTGGAAGTCATGCTGGCCAGTTTCGAGCTTGAAGTCGGTCTTTAACCTATTAGTCCCTCATTGTAGCACTTGTTAGTTCCTCATTTCTTTTACGAAGTTGTTTCTGTTATTTTGAGCCTCTTTGGCTTTATGTCGAGTTTCTTTTGTCTACGACCTCAGGTTGTCCACCATCTATATAATCTTAGTAATGCAATATCATCCTTTTTCATTAGGTTGAGAGTTTATTTGTGTGATTAGATTTTTATTTTACTTAAAATGTGTCTTATCTAGAATTGATTTTTATTTTTATAAGATATAAGAGTCATTATCATAGTTTATCAAAGAAAACTATAACTACTAAAATTTCTTATATTTCATAAAAATTTTCTTATAAATTTGTTATAAAAATTTGTAAAAAAAGTTTTTTACTACTTTTCCTATAAATTTATAGGAAAATTATCATAAAATATAAGAAATTCTAGTAGTAGAAAAATAATTTAAAAAAATGTATTAAAAACTAAATTTTGGTCTAAAAATCGATTAAGTGTAGGAAAGGTATTAACACCTTACAACCATTAGCTTAAGTTAAATGTGCAAAATTAATTTAATTCTTAAAATATTTATTTTTTTCTCAAAACATATAAAATGTTAAACTATTCTTCAATTAAATTCTTAAAAAAATATATATTTGAGTTTGACAAGGACTGACCTATTTTATGTATTTTCATTCATAATGAAAAATTAAAATTACTTAGTTCTTTGGTAAAAAAAATTTGTAAGAGTTAATATTTTAGTTTTAATGTTTTAATATGTTCTAATATTTTAATGAGATTTTATATTTTTTATAATTTATTGTTGAGAGTATCATATAGTACTAAAAACTATATTTGATAAACTTGTAAGTCATATAATAAGCAAAGACAGTATAAATTATATATGGATATTGTAGATTGTTGTATAAATTTCATTTAAAAGAAAATATTTAATTAAAATATTATCATGTATTAATTATTTTTAATTATTAAATATATAACACAAGATAATGTGTGGAGTCATATTTATATTTAAGTAATTTATCTCTCAAATTTATTATGTTTAAATTATTTTTAAAAATAAATATATTTAAATAGTATTTTTACATTTTACTTATAATATTTCTTATTTTAAATAATAAGATAAAAAATAGAAGATGACATACATATATTCTTAAAATTAGTTTATGTATATTTTAGATATAGTAAAAAAAAATTTTGTTATTTCTATTAATTTTCAAAATATATATATATATATATATATATATATATATTAGAGATGTTTGTGGTACAATTTGGTTTGATTTTTAATTATTTTTTTTTTAAAATTGTATTGGTTGGGAGTACTTGGGGTTACCGAAGCCACTGCATACTACATGAAATCCCCATAAAAAATCAGTAAAGCATTTAATCTCAATTGATTTTTAGTTAAAAATATATATGAATTGAATATAAAAAATATGAATAAAACCAAATTAATCTATGCGGTTTGGTCTAGATCAATTTATTGTGGTTTATTGTATATTTTTATTAATATATGTCTTATATTCATACATGACATAAATAATAGATAACTATAACATCTACCTCTCATAATCCTAATAATTTTTTTACACACATATCTATGATATTGCAAAAAACACAAAAAGGTAAACATTAAAGTTAGCTCTTTTGTATTTTTTTTCATTATATTTTATTTTATTTTTTTTCGAAAATTAATAATGTAACATTTATACTATTAGAATAACTCTTCTTCCACCTTATTTACATGTTAAACATGTTACTCATGTATCATATATTTATAAGCATGAATTAAGTTAGATATATTAGATTATTTTCACGCATATACATATAGTATATGAGTGAAATAATAGATAATATAATAAGATTTAGATAATTAATTTTAGTTCAGTTTGGTTTGAATCGTTTTGAAATTTCAAACCATAATCTAACCAGAACTGCATTGTTCAAAAAACAAATATCTAAATCAATAAAAAAATTTAAACTTTAATCGATGATTGATCTTTTATTATTTTTTTATTATATTTAAGATTAATAATATCGATTTTTTATTATTTTTGTTATCTTTAAGATTAATAAACACTAGATATAAACAAGACACATGCAATCTTACATATATCTAAATAACTATTTTTACATGAGAGATAAATTGCATAATTATATATAAAAAATGGTGTAAAAATTTATTTAAAAAATATTATTTAAGTAGATTACACATGTCATCATCATATATATATATATATAACTAATATTTTTGTAATTAATATTTTTTTACAAAAACATTTATAATTTATTATATCTTAATTTTTTAATACAAAATACTTTAATCAATCATATATAAACCATATGTCAACGAATGTATCAATAAATCAATCTTACAGTATTATTGTTAATGAAGTTGGAGCTACTTATATGTATGAGGATTGAGAATTTGATGAAGTCAATCTCTCATCTCCTTAGTGATGAAATATGAAAATTTTTGTAGGTTTAAAGAATTTCTTGGATTTGTATTTTTATTTTTCTAGGATACTATGTAAGATTCTCTCTTTAAGACAATTAGATAATCATAATATTAATCTAGAATTTATTTTACATTTATCTTAAAAATTATCTTGATCATGTGCACATTTTTAATAGAAAAAAGATTGTGTTAATATATTAAAATGCTTATGAAGCATCAAGTTTTGGCTTCAACTGATATTTTAATAGATTAAGTCATCTGTTTAATGTGCTAAAATTATTCAGGATCTTGAAAATGTTTAAGACCAATTTATTAAACTGTTGAGATTACTTTTTAATAGGTTAATTTTCTTTGGCTCAATTTGTGAAACATTTTGACTAAGTTTTAGTTCATTAAAAATTCAAACTGGTCCATTAATTTTACTCTCTAGTAAAATAAATAGATTAAGTTGTGTTTTAAATATGTTAAAATTGTCAATTTTCTTTAAAAACTCTCTCATTTAAATAGTTTGATTTACAAAATTTTGAACGAATCTTTACACAATTTTTGAAAAGCATTTTTGAGAGAGAATACTTTTGAGCAAGAAGAATTGACTAGGCAATCCAAGATTAGCTTTTTGATCATTTAATTGTTAATTAAGGGTTGCATAGAAGATCACCCATTGAATTTGAATTGTTGCAAGTGTTGTAATATTTCTTAGATGATCTTGTTCCTTTGTAAATTTCTTGTATGTGTTGTTAGATTAGAGTTATCCAATAGGTTTGCAACAGTGTTATAGAGGTTAGGAATCTGGTCTTGTAGGGTTCAAAATATGGATTCTTGTTTGATTCTTAAGCTTTTACTAGGGTTTCAATTGCTTGTAAGGATAGTTGCGATTAGTGGAAGCCTAATTTGTTATTCGGTAACTAAATGTAGCTCTGGTAAAAAGTGAACCAGTATAAAAACTATTTGTGCGCCTATGTTATTTTATGTTCTTCACTGCATCAAGAATTGAGTTTCTAAACTGCATTTTGGTTCTCTTAATAATGGAAGAAAACAAAATTTTAACAGACTCATTCGTGTTTTCGACAAACTAATTTTTTAAAAGATCTATTCACTCTCTCTATTTTTTTTTGCATAACATCAACTAGTATCTAGAGCAAGTTCTTGAAAATTACTGAAGATTTGATCTTATTTTTTTGAAGATGTTTGAAACAAAGTTGCCTTTTTCTGAGGGGGATTTTATAAATCGTCCACCCATGTTTGGTGGTGTTAATTACTTTTTTTAGAAGGTTAGGGTGAAAATCTTTATGTAATCCATTGATAGAGGGATTTGGGATGCAATTGTTAATGGTCCTTTCATTCCTATTCATAAGCTGGATAATGAAATGGTTGAAAAGTCCTGGACTCAATGGAGTGAAGCTAAAAAATAAGAAAGCACAATATGATTATATTGTCAAAAATATCATCACATCAGCTTTGAATCTTGATGAATTTTTCAGGGTTTCTTAGTGTAGGTTTGCAAAGAAAATGTGGGGCATTCTTGAGGTAACTCATGAAGGAACAACTGATGTCAAGTGGGCAAGGAAGTATGCACTAATTCAAGAATATGAGCTTCTTAGAATGCAACAGGGAGAGAGCATTACTAATGTGCAGAAAAGATTCATACACATTTTGAAATCATCTCATTGGTTTGGGAAAGCCTTTTGACAAAGAGGAGCTATACATCAAGGTGCTGAAAATGTCTTGATAGGAGTTGACAGCCCAAAGTCACACCAATCACATAATTAATGGATTTGACTGCCATGAAAACTGCCTCCTTGTTTGGAAAATTAAGGGAGCTTGAGCTGGAAATTAACATGTTAAATAAGCAAGAGAGCAGTGACAAAAAGAAGAAGAACATTGCTCTAAAAACTATTGTGCAGAGAATTGAGTCCAACGAAGATGAGTTGGATGATACAAGTGATACAGAAAATTTGAATATGCTAGTGAAAAAGTTTGGCAGATTTCTCAAAAAAAAGAACAAAGACAAGAATTTTACAGAAAGAAGGTATGCTAAAAAATTTGAATCTAATTTTCCTAATTTTACATGTTTTGGGTGTGGTAAACTTGGTCATATCAAAGCTGAGTGTCCAAACATTTAAACAAAGAGAGGTCTAATGAATTGAAACTAGAAAAACCAGCCAAATTTAGAAAATTTGTTTAATTGTACTTCTTAGAAAGAGACACTAACCTAAATCATTGTCATTTGTCATTATGTTAGTGCCTTAAATTATTTGTCATATGTCGTTGTTAATCTGCTTGTCACCCTCTCAACAACGATAATATTAATCTAATAAAAAATACCACATCGACTCATTTTAATAAAAAATGAGATTAAATTGAAAACTTTAAAAATAATAGGATTACATAAAAAATTAAAAAAATAGATAAAAAAAACCTATTTATTAACATTTTGAATATAAAATTTAATAAAATTGATTGTAGTGTAGGAATATAAATTTCAACTGTTGTGAGTAGAGTTGAACATTTGGATAAAAACTCGTGGACCACCCATATATTATTGGCAACTGGTGCGGGTGTGGGCTTGTATTTTTTGGAAATTTGTTAATGTAGGTTTTTTTTATATTCGACCCGTACAATCCACATGTTAAGTGGTTTTTACTTATGGTTTATGTGTTCTACACATAACACCAAGTCAAATCCAATCCATAATATAATATATATTGTTTCTATCTATTTTCATCAAGTAATTTGATCTAAAATCTAATATTTTTTGCTTCTATTGGTTATCACCAAATCTAATTCAACCCAAAATTTATTTATTTTACTTTTATTGATTGTGCATTGTTTAATGATTGAGTAAATTATTGTTATTTAAATGAACGTCAAAAAATCTCAATATTTTTTTTTGAGTGTGAGTTTACCCGTTTAATTCACAAATTTTGCAAGATGAATGTGGTTTATAAAAAGTAAAGACAGTTTAAAATGTAGATTGAATAGACAAAAAATTTTATATTATAAATTTATATAGGTGAAAACTTAAATAGATAAACTCATCCGTATACCGAGTTTTTATTGTAAGTGAATGAGTGTCCAATATTTTACTAATGAAAAAAAATATTTTGGTACATAATGTTGAAAAACAACCATTTGGTAACTATCATTAACAATAAAATTAATATTAAATTAAAATATAAATTAAATTGTTAAATAAAATATTATT
Source organism: Lablab purpureus (assembly GCA_030347555.1). Taxonomy (NCBI): domain Eukaryota; kingdom Viridiplantae; phylum Streptophyta; class Magnoliopsida; order Fabales; family Fabaceae; genus Lablab; species Lablab purpureus. Next base: position 26,691,948 of record CM059256.1, on the reverse strand, counting down.
ATAAAAAGTTGTAAAAGGATGATATAAGTTTAAAATGGTTGGTAAATGATATCACTTCTTTACTAATCATTATATTCAACCATATCCATCGCCATCCTTTCAAGTGTGAAATGAAATTAATTAGATAGAGAGGATGATTTAAAGTCAACAATGATTTTCACCAAAATGGATGGCCATAAGGGTCAAGAAAAGCAAAACGCTGGAAGATATTAGTCGATGTGGTGGTTCATCAAAACTAAACAACATATTTATGCATAATAATATTCCAAAACGCAACCCCTCACTCAGAGTAGTCTATACACGATCCAGATTGCGTGTAAGAAAACTGTACAAATCCTTTGATTAGATTTTGTTCATGTGAACGATCCTGTGGTGTGGGATCATAGTCATTTTCATAAAAAACCTGCTTAGATAAAGCTAATATATTGAACCAACACGTAACTTGATATGTTAGACTAATAAACACATTTCTTAATACCTAACCGAGAGACTTAATTCTCATCTCTACATGCATTAAAAGACGTATTATAAAAAAATATCAATATTATTCCAGAACATTATAATCCTTTTCACAGTCCAAATTAAAAATAATTTATGTTCAATTCATCAAAACTAACATTTAAGATAAAAGCATTATAAAAGTCTCCAAACATTAATGATATTAGTGTAGTATGAATCACAGTTGAGCGTGGGAGCCAGTGTACTATTGTTACATTAAGAATTCTTGTACTCGGCAAAAACCAAAAAATGCAGTTAGTGAGCGACATTTTAACTGCCAGCAATGTGTTGAAATTTGTGCTTTACTCTCTTTATGGCAAGTGATAACAACCCAGCACCAAACCCCACTGATCCAAGTTAACCTTCCTCGTATATAAACCTTTCTCCATTCTCCACAATTTCATAGCTTTAACGCAGAGTGATCAGAGAGAGAGAGAAAAAGTAGAGAGCATGGTGAACCTGGTAGCAGCGCAGAGGCCATTGCTGCATGGGCTAATGAAGATGGCGGGGATCAGGCCGTACACGGTGGAGATTGAGCCCGGGACCGTGATGAGTTTCTGGGTCCCTTCAGAGACCATAACGAAGCCCAAGAAAAAGGACGAAAAGCCCAAAATCATGGCGAAGTCGAGCAAGCCGGCGGTGGTGCTGGTGCACGGTTTCGCGGCGGAAGGAATCGTGACGTGGCAGTTCCAAGTGGGGGCGTTGACGAAAAAGTACGCTGTTTATGTTCCGGATCTTCTGTTCTTCGGAGGGTCGGCCACCGATAAAGCGGACAGGTCGCCAAGGTTTCAAGCGGAATGTTTGGCGACGGCGTTACGGAAACTTGGGGTGGAGAAATGCATAGTGGTGGGGTTCAGTTATGGGGGAATGGTGGCATTTAATATGGCTGAGATGTACCCTGAAATGGTTGAAGCCCTGGTTATTTCTGGGTCCATTTTGGCCATGACGGACTCGCTCAGCGCCTCCTCGCTGCAAGAGCTTGGTTTCTCTTCTTCTTCGGATCTCTTGTTGCCTACCTCTGTTAAGGGTCTTAAGGCCCTCTTGTCCGTTGCTGCTCACAAGAAGCTCTGGTTTCCCAATCGTTTGCACAAAGATTTTCTTGAGGTATGTTTATCTCTCATTTATTTTGATCCCTCACACTCACTCTTCTTCTTTTTCTACACTTATTTATCACCCATCACTTTATATTTTTAATCTAATAATATAATATTAAAAATTCATTTTATTTAGATATTCTTGTTATTATATTATTATAACTAAGTATTAAATAGTTATATGCTCAATAAAGATTATAAAAAATATCTTTATTCAAGCTATATTTCTCTGCAACGTTTTTATATTGTACATGTCTTTACACTTCTCTAAATCTTCTCATCACTTTCGTATTTATAAAGTTCTTTTTCACTTCTAAACACTTTTCGACACAATTTTTGAATATTATAAAGAAAATATCATAGTATCTTAATATTTGTCAGATACTTATATTGAAAAAGACAATTTATACTATAAAACTAATAGCATTTTTCAAAGATCATTTTCACAAAAATTTACTAATAGTTTTAAATCAATATATAAATGATGCATAAAGACTATTTTGTTTAATCGTGAATCATTTTTGTAATGAGATTATTGATATTCATAAACATTAAAAAAAATAACAACAAATAATATAGTTGCTCCATAAGATTCCTATAATATGCTATTAAATAAATTTTGCACTATAAACATACAAAATAAATATAGTTATTGCATAATTACTGTAAACTATAATTACCGATGCTATACACACGATCATAAAAAGCAAAAAATTCTATGTAAATCATTATTATTTCATTCTCTTTTTTATGTAAAATCTACGTCACTTTAAATTAGGATAAATTTAAGAAAGTGGATAAAGAAGAAAATGAAAAAAATAAAAAATTATTTAGATTAAAGAAAAGATAATAGAAAATAAAAAATTATAAAATTTTTGTTAATCTAATAAATATTTTATATTTTCATTATTAATAATATTTTTAATATTATTTCATAATATTTTACTAATAATTTTTTATAAATTATTATTTAAATTTCATAATAATATAATTATTATTTAATTATTTAATAATATTATAATATAATTAATTACACGTTAAATATATAATATAATATAATAAATATAAGTTTTTTTTAGAGACAAGAGACTTTAAATCTCACAAATTTTAGAATTTTAGAATTTAATGCATACAGGTTGAGACTTAAACAAAAAAGATTTTCTAATATTTTTATAATTTATGTTATTTAATGTTAATAAATATTTTATATTTTTTAAATAGTCATTTTCTTGTTATTTATTTTACTTTTTTTTAAATAAAAATTAAAATATTGTTCTTAATAAAATTACAATTTACAATAATATTTCACTTCTCATCTCTAATAAATCAATCTAATTTATTTTATTTGTAAAGAAAATTACTAAATTGAAACTATATATAATAAATAAAAAAGGAAAAGACTATGCAAATGTTCACTCTCCTTATATTATAGAGAAAGTCCAATATTCAATGAAAAGTAAATTTAGATGGATATTAAATTTTTTTTGAAAAGTTAAATTTTTCTAGTTAGATTTGAAATCAAAATTTTTTATAATAAAACTTTTAGGATTAAAAATTTACTCTAAATTCGTAATAATCCAAAATCTTATACTTACTGTTTTATATATTTTCACAAAATCTAATACAATCTAAAAGCTAATGTTTTTTTATTCTAATGATTATCACCAAGTTCAAAATCTTATTTATTTTACCTTTTTTGGTTATGGATTGTTTAATAGATTCAGTTAATTATTATTAAAAAATAAATATTAAAAATCTTAATATACTTTTACGAATGCAGACTTATTCATTTAACCAGCGAGTTTTATGAGTGAATGTGATTTATAAAAATTACAAATCGTTTAAAATGTAAGCTAAACAAACTATTTTTTTTATAGTGTAAATTTATGTCTATGAAGACTTAAACGGAACCATTCCTATACCTAATTCTATTAGTAATTAAAAATCGTATTTCCTATAAATTTGTATTTACTTTTTTATGGTATATACTAATAGAAGTAAACCAGGTGATCCATGCCTCTTTCTCTTAGTGTTTCTTTTGTTAGAAACAAACATAACATAAAAGTTTTTTTTTTCTTTTTTCAATCTCTTCAACTTCTTTTTCTTCTTATGCCATAAATTTTCTATTCTTCTTCTTACATCCAAATTTGTTTTTAATTTTTTTTATGTACATATCATAATCTAGAATGAAATTTATCACAATAATATCTACCGTAATAAAAAATAATTTGAGAACAATGGTTGTGTTTAGTATGACAGATTTAGACATAATTATCTTTTTTAGGATTAAGATAATAAATTGATGCTTGGAGAGAGCTATGTAGTTACAAAGTTCACCTAATATCAAAATTTTCTACACTTCTCTAACCATACTCTCTAAAATGACTCATAATTACATATTTATTTTTATAAGATACATTGATTGTCAGTTGTTGAATAATATTATTTATTTTGCTATTTCTTTTGTAGTTTTTGCACAATAAAGGTTGTTCATGTTTTTAATATTTTGTTTCGTCCATGTTTCTTATAGGTCATTTTCCTGTAACTGTCAAATATTTTATAATAAGCTTTTATAGATATTGAATTTTCTCTCCATAAAATACCATGACATGATCACGTTAGTGAATAAATAAATAAATAAATCAGAAAGTTTGTAAATAAGATTAATTTTATTTTTCTTTTTTATATTTTTATAAATTTTAAAGATGATCACTATGATTATCCATTGGTGATGTAAAATGCATTTATTTATGCCCGTGATCATTTTAAGATAAATATTGCGTCATAGGTTATATCATGAATAAGTGATGACGTAACCTGGCCAAATCCGTAACACACTGACTAGCTTATCTTCCATTGATGGAGATCTAACTTCCCCACATCCATAACACCGTTGCATTGCATTGACGATATAGGACAATGCCCTGTTTGGATATACTTGGTGTTTTTGAGCCACGGGAGAAATATCATAAGAGATATATAACTCGATTGATCGCAGTAAACCATACAAAAATAGCATCAAATAGTACCTTTACGAACTGAAGGGGAGAGGGTCGGAAAATTGGAATTTCAGTGGAGAGATAAGTTCAAGTTGTGATAACGATTCTTTTGACAAAGAAAATAACAAAAGGTGGACCATGATTTTATGAAGACAAAGATGAAAAAAAGAACGTCGATTAGTTCAACCACCTTCACCTAATAATAAGCCTTTTACATATATACGAAAGATTGAAAATAAGGATTTCGTATTTATGTTTACAAAACAATGAGTTTAATAAGATAAAGATTAGTATTGATAGAGGGGATTTAATTTCTTTAAAGTAACACATTTAATTTTGAATTAACTAATGTAATTCGTTTAATATTAAAAAAGCCTAGCTAGAACATGCAAGTTTGAAAGCATGATGCTGAAAAGGTAACTTTGGAGGTAATTTGATTTTTGCTGAGGGATAATTTGCAGGTGATGTTTACGAATAGGAAGGAACGAGGTGAACTATTGGAGGGCTTAGTAGTTAGCAACAGAGATATCACCATCCCCAAGCTGCCACAGGTAATTAAAAATTAATAGTAATTTGAAGACCTAGCTCTAGGTTTTTAATTATGTGCACCATGCATGACCTTCATGCTTCCTTTGCAGAGAATACATCTTTTATGGGGCCAGAATGATCAAATTTTCAAACTGGAGCTTGCACAAAATATGAAAGAGTAAGTCTCTAGATAGTCATAAATACACGGGTATATTTAACTGTCACTACTACCAGAATAACTCGTATTTCATAAGCTTTTTCTTTTAAATAGTTTTTAAAAGGTGTAAAAATTCATAAAGAAAAACAGAAAACTGACCAGTTTTATAAAAAAATCGTAAAAAAATCTTACAAAATTTGAAAAATCCGAAATAATTAAGCAGAATGGAAGAAGCCTAATTATTGTTGTTGATGAGAGAGTAGTTGCAGTGAATATATAATTGAGACAAGTGATGTATGTAATGACAGGGAACTAGGGGAAGGGACAACGTTTGAAGGCATAGAGAAAGCTGGTCACCTGGTTCACCTGGAGCGACCCTGTGCCTACAATAGATGCCTCAAGCACTTTCTTGCTTCCTTCTTCGCCAATAATCATTAATTAATGTCTTCAATTCCATTCTCTTCTAAACAGCTATAGACTATTTTTCCTATTTATGTTCCTTCCTTCCCTTCCTTTTCCAATTATTTTACTTTAAATTTTTAGAAAATAAAACTCTACCTTTCTTCAAATTTTGAAAAAATAATAGATTGTTAAGTAGGTCATATATGTTTTTTTATTTTAAAACATAACAATAGAATTTATAAAAAAATTATTTAATGTAAATTTTATTTTAATTAAAATTTCTTTAACTCAAAATAAATTACGGACATGGAATTAATTCGTTAATACGAATCTAAATACACGAGATTAACGTTAAATGATATTTTAACGCAATTCTAAATAATCTATAATACTTTTTATTACTTAAATTTGAGTCTTACTTTGAAAATAAATATATTAATTAGAAAAATGATAATCCTTCTAAGGTTATATCTCCTAAAGACTTGATTCGTAATTCCGAAATAGTTTCTACATTTTTTCTCAAAAAACAAAACAATTTTGCATATTAAATGTGTTTCGAGGAATCATTATTATATAAAAGAGACATTTTGTGTTAGCTTTTGTTTATAAATTTTGTACACATGATTAAGTTAGATGTATATGATATTAGATATAGAGTATTTTTAGCCAATTTTTTTATGACGATAAGATCCAATGTAAAAAATAACAGTTTCTTCGTCTTCTAAATTTCGTTGGTTTTAGCTTATAATAAAAGAACAACAACACAACTATTCAAGATATATACAACAGAAAAATAAGACAATGTTATTTAGAGTTTTAATAAAATTATCTAATTTCACTTAAATTGGTTAAACAACATAATAAATTTAACTATATTATCTATGTTGAAAAATAAATATTACACATTATTTATCTATATTGAAAAATAAACATTACAAATTATTTTCTTATTTATTGCGAGATCACTTAAAACATGTACTTATATTATTGTGTAATATTTATAAAAGTAAAATAAACTTACGTAAATGTTGAAATAAAATATTCATTCAAGAATCAATAATATTCACATCAATAATATTCACATGCACAAATGACATATTATAGTAAACACATTTAAGCGAATTTGCTAGCTTATTACGCTAAAGTAATAAACAAATGATAATATTATTTTCAAAGTTTATGAATATAATAGTTGTTGTTTATGTATTAAATCACCTATCTATTTTTAGAAAGTGTTTTTTTCGTCGTCTTGTCATGACCCTGATTGCAATAGATGACGACTCTAGTGGGGATATTTTTTTAGAGAGTCAAACCTATTTAGTTAAATATGCAAATGTATGTTGTTCTTTTTTTTTATTTTCCCCTTTTCTAGAATTTTCATGTGTTTGTTTTGATATCATCTTTATGTGTTTTAATTTATCGTGTTATTGAATCAATGGACCTTAGGGTAGAGAACAAATGTTATATCTGCCTGTGACTTTTCTGGTTGTTTTGCAGGTGAGGGTTTGGGTATGTATAATATGCTCCCTTAACACACACACATTATTGCATATCTTGCATTGAGTGGGACCCTATACCCGGGTCTGAGTAAACTTAGAAGTAGAGGGGTTGTGTAACAATGTCACTTGGGATGTACTTCCTGTTTGGCTATTGTGAGAATCCTAGCTGGAGCCTGTTCTCTTCATTTGTTTTCCCACACCTAGTGGACTTCCAACTGTTATAGGAAATACTGTGAAGTGAGCCATAGTTCCAGTAACCTTGTATCTTTAAGCATAGGAGCCACCCTTTGTTAGTATGCATAAGTGGCCTTAGACCCTTTAATATTACTCTTATAAACCTTAATCTAGGTACAAAGGGAGAAATTAAATCACGTTACTCCTCACTATTGTTTCCTACTAAAGATATACATTGCCTTGGCCTCGATGATCATGTGCATAGAAAGATAATTCACAAATACATGCACAAGGATTGTTTGTTGATTTCATCTCATGCATAATATGGTCAGTTTATTTTGCATCACACTTATGGTAGCATCATAAGAGTAGAATAAATGAATAAACATTACTCAATCTAACTTTTTTTTTAAAAAACGCATGACATGCATTTTTTCCCTTTCTTCTTTTTCTTAGTATCTAATGCATGTTAATAAAATAATAGGAGAAATTAAGCATAAATATAACGACAAAACCACCACGACACCCTTATAGGACTCGTGCCAATAAGAAAGTCATGGAAGAGTGGGAAGAAGTAAGCTATAAGTTTTGTTTTCAATGAGTTATGTAAGCATGAAATGATACAATCTGAATATGGTGAAGCAGATTCATGTGGCCTCCATCCTAAGGCACAACATCCTATTGAGCAATGTGAAGAGTTTAAGGAAATGTTGCATAAATTAATGGATATGCACCTGGTGCAAATTGGCTATAAGAGGGATGATGAAGAAGTTTTGATGAAATCCAATGAAGAGGGAGATTTTATAGCGACCAAGCCATTAGTGATTCTTTTCACTAAGAATAAATCTCCCATCATGCCTCAAAAACAACAACCTTTGGTAATACAAACACCATCTTCTTTTCCTTACAAGGATAACAAGGCAGTCCCATGGAAGTATAATGCAAAAATGGTGAATGAAGGACAACAGGAGGAATCAATGAATAAGGTTCCTAATGTTGACATTGCAACTGTTAGCAACATATCTGGAATAGGTGGTATGACTAGAAGTGGTCGTTGTTTTACACCATCCGAGCTAACAAGGGAAATAAATTACAAGGATAAAAGAAGAAATGAGGAAGTTATGGCAGAAGAGGCAAAAAAGTTCTTGAAAGGAAAACTAGTGCCAATTGATGAAGACCCCAAGAAGGATGAGGGGCAAGTGAGGAAAGAAATATCTGATGAAGAAGCTTGTGAGTTCCTCAAGTTCATGCAACAAAGTGAGTATAAGATAGTGGACCAACTAAATTGAATGCCAGCTAGAATTTCTTTGTTGGAGTTGTTAATGAATTCTACAACTCATAGAATGTTGTTAATGAAAATCTTGAGTGAGGCTCATGTGGAGCAAGACATATCTTTTGATAAGTTTGGAGGAATTGTTGGCAATATTGCTGCTAGCAACTAACTCACTTTTACTGATGATGAGATCTCAGCCGAGGGGAAAGGACACAACAAGGCTCTTCATGTATCTGTTAAATGTCTCGATCATTTTATAGCACGAGTGCTCATAGATAATGGCTCCTCCTTGAATGTGATGCCAAAAACCACGTTGGAAAAATTACCTTGTGACGGAGCCCATATGAGACCAAGTGTTATGGTTGTGAGAGCTTTCGATGGTAGTTGAAGATAGGTGGTCGAAGAAAGTGAACTCCCAGTGCAGATAGGCCCATGCATAGTAATGAATATCATGCCTGCTTATAGTTGCTTGTTGGGTTGTCCCTGGATTCATTCTGCGAGATTGGTCCCTTCCACTCTGCACCAGAAGCTGAAATTTGTGATGGGGGATAAGTTGATCATAGTATTTAAGGAAGAAGATTTGATAGTGAGTGGACCATCATCCACCTGTTACATTGATGTTGCCGAGAAGGCGTTGGAAACTTCTTTCCAAGACTTAGAAATTGTTGACACTGCAATGTTGAATCAATCCCAATAGAACCACATTTGTCATATGCATCTTTAATGATGGCTGAGATCATGTTGAAAGGAGGATATGAGCATGGATATGGCTTAGGAAGAAATGGTGAAGGTTCTACGTCTTTGTTGGAAATCTCTGATAACAAAGGTAAGTATGGCCTGGGATATAAGCCCACCCGAAAAGATAAAAAGAGGATCATGGAAGAGAAAAGGGAGAAAAATTTAGCTCGTGTAGAGAGATGTGAGCCAAGGGGAGGAAGGATTCCCATTTGTGACATCAAACGGAGTTTCCGAAGTGCTGGATGAGTGAATACTAACCAAGTGGTAGCTGCAGAAGAAGATTCAAATGAAGGAGATCCAAGTTTGGTGCATCCATGTTCTTCAAGTGTGGAACTCAATAATTGGAAAGCAATTGAACTACCCATGGTGTTTAATAACGATGAAATGTAATAGTTTTTTTTATTATGACTTTTGTTTTTAATAAATTTATTGCTCTGCCCAAGGCATTAAGATTTTGTTTGTATGAACTCACTTTTTGTTTTAATATTGACATTAATAAATGCATTTCATCCATTTTTCATCTTCTCCCTCCATTTATTCATAATGTAGATCAAATAGTGAATCTTGTGAAAATAACAATTTCAATGTTCAATATCATGATTTCATACATCCTATTGATAATACAGAAGATGATTACAAAGAGAGTTGGGATCCTTCCCCTAAGTTATTAAAGTTAGTGGAACAGGAAAATAGGGCAATAAAACCACATCAAGAGGCAACAAAGATAATTAATCTGGGGAGCAAAAATGAGCAAAAAGAAGTTAAGATAGAAACTAATGTAACAAAGGAAACAAGAAATAAGTTGATTCATTTGTTGCAAGAGTTTAAGGATGTTTTCGCTTGGTCCTACCAAGATATGCCTGGGCTATATCCCACTATAGTGCAACACAAACTTTCATTAAAACCTGAATGTCCCCTAGTCAGACAAAAGTTGAGAAGAATGAAACCTGAGATGTCTCTAAAGATCAAAGAGGAAGTGAAAAAACAATTTGATGATGGTTTCTTAGCAGTAGCAAAGTATCCTGAATGGGTAGCTAATGTAGTTCCAGTCCCAAAGAACGATGGAAAAGATCGGATGTGTGTGGATTATCGAGACTTGAATCGGGCTAGCCCTAAAGACAATTTCCCTTTACCGCATATTGACACTTTGGTTGACAACACCGCACAATTTTCACTTTTCTCCTTTATGGACGACTTCTCTGGCTATAATCAAATTAAAATGGCACTCGAAGACATGGAAAAAACCACATTTGTCACATTGTGGGGAACATTTTGTTATAAGGTGATGTCATTCAAACTAAAGAATGCAGGAGAAACTTATCAAAGATCCATGGTGACTTTGTTTCATGATATGATGCACAAGGAGATTGAAGTTTATGTGGACGATATGTGTTAGACGCAGAGATATATCAAGAAGGGGGGATGAATTGATATTGGATTTTCTTTGAAAACTATTAAGTTTCAGATTTTTCTGATGCTGTCAAGAACAAATTAGTTAACTTATTTAAGAAAAATAGTCGATTAGTTCTATCATACAATTATTAAAGAGGATAAAAGAAGAGAAAGAATGCACAAGAATTTATACTGGTTCACTCTTTTTCAAGAGCTACATCCAATTTCAATCTGTAACACTAACAGATCTCAAATCACTAAAATGATCAAGTCTTTACAAGAACCCCTCTTCTAAAGACTACCAAAACCACAAAGATGAAATTCTAAACCCTATAGAATTCAATCTAATCCAGACTCACACCAAGTATGTAGTGATCACCCCAATCACCAAGATACAAGTTTCGTAACCCCACAAAGCGATCTCAACACAGAGAAAAAAAACAATTCAGAAAAATGCTAATCAAGACTCTCTTCTTGATTCTTTCTAAAGTTGAATCTTTCAAAGATTTGTGAGTAAGATTTTCTTGATTCTCTGTTCTCTGTTCTCTCTCTTTTCTTTTTGCTATTCTTTCCGTGTTTGAATCTCCCACGAGACTTCAATTTATAGAGAAAGAGATGAGCTTCAAATAGGCGCTATTATGTTTTTTGCATACTGGGAGGCCTGGAACAAAATAGTCGACTAAACAACAAAATAGTTAGCTTATTTCATTAAAAGCACATTCCTGACATATTAATGAAAATAGTCGACTAATATATCAGAATTAGTTGACTAATTGAAGGTTAATGAAAACAACAGACTAATATAATAGAATTAGCTAACTAATAACAGATAATCTAACAGCTATTCAAAAACTGCATAATCATCAATTAATCATCAATGTTCCAGCAACATCATCAAATAAAAAATCATCAACAAACTCCCCCTATTTGATGATGGCAACCTGCAAAACCTGTTGAAATCAAAGAGAATAGATGGAAGATTATCTCCCCCTTTGACATTAGCAAATAGGTGCAGATTAAGCAAAGTATATAAGCAGATTATATAATGCAGAAATATGAGTGCAAATTATATTACAGACCCAACAATTGTTCAGAAATCAACAGCATTAAGGTGAAACTATTAAAAGCATTAAAAATAGCAGAGATTAAACTTCATCATCATCTTCATCATCATCATCCTCATCATCATCTTCATTAGCAGCATCCTCATCCATGGCAGCAGCATTTGCAGAGGTTCCTTCAAAGTTTTCAACTGAAACTTGAATCTCAGCAAGTTGTTGCTGTATGAGCTCAATCTCATAATCAATATTCGTGAACCTAGCAACCATGGTTTCATGAGTGTTTCTCTGCATAGAACCAAGAACATTTAGTCATGAAATAAGCATTCTTTCAAATTCAGATAATGGAATTCCTTGGTATGCAGGAGGTGCTGTATAGGGAACCATCTGATATGCAGAATAGTCTTGGAGATTCCCTGATGAAGTATCAACATGGATAGATGATCTAGGTGCAGAGGAAGATGAGCCAGCTTCAAAAATCCATTCATCATTAACCTTTGACAGACCCATTTTCCTAAGGTAGTAGTTGTTAAAGATATGCTTATGATTGATAATTCTGGTAGTTTCTCCTTCAGTGGAAATGTTGAAGTGGTCCAGAATTTTTGAGATGAAGATAACATTGTTAAATAAAGACGGCAGTGTAAAAACCAAGAGGGGGGGTGAATTGGATTTTTAATAAACTTTTTCCCTTTAAAACAAATTTCCAGATTTTAAATTATTTTCAAAAACTAGGATGCGGATTTTCCTTAACCTTTGATTAGTGCAGTTTGAGTTGCAATTGTTAATATGATCCACAATAAAAAGAGATAGGGAAAGAGAAAGAACACATAGATTTATACTGGTTCGGATTAAGCCAATCCTACGTCCAGTTCCCAATCACCACAAATGCGTGATGATCACCCCACTATCTTTAATTGAAATTACAAACACCAATTCATGCAATAACAAATAAAGATAAAGGAAAACACCTCCTTAGACACACTAAGGATGGAACACCTCCCCAGACACACTGAGGATGAAACCCACCTCTCTTGACACACAAGAGATGAACACGCCTACCTTAGAATAGATCCAAGGGATGAATTTTCCCGTTTATAAAAACAGTAAAAAGAATACACCTGATAATAGTGCTAGATAGAAAGCTTAAGCACAAAGATCACCACTTCCAAAGACTTGATCAAACTTGAGAGAGCAAGAAAGCGGTTTTGAAAAGCTAAGGTGCAAGAACACTTTGAATATGTGTTGTTTTCAGATATGTGTTGAACCTAAGACATTCTCTTTCATTTTATAATTCGAAAATGCTCCAAAGTTTCCATTCTTAGGTTGATTTAGCATTGATTTCACAAAAATGACTCATTTAATCGATTATCTAAAAAGGTTAATCGATTATATCATATTTAAAAACTGGAAAACTTATTTCGCCTGATATAATTGATTAGATTAAGGCCATAATCAATTATATTAACCCAGAATCAATATAATCGATTATCAAAAACACTTAATCGATTATTTAGTTCGTTAAACAACTTTGATTCAATTTTTAAGTGAAATAATTGATTATCTACGTATCATAATCGATTAAAAGCGTAGAAAAATGTTTTTGTGAGAAAACAACTTGCTCTCTTGTTTGGAAAGGTCTTGAATGGGATTTATGACTTACTCTTTTCATCCATCACCCAAAACAGAACCTCCTAAACTTGAACCTTCAGCTCTTGAGAAAATCTTCATCAATCTTCTCTCTTGAAAGCTTTAAACACTCTTTATGCCTTTCCTTTTCCATCTAGCAACCTTCCTTTGTGAGATGACACAAGTCTTTAATGTTGATTAGAGCACTTTAAATCTTCATCATCAGAACTTTAAGACTTCATTAAAAACTGGAGGGCTTCATCAACACTTGTCCTTGAAATATGCTAACAAGCATATGGAAGCTTGTGATCATTAAGTCGTTTAGCCTTGAACATGTGTCCTTTGATGACATATACCCAGTTGACTTTAATGTTGTTCTTCATGCAGTGAATCAAGGCCAGATTCTCTTCCATCAGCTGTGCATGATTGCTCCCCCTGGGTGTGAGCTGCCAAGCAATTATGAAAGCAAGAAGTCTTTCATCACGTTTGATCTTCCCAACATTGAATTTCTGAACAGATTCATCAGCATTTTGCATGCAGGACTTGAATGCAGATTCCTTGTTGAATTCAGGCACAAATGAAGTATTTGCTTTACTTATCTTGACACCTTCATTCTTCAAGCCAGCTAGTCTTCTCCATAAGGAGTTGTCAATCCTTATTTCTCTTCCCTTGACTTGAGAAACCAACACATTGTTTTCTGCTTTCAGGTTAGCATAGAAAAACTTAATCAAATCACTATAAAAATTACCTTCCATCTTAACAAACTGCCTCAGGCCTTGAGTTTGAAGGGCATTTTTAACAAATATCATATTTTCATTGTTCAGCCAGTTGAACTTGAGAATTTTTGGTATCAGCACCAGCTTTCTCTGCATTTTTAACTCCAATGACTTAATGGTTTCAACACCTTCTTCACGTTCAGACTCAGTTTCTTCTTCAGAATGATTCTTTTCATCACGCAATGAGAAAGGATCCTCACACGAACCTTATACCTCTTAGGAAATTGTCCCATAGCTGGGTTTGAAGTTCCAGCAGTAGATGCAGGATTCATGATGGGCTGTGCAGGAGAACCAGAGGTTGATCCTCTGTTGCGGTTTTGAGTTTTTCCAACTGGAGTCTATGAAGTGTGTGTTGGCATTCTAATTCTAGATGACCTTCTCAGCCTCTGAAATGCATTTGCTAAGGGTGCATTTGAATCATCATCACTTTCAATCAATAAGTAGTCATTAGAAGACATTTTGATGAGAAATTGTAGTGATTGTGTGATGCACAGAAATGGTATGTAATATGCAGATGAATCAGATTAATATAGAAGGATTGAGTAGCTTGGTCAAACGAATAATAACTGTGTGAATATTTTGAACAGATATGCACTCAATCACAGATGCTCATGGTCAGAAAATGTAGAAGGAATATGTTGAGAAATGGAAGTTCAGTTTTGGAAAACCAATAAAGCATTCTCACATGCATCTATTACTGTTTCAGCTTTGAATAACAGTGGACCCAAGTACGAATTGATCTTTGACAGATTAGGTTTAGGTTGGAATTGAAAGAATTAAACTAGTTTGCTTGAATACCCAATTGAATTCAGTTGCGGTAAATGAAATCAATCAACTAGTCAAAGAAATTAATAAACTAATCTGACAGAAATAATAGCAGTGGGCTCATTTAATGAAATAAGTCAGTTATTTCAAAGAAATTAACAAACTATTTTATGCAGCAGTATAGCATTTTTGTCAATTAAATGAAATAAGTCAACTATTTCAAAGAATTAACAAACTAAATTCTGCAGCAGTGTAATATTTTTGTCAGTTAAATAAAATAAGTCAACTATTTCAAAGAATTAACAAACTATTTAATGCAGCAGTAGAACATTTAAGAAAGATTATTGATGTTTAGGATTCCTAATTCATTCCTTAGTTTGAAAAACCTGTCACGACCTAATGGCTTAGTGAAAATATCAGTTAATTGGTCATTAGTTGAAATGAAATCAATCCTACAATCTTTCTTTTCAATGTGATCTCTTATGAAATGGTGCCTAATTTCAATATGTTTTGTTCTAGAGTGCTGAATGGGATTTTTTGTTAGATTAATTGCACTGGTATTATCACAAAGTATGGGAATATCAGATAAGTGTAAATCAAAATCACATAGCTGCTGTTTTAACTAGAGAATTTGTGCAGTGCAACTTCCAACAGCGATGTATTCAGCTTCTGCAGTAGATAATGCTACACAAGCTTGTTTCTTGCTGGTCCATGATATCAAGCAATTCCCAAATAGATGGCATGTTCCACTTGTGCTCTTTCTATCCAATTTCCAACCTGCAAAATCAAAATCAGTATATCCAACTAAATTCAGTTCATTACCAGTGGAATACCATAGCCCAACATTCAATGTTCCTTTGAGGTATTTGAGAATTCATTTAGCAGCAGTGAAATGTGATTCTTTTGGATTGGCTTGAAATCTTGCACATAAGCACATAACAAACATGATATCAGGTCTGCTAGCTGTTATATAAAGCAATGAACCAATTAAACCTCTGTACATGGTTGCATCAAATGATTTTCCTTTTTCATCCATGTCAAGATAGCAATTTGAAGACATAGGAGTAGAGGCTTCTTTGCAGCTTTCCATACTAAACTTCTTTAACAACTCATTGTAGTATTTTGTTTGCTTGATGAATGTACCACTTGGCAATTGTTTAACCTGCAGTCCTAAGAAGAAATTTAACTCTCCCATCATGGACATCTCAAATTCACCTTTCATAGGATCTGCAAATTCTTGGCATAAAGATTGATTAGATGAACCAAAAATGATATCATCAACATAAATCTGGACTAATATGAGTTCATTATCAACTTTCTTAGTAAAAAGAGTTTTGTCAATAACTCCTCTTTTAAAGCCTTGTGATATGAGGAAAGTTGTAAGTCTTTCATACCATTGTCTAGGTGCTTGTTTGAGACCATACAAAGCTTTTTTCAGTTTGTATACATGATTAGGAAGTTTAAAATCAACAAAACCAGGTGGCTGTTCAACATATACATCTTCATTAATGAAGCCATTTAAAAAGGCACTCTTGACATCCATTTGAAAAAGTTTGAAACTTTTAAGACAAGCAAAAGCAAGTAACAGTCTAATAGCCTCTAATCTAGCTACTGGTGCATAGGTTTCATCAAAATCAATACCTTCTTCTTGATTATAGCCTTTAGCAACTAATCTAGCTTTGTTCCTAGTGATTATCGCATTTTCATCAAGCTTTTTCCTAAACACCCATTTAGTTCCTATAACATTCATATTGTTATTTCTAGGTACAAGAAACCAAAAATCATTTCTGATAAACTGATTTAATTCATCATGCTCGGCAGAAATCCAATTATCATTAAGCAAAGCATCATTTATGTTCTTAGGTTCAATTTGAGACACAAAAGCCATATGATTGCAGAAATCATTTAAAGAATTTTGAGTTGTAACTCCCTTTTCAATGTTTCCTATGATGTTGTCCAGTGATAGTCCTTTTTGAGTTCTCCAGGATTTAGACAAAACATTGTTTGTTGCAAAATAGTCAACTGTTCCAGAGTTATAGTCAACTGTTTTAGTTCGTCTGTCAGCATCAGTAGATTTTTCTGCATAATCATCACACTTATCTGATATTTCAAACCTTTCATCATCTAAACCTGTAAGAGAATTAACTTTTCTCTCTTTTTGACATAAGAATTCATCAAATACAACATGAATTGATTCTTCTACAGTCAAATTCTTTTTGTTGAAAACACGATAGGCTTTCTATGCATAGAGTATCCTAAGAATATACCATCATCAGCTTTTTCATCAAACCTGCCTAAAGATGCTTTTCCATTGTTTAATATGAAACACCTGCAACCAAAAAATTTAAAGTATGCAATGCTAGGAGTTCTACCATTCATTAGTTCATAAGGAGTCTTATTAAGAATTGGTCTTTGATAAATGATTTTTTTTACTTAATTGGCTATATTAATTCACCTTTTTTATTTGTATTTTTGTCATGTTATTTTCTCTTTTTGTCTTTTTAATTACAATATTTCTATCTTTTTGAAAGTATGTGATTATTGTTTACTTTATTAAATTTTTGTAGAGAAATGAGAGTGAAGTTGGAGTTTTGGAAGTCTAAAAGTCTTCTCGCCCTGCAAATTTATGATCAGGTAGCTGGACAGCTAGTAATTGCTCGCCCTGTGAGAAGTCACTCTATGTATCAGTTTAAAAAGTGACCTTTGGGATTCATCTGATATATTATAAAAAGAGCAGAAACAGATTGAGGAGACGGACAGGAGGAGACAGAGGAAAAAGGAAGGGTTTGGAAAAAGCTTTCTTCTGGAAGATCATCATTTCTGGATCCATTTTGTGTGCTCCAAATGTCTATGAGTAGCTAAATTCCCTTTTCATTGGGGTTGGATGTAATGAACTCAAACTTTTGTATCTCTCATTGATATATATGTATATCTTTTCATACTCTTATGTTCCATCTTCCATGTCTATTGTGCATGGCTTGATCATCTATGCTTTTTGTTGTTTCTGATCATTGGAAAATGCATTTTGAAACTGAGAACTAAAGGTGGAACAACCTTGGGTTATTATATTAGACATAATATGATAAAACTTGGTCATTCTAAACACAAGTCCTTCATGCAAGCTTTATTGAGAAAACTGTAAGGAATTAGATTTTTGATATTAAAGTTTAGAGCTTATCGCTAAGGAATTAGGGTAAGTTTACATTTTGTGTGAATGTGGAGTTTTGTTTAAGATATATTTATATTCGCAAGATTTTACAGTAAGTGAGTTCAGGAATTCCAACCCCAGTGAAGTCATCATTCTTATTTACATTAATTGTTCTAGCCGTTTATAATTTTGCAATTTGAATTTACATTATCAAAACGTTAAATTTAAATCTTCTACAATATATTCAAAGGTAGTAATAATACTTAATTGCTAAACAACCGCTAATCCCTTGGGAAAACGATACTTGGACTTTCACTTTATTACTTGAACGATTTGGTACACTTGCCAAAGAGTTAACAAGTTTTTGGCGCCGTTGCCGGGGATTAGTAAATTGTTTTGGAAATTTGTGTGTGTTTGCTAGTTTTGATCTTGTTCATATTTTTTATTTTATTTTTATTTTTTAATTTTATCGTTTAGTTTTGTTAATAATTGTCACACTTATATTCTGTTGCTTCAATTGCAATTTTCTAGTGTTTTCCTATTTTGCATGAGAGGCAGAATTCCTGCCGAGCCATTGCTTTTTGATCCTGAAATTGAAAGAACAGCTCGGAGGAACAATAGTAGGAGAAGAAAGCAAAATCAAGAAGCTAAAGAAGCAAGCAGTGCTGCAGAGAGGGTTGAAACTGAACCAAATCCTCTCTCTATACATGAAGAAGAACCCATGGCGGAGGAACAAAACACAGAAGGAGAGAAGCGCACATTAGAAGACTATGCCTCTTTTTCTGGGCCGCTCAATTTCAATAGTATTGCAAGGCCAGTGGTAACTGCAACAAATATGGAGATGAAGCCTGCTCTTATTCATCTTGTTCAGAACAATCAGTTTCATGGGCTATCTCATGAGAATCCTTATACTCATCTTGCAACTTTCCTGGAGATTTGCAACACTGTGAAGATTCACCAAGTGCCTAATGAAGCTATCCGCATGAGTTTATTTCCATTCTCATTGGCTGGTGGTGATAAGACATGGTTGCACTCGTTTCCTGAGAACAGTCTCACTGAGTGGGATGATGTTGTTTACAAATTTCTGAACAAATATTTCCCTCAGTCAAAGGTTAATCAAGGCAAGCAAGAAATCTCTTCTTTTCAACAAGATGTTGATGAATCCCTAAGTCAAGCTTGGGATAGATTCAAGGGTCTATTGAGAAAGACTCCCACTCACGGTTTTGATGAACCAACTCAAATCAACATATTCTTGGGAGGATTAAAATCTCAAACAAAGTTGATGTTGGATGCCTCAGCTGGAGGTATGATCAAGTGGAAGACACCTAGTGAGGCTCATGAGTTAATTGAGAATATGGCCTCTAATGATTATGAAGTGCATCATGAAAGGGCTTCATCTCAAAGGCGTGGTGTGTTGGGGTTACAATCCCAAGATGCTCTGTTAGCTCAAAATAAGCTAATGACTCAACAGCTTGAAGCACTTATGAAGAAGCTAACTCTATTGCCACAGGAGTTAAAAACCATGAATGTATCTCAAGCACAACATCATCATGTCCAAAGTTGTGAACTATGTGGTGGAGACCATGTTAATGGACAATGTGTTATGCCACACACCTCATCTGAAAATGTTAACTATGTGGGAAATCAAGGCAGACAAGGAGGGTACAACAACTATAATCAAGGGTGGAGACCTCATCCTAGTATGGGGCAAAGTGGATCATCAAACTGACCTCCTCAACAACAACAACAACAACCATCCTTGTATGATAGAACTTCCAAGCTTGAGGACACCTTCCAACAATTTATGCAAGTTTCTATCTCAAACCATAAGAGCACTGAAGCATCTATTAGAAATTTGGAGATCCAAGTGGGGCAACTAGCAAAGAAATTGGAGGATAAACCAGAGAAGAATTTTGTGGCAAGCACTGAGGACAATCCTAAGGAACACTGTCAAGCTATTGTCACTAGGAATGGAAAAATTCTGGAAAATAGAAGTGAGAAGAAAGAAAAAGAAATTGAGATAATAAATGAGGGTGAGAGAAAAGAAGAGAGTAAAAAAAATGAGAGTGAAAAAGTTGAGAGGAGTGAAGAAAAAGAGATTGACCTACAAAATAAGAAAGAAGAGGAAAATAGAAGAGAGAAAAATCAATTGAAGCCTTTACCTTACCCTCCAGTTCATTCAAAGAAGGAGAATGAGAAACAATTTGCAAGATTCTTGGACTTATTCAAGAAGCTTGAGATCAATATTCCATTCTCTGAAGCACTCAAACAGATGCCTGCTTATGCTAAGTTTATGAAGGAGTTGCTCACTAAGAAGCGGAAATACATTGAAGAGGAGACAATTGAAGTCCAGGGGAACTGTAGTGCAATAATTCAGAAACTCCTTCCTCCTAAGCTGAAGGACCCAGGTAGCTTCACCATTCCATGCACTATTGGTAAGCTAACCATTGGCAATGCACTAATTGATTTGGGTGCAAGCATTAACTTGATGCCACTCTCCATGATGAAGAAAATTGGAGATTTGGAGGTAAAACCCACCAGGATGACACTGTAGCTAGTTGACAGATCCATCAAGTGCCCATATGGAGTCATTGAAGATGTGCTAGTGAAGGTTGATAAATTCACTTTTCCGGTGGATTTTGTCATTTTGGACATGGAAGAAGACACTGAAGTTCCTCTCATCTTGGGACGACCCTTTATGAAGACTGCAAGAGTTGTAATAGATGTTGATGACGACCATCTCAAGGTTAGAGTGCAAGATGAAGTGGTTACCTTTAATGTCCTTGAAGCCATGCAACATCCTGGAGACATTAGCAATTGTTTCAGAGTGGAGGTAATAGATGAAGTGATTGAAAATTCCAAGAGCTATCAGGCGTCGAGCTAAAGACGTTAAAAAAGCGCTTACAGGGAGGCAACCCTGTGTTTATTGTTTTCAGTTTGTAGTTGGTAATCTATCTTCTGTTTTTCTTTTGTTTTTAATTTCGCTGGGCTGTCAATATTCTCGCCCAGCGAGTTGAGCCCTGGAGAAAACTCGTGCTCTCAGCTTTAATTTCGCTGGGCTGCCAAAACCAGTCGCCCAGCAAAATTTTGCCACTATTTTTTATTTCGTTGGGCGACCAACTACTCGCCCAGCGAGTGTGTTTTCAAAAAAAAAAGCAAAAAAGTAAAAAAAAATAAATTTGGTTAGTCGCTGGGCGGCATGCTTTCTAGCCCAACGAAGTTGTTCCTTCTCTTTCCCCAGGTACCTGATGATTACATTATGACTGGATCCAGTTCGGAGCCTGAGTACGTTGGCCTGGGGATAGGCCTTGCTTCCCGGGGTGGGATGAAGATACAGGTGGTGATGATGCAGGTGAAGGTGGTACTAATGCTGCTGATCAGGAGGACCCACTATCTGAAGGGAGGCCTTGGCCGTGATTTTATCTTGCTTTTGTTATTATTCTGCTTGTTTTTTTCATTTTATTTTCTTTAGAATTATTTGTTGCATGAGAAACATTGATTTTCTTTAGAATTTTCTGCTGCATGGTATGATGGGTTTAACTTCAATTCCTGAGTTGAAACTTTATGTCTGTGGTTGCATGAGATTTGGATTTGCCAAGCTTAGATTGATATATGTGACTCAGGGGATGCACTTGTTGAGTGTTTACATGAAAAATTGTGAGAGTGAGTGAAATGGGCTGCTTATTTTCATAAATGTGTTTTTGCATGATTCTGAACTTTATAAACATGTGCTTGATTTGAGATGATTAAGGCTATTGTTTTGTTTTGTGAGGATTCCCCTACTAAGCCAAAAAGTCAACCTTATGAGTTATGTGAATCTTTGTTAGCCCTTTTGAGCCATCATGAATTATTCTTTGTATCCTAACCAATGAAATCTTTTCCCTTCCCACACCTTAGGAAGAAGAGAACAATGAACATTCTTGTTTGATGAGGTTGGATGGGAAATTAAGTTTGGGGGAAGAATATTTGTTTCATCTTTGAAATAAGTTTTGAATAAAAAAAAAATCTCTCTTAAATCTCTGGTCTCTCTTTTGTTTCATTTCATAAAAAATAAAAAGTGAATGAAAGAGAGATAAAAAAAAGGAGAGAGATTGAAGAAATGAGAAATCAATATTCAAAGGTTGTGTGAACATTGTAAATGATTGAGATTGAAGAATGAAGGATGAATAATGTTGTGTGTGTGAAGGTGGTGAACGTGTATGATTTAGACAAGAATGTTTATTGTTCTCATCTTCTGACAGTGTTTTTGAATTCATTGAAAAACCATATTTGTTTCTTTAACCTAACCAAGTTATAACCTTTGAATGACCTTTTGATCAAATTCAAGCATGTGATGTGTATTAAGTAGATGATGTGCAAAAATATATGAAATGAGGATGGCATGCTTGTGTGAGAATTCATTGGGTGTAAACACATGTGTGATGAGTGAAACAGTGTTAGGGGGGAATTACTGTACCTTGTTCCTCTGAGTTTGTATGTCTCACTCTATTGTTGGGGGATTTCTTTTATCAAAGCACCATGACATTTGTGTTGAGACTTGAATATTGCAGACTTGACTCTTGACTGCTTTTGTACCAGAGAATTGTTTTGAAAATCATTTGTTTCTGTGTTGCACATTTTTAGTTTTATTTTACGTGAGGACATGCAAAAATATAAGTTTGGGGGTGTTTATAAATGATTTTTTTTACTTAATTGGCTATATTAATTCACCCTTTTTATTTGTATTTTTGTCATGTTCTCTTCTCTTTTTGTGTTTTTAATTACAATATTTCTATCTTTTTGAAAGTATGTGATTACTATTTACTTTATTAAATTTTTGTAGAGAAATGAGAGTGAAGTTGGAGTTTTGGAAGTCTAAAAGACTTCTCGCCCTGCAAATTTATGATCAGGTAGCTGGACAGCTAGTAATTGCTCGCCCTGTGAGAAGTCACTCTGTGTATCAGTTTAAAAAGTGACCTTTGGGATTCATCTGATATATTATAAAAAGAGCAGAAACAGATTGAGGAGACGGACAGGAGGAGACAGAGGAAAAAGGAAGGGTTTGGAAAAAGCTTTCTTCTGGAAGATCATCATTTCTGGATCCATTTTGTGTGCTCCAAATGTCTATGAGTAGCTAAATTCCCTTTTCATTGGGGTTGGATGTAATGAACTCAAACTTTTGTATCTCTCATTGATATATATGTATATCTTTTCATACTCTTATGTTCCATCTTCCATGTCTATTGTGCATGGCTTGATCATCTATGCTTTTTGTTGTTTCTGATCATTGGAAAATGCATTTTGAAACTGAGAACTAAAGGTGGAACAACCTTGGGTTATTATATTAGACATAATATGATAAAACTTGGTCATTCTAAACACAAGTCCTTCATGCAAGCTTTATTGAGAAAACTGTAAGGAATTAGATTTTTGATATTAAAGTTTAGAGCTTATCGCTAAGGAATTAGGGTAAGTTTACATTTTGTGTGAATGTGGAGTTTTGTTTAAGATATATTTATATTCGCGAGATTTTACAGTAAGTGAGTTCAGGAATTCCAACCCCAGTGAAGTCATCCTTCTTATTTACATTAATTGTTCTAGCCGTTTATAATTTTGCAATTTGAATTTACATTATCAAAACGTTAAATTTAAATCTTCTACAATATATTCAAAGGTAGTAATAATACTTAATTGCTAAACAACCAATAATCCCTTGGGAACACGATACTTGGACTTTCACTTTATTACTTGAACGATTTGGTACACTTGCCAAAGAGTTAACAGTCTTATCAAAACTCTATTTAGCACATAACAAGCAGTGGAAACTGCATCTGCCCAAAAATACTTAGGAAGCTTAGATTCACTTAACATGGTTCTAGCACATTCTTGAAGTGTTCTATTCTTTCTTTCAACAACTCTGTTAGGTGTGAAAATATATCAAGAAGGGGGGGTTGAATTGATATATGAATTTATTTCAAAACTGTTTCGTTTTCAGAATTTCATTGATGCAGTTCAGAGCAAAATAATTGACTGATTATTGTGAATTAGCTTGTTAGTTCAACATGCAGATATTAAGAGATGATAAAGGATAAGAAAGATAACACCATGGATTATACTGGTTCATTCTTTATGCAAGAACTACACCCAGTTGGTGATCTGTAACTCTAACAGATCTTAATCACTATCAAATTTGAAGTCTTTACAAACAACCTTTCTAAAGACTACAAGAAACACAAAGATCCTATTCTAAACTCTATAGAACAGATCTTTAAACCCTGACTCACACTGAGTCAATGTGATCACCCCGATCACAGATAACTGGGTTCGTAAACCCACTAAGAAATCTCTACCCAGAGATCAAAAGATTACAATGAAAAGTGAAAACAAGATTCTTCTTGAAAAACTAAAACTGTAAACGAATTCTGCAGATTCTTTCTTGCTCTGATCTTTTGCAACTTTGTTCTCTTGTATCCTTTCGCACTCAGATTTGTCTTTGAAAGTTGTATTTATAGGCAAGGAGAAGAGCTTTGGGTCATGCTCTGTTGAGAGGCTCAAAAACGCGTTCTGCTATTTTCTGCATAAAAGAGGTCCCGGAACGAAATAGTTGACTAAACAACAGATCAGTTAGCTATTTTCATTAAAACCATATTCCTGATACATTAATGATAATAGTCGACTAACATAATAAAATCAGTAGACTAATTGATGATTAACATAAACAGCAGGCTATTATATTTCAATTAGCTAACTATAAAAAGATAATCTAACATCTAATCACAATCATAATCATTCATCAAAGTTCCAGAATATCCTTAAACATGATCAAATCATCATCAAATAAAAAATCATTAACAAACTCCCCCTATTTGATGATGTCAAGCTGCAAAACCTGCAAAATAATCAAGGAGAAGAGATGGAAGATTATCTCCCCCTTTGAATTAGCAAATAGCAGATATAAGCAATATTAGCAGATATAATCAGGTTTATATAGCAGATATAGCAGAAAATATGTGTATATGTAATATTAAAGACCCAAATTGTTCAAAATGCAGAAGCATAAGATCAAAAATAAAAAGCAGAAACAGTAAAGATCAGGCTTCATCATCATCTTCATCCTCATCATCTTCATCATCATCATCTTCAGACATTGGAACTCCCTGGTATACAGGAGGTGCTGAATATGGGACCATTTGATATGCAGAGTAATCTTGCTGGTGCCCTGATGAAGTGCCATCATTAATGGATGATCTTGGTGCAGAAGAGGAGGATCCAGCTTCAAATACCCACTCATCATTGACCTTTGACAGACCCATCTTTCTGAGATAGTAGTTGTCAAACAGGTGCTTATGATTGATGATTCTTGTGGTTTCTCCTTCTGTTGGGAAGTTGAAGTGGTCCAGAAACTTGGAAATGAGGATAGCATAAGGGAGCTTATGGTCATTGAGACGCTTTGCTTTGAACATATGACCTTTGATTACATACACCCAGTTAACCTTGATGTTGTTTTTCATGCAATGGATCAAGGCTAAGTCTTCTTCCTTGAGTTGAGCATGGGTATAAGCTGCCAAGCAAGAATAAAAGCCAATAATCGCTCATCACGCTTCATCTTACCAACATTGTATTTGAGAATAGCTGCTTCATTGACATTGCGCATGTATGATTTGAAAACAACATCCTTGTTGAAATCTGGTACAGATGCTGTATTCCCTTTGCTAATCTTTACTCCTTCATTTTTCAGTCCAACAATCCTTCTCCATAAGGAATTGTCTATTCTAATTTCTCTTCCTCTCACTTGAGATATCAACACATTGTTTTCAACCTTCAGGTTAGCATAAAACAGTTTAATCAAATCAATGTAGAAGTTACCTTCCAATTCTACAAACTGTCTTAGCCCTTGTGCTTCAAGAGTATTCTTCACAAAATCTAGGTTCTCATTGTTCAGCCAGCAGTATTTTTGGAGTGAGGACCAACTTCCTCTCATCTTTATCTCCACAGCTTCAACGATTTCATTTCTCTCTTCATGCTCTGATTCAGTTTCCTCTTCTGAATCATTTTCTGCTGCAGGGATTGGTTGAGGAAGCTTCACATGAACCTTGTATCTTTTTGGAAATCTTCTCTCAGTTGGATTGGAGGGTCCAGCAGCTGATTCTGGAATCTAAATTGGTTGAGCTGGAGACCCAGAGGTGGAACCTCTGTTTATGTTTGTTCTAGCTGGTTGTTGTGCAGCAGTCTGTGTGGGCATGCGATTCCTGGAAGATCTTCTTAGTCTTTAAAAAGCATTTGCAATGGGTGCATCAGAGTCATCACTCTCTACTAGAAAATACTCGTTGGTAGACATTTTAGATGAGAAAATGCAGCAGTATAGTGATGCACAGTTGTGGTATATGATATGCAGTAGGATAAGAATTATATAGAGAGATTGAGAGGCATGGTTAAACGAATATTAATGAGTGAATATTTTGAACAGATATGCACTCAATCACTGATGCTCAAGGTAAAAAAAAATGCAGAGAGAATATGTTGAGAAATGGAAATTCAGTTTTGCAAAATCAATAAAGTAACCTCACATGTATCTAAAACTGTTCAAGCTTTGAATGACAGAGCACCCAATGTACGAATTGGTCATTAACTGATTCGTTTTGAATTGTTTTGAAGATATTTAAACTGATTTCTTGAAAACCCAATTGAATTTAATTGCAGTTAATGGAATTAGTCAACTAGTCAAAGCAATTAATAGGCTATTCTGATAGAAATAACACCAGTAGGCACATTAAATGAAATACGTCTGTTATTTCATAGAAATAAGCAAGCTATTTTATGCAACAGTAAAGCAATTATGTCAGTTAAGTGAAATAAGTTGACTATTACAAGAAATTAACACACTAAAATCTGCAGCAGTATAATATCTTTGTCAGTTAAATGAAATACGTCAACTATTTCACAGAATTAACAAACTGTTTAACTCAACAGCAGAACATTTAAGAAAGATGATTGATGTTTAGGATTCCTAACTCATTTCTTAGTTTGAAAAACCTGTCATGACCTAGAGGCTTAGTGAAAATGTCAGCTAATTGGTCATTAGTTGAAATGAAATCAATCCTACAATCTTTTTTTTCAATGTAATCTCTTATAAAATGGTGCCTTATTTCAATATGCTTAGTTCTAGAATGCTAAATAGGATTCTTAGTTAGATTGATTGCACTGGTATTATCACAAAGTATGGGAATATCAGAAAGATATAAATCAAAATCACATAGCTGTTGTTTTAACCATAGGATCTGTGCAGTGCAGCTACCAGCAACAATGTATTCAGCTTCAGCTGTAGATAATGCTACACAAGCTTGTTTCTTGCTGATCCATGATATCAAGCAGTTCCCAAAGAGATGGCATGTTCCACTTGTGCTTTTTCTATCTAATTTGCAGCCTGCAAAATCAGAATCAGTATAGCCAACTAAATTTAATTCATTACCAGTGGAATACCATAGCCCAACATTCACTGTTCCTTTGAGATACTTGAGAATTCGTTTTGCTGCAGTGAGATGTGATTCCTTTGGATTGGCTTGAAATCTTGCACATAGACACATAGAAAACATTATGTCAGGTCTGCTAGCTGTTATGTACAGCAAAGAACCAATCAATCCTCTGTACATAGTTGAATCAATAGATTTTCCTTTTTCATCCAAGTCAAGATAGCAACTTGAACACATAGGAGTAGAGGCTTCTTTGCAGCTTTCCATGTTGAACTTCTTCAGTAACTCATTGCAGTATTTTGTTTGATTTACGAATGTTCCATTATGCAGTTGTTTAACCTGCAATCCTAAGAAGAAATTTAACTCTCCCATCATAGACATCTCAAATTCACCTTTCATAGTATCTGCAAATTCTTGGCAAAGAGATTGATTAGATGAACCAAAAATGATATCATCAACATAAATCTGCACTAATATGAGTTCATTATCAACTTTCTTAGTAAAAAGAGTTTTGTCAACAATTCCTCTTTTAAAACCTTGTGATATGAGGAAAGTTGCAAGTCTTTCATACCATTGCCTAGGTGCTTGTTTGAGACCATACAAAGCCTTTTTGAGTTTGTATACATGATTAGGAAGCTTTAAGTCAACAAAACCAGGTGGCTGTTCAACATACACATCTTCATTTATGAAGCCATTTAGAAAAGCACTATTGACATCCATTTGAAAAAGTTTGAAGCCTTTAAGAAAAGTAAATGCAAGCAACAATCTAATAGCTTCTAATCTAGCTACAGGTGCATAGGTTTCATCAAAATCAATGCCTTCTTCTTGATTATAGCCTTTAGCTACTAATCTAGCTTTGTTTATAGTGATTACTCCATTTTCATCAAGCTTGTTCCTAAAAACCCATTTGGTTCCTATAACATTCATATTGTTATTTCTGGGTACAAGAAACCAAACATCATTTCTAACAAACTGATTTAACTCATCAGGCATAGCAGAAATCCAGTTATCATCAAGCAAAGCATCATTTATGTTCTTAGGTTCAATTTGAAATACAAAAGCCATGTGATTACAGAAATCATTTAAAGAATTTCGAGTTGTAACTCCCTCTTCAACATTTCCAATGATGTTATCTAGAGACAATCCTTTTTGAGTTCTCCAGGATTTAGATAAGGCATTGTCTGTTGCAGAGTAGTCGACTGATCCAGAGTTATAGTCGACTGGTTCATCTTGTCTGTCACCATCAACAGATTTTTCTGCATAATCTTCATTCTTTTCTGATTTCTCAGACTTTTCATCATCTTAACCTGCAAGGGAATTACCTTTTCTCTCTTTTTGACATAAGAACTCATCAAATACAACATGAATTGATTCTTCTACAGTTAAGTTCTTTTTGTTAAAAACATGATAGGCTTTGCTATTCATAGAATAACCTAAGAATATACCATCATCAGATTTTTCATCAAACTTGCCTAAAGATGCTTTTCCATTGTTTAATATGAAACACCTGCAACCAAAGACTTTGAAGTATGCAATACTAGGAGTTCTTCCATTCAAAAGTTCATAAGGAGTCTTATCAAGAATTGGTCTTAGCAATACTGTATTAAGCACATAGCAAGCTGTAGAAACTGCATCCGCCCAAAAGTATTTAGGAAGCTTGGATTCACTTAACATGGTTCTTGCACATTCTT
This sequence comes from Lablab purpureus, assembly GCA_030347555.1. Lineage (NCBI taxonomy): Eukaryota > Viridiplantae > Streptophyta > Magnoliopsida > Fabales > Fabaceae > Lablab > Lablab purpureus. The sequence goes on along the minus strand of CM059256.1, from coordinate 26,662,681 downwards.
GAAGTGTTCTATTCTTTCTTTCAACAAATCCATTTTGTTGTGGAGTTCTAGGAGCAGAAAAGTTGTGAGATATGCCATGTTTTGAGCAAAACTTTTCAAAATGAATGTTTTGAAATTCAGTTCGACGATCACTTCTCAAAGAAATAATGTTAAGTTCTTTTTCATTTGAAATAATTTTTGTAAATTTCTTAAATGCATGGAATGTTTCATCTTTGGAAGAAAGAAATAATGTCCAAGTGAATCTTGAAAAATCATCAACAATGACAAGAACATATGAATTATTACCAAGACTTACAGTTTTTGATGGACCAAATAGATCAAGATGTAATAGCTCAAGTGGTCTCCTTGTTGAGATGATGTTCTTTGACTCAAATGAGTTTCTTGATTGCTTTCCTTTTTGGCAATACGCACATACCTTGTCCTTCACGAATTTGACATTTGGAAGGCCTCTAACTAGACTTTTGCAGCTGATTTTGTTTAATAACTGCATGTTAATGTGTCCACATCTTCTATGCCAAAGCCAACCTTCATCTTCTTTTGTCAACAAGCAAATGTTCTTGAGATTTGAGGGCTCAATGTAGCATATATACATTGTTTGTTCTTCTTCCAATGTGCATAATATCTGCAGTTTTACAGTTGTATATAACACAAAATTCTGCATCAAAAGTGACCTTCATGTTGGAATAAATGGCTGAGTTTAAGAGGGGGGGTGAATTAAACTTTCAAAGATTTTCGAAACCCAATGCCCAATTATGAAAAACCAGATTCGAATTGAAGATTTAAACCAGTTTTTATAGGTTCTTGAAATGCTCTTAATCAATTGATCATATACCAAATTCAATTTCAATTCAAACTTCAATTACCGAATGGAAAGAGTTAAAGGGAAGAAGAACAACACAACAGATTTATACTGGTTCACCTTTCAACAAAGGCTACATCCAGTTTCCTAAACAAACAAATTCAATCAATTCACTAAAAACCAGTTTTTACATGAACACTACATGCAAAACCGAAACCAGAAAGCTGCACCAAGTCTTGAACCCTACAAGACTTCTAAACACCTGTAAAACCCTATTACAAGATCTCTTAATCACCCTGATTAAGATACGAACACGCAGCTAACCAACACACACAAAAAGATTGAATAAACCCGGAGTTCTTCAATGCGAAACGAAAAACAGAGCACCAACAGAAAACGAAAAACAGAGCATGCACTTCTTGATTTGATTCGCACTCAATTGAATCTTGATCGTCTTGGAGTGATTAGCAAAATGTTTTAGAGTGTAATAGGAACGTTCTTGCCCAATGGGTTCTTTAGAAAATGTTTCGTCACTTAGTTCTTTGAGTTTCAAGATATATATAGAAAACTGTTAAAACTGATTCTGCAGGAAATAGTCGGTTGAAATCGCGTTTTAGCCGGTTGTTTTCATTAAAACCCATTTTCCAGTGAGCACCCTTTTTCTGGAACTGGAAATCAGTCAGTTGAAATCTCATTTTAACTAGTTATTCCAGAAAACTGGAATTCCTGAAACAAAGCTACCAGGATTTTAACTGGTTTAAATTTCGAAAACAGTCAGCTGAAATTTCCCAAATACAAAGCTTTGAAAAACGAAGAACAGATTAACTAGTTGAAATCAGATTTTTAACCAGTTAAAAATCAGTTAAACCTTTGAAATCATTTTAAAACCTTTTTAAAACATTTCAAAACATTTTAAACTCCAAGACTAAGACCAAGATAGATTGAAATGCATCTTACCACACAACCTAAGACTCTCTAATCCTAAGACAAAATCTTCATTCTTCAAGCACCAACATCTTCATCATTAAAGGTGGTTGGAGACATCAAATCCACTTGAAACCAAGTCTTCAAGTCCAACACTTCATACCTTTTTCACATAATTGACTTATACTTAGCAGATTGTGTTTCAATCCTTCAACAAAAAGTACATCCTTTATCTGTGAAGAAGAGCAGTTTCCTACATCTCTAGAACCTTTGATTTTGCCCTTGCTATTGTCTCCAAAAGTAACAGAACCAGCTTCATATGCCTTGAAATTTATCAGCTTTGATTTGTCACTTGTCATATGTTTATAGCAACCACTATCTAAATACCATAAGGCTCTCTTTGCTCTTTGACAGATCTGCAAAACAAAGTTATTTTAGATATATAGGTCCCCAAAACAGGTTGGGTCCTTTAGAGTTAGGAACAACATATGATTTGGGTTTCCAATAGTATTCACCTCTTGAAATGCCAAAATTCTTGATATAGCAATATCTAGATATATGTCCATTTTTCAAGCAATAAGAACACTTTTTAAATCTGTTACTTGGGTAAGATTTATACTTTGCAACAAGATAATGTTTTGCAGATTTTCCATAACCAAGACCATTTCTATTAGAATACCCATTTTTAGAATCTAGTAGTTGATTAAGTGTATTATGACCAATTTGAAACTTTCCCAATGTTTTAATCAGATAACCAACTTTATTTTAGAGATTTATGCAGTTTTCACACTTTGCAGAATTGATTTTTTCATATTCAGACTTATCAGATATTATTTGGTTTTCCAGTTTCAGGACTTTGTCTTTTAGTTGACTGTTTTCATCTTTCAGTCTACTATTTTGGTTTTCCAGTTCCAGTAATTTGTTTTCTAGCCAGCTCTTTAGTCCTTTTAGTCGATTATTTTGATGATCCAGTTTTTTTGCTTCATCATGTAGTTCTTTGAATGCATCAAACAAGGTGTCATAATTCTCACTAATATCAGAATCACAAATACTCACTTGGCTAGATGTTTCTTCATTCGCAACAAGGCATAGATTGGCTTGATTTTCAGATTCAAAATCTAAAGTTGATGATTTGCTAGAATCACTTTCATCCCAGACCATGTATGCTTTCTTGCCTTTCTTGAAATGAGAAACACGTTTCTCTTTGTCTCTTCTTTCCTTTCTTTCTGGGCTTCTTTCTTTTCTTTGATTCAAGAGAGGACAATCTATCTTGACATGTCCTAGCTTCCCACAATTAAAGCAAGAGAAATTAGAGGAATTGAAATCAGATTTTCTGGTGTACCTTTTTTGATTTTCTTCAAATCTGTCTTTTGGGTTATTCTTCTTCTTTAGGAACTTTCCAAACTTCTTAACCAGCATTGCAAATTCTGTACTATCATTTTCTTTCTCTTCATCACTCTTTAAGAATTCCTTGGCTTTTAGTGCAAGACTCTTGTTCTTTTTATCAGAACTCTCCAGCTGATCAAGCCTGCTCAACTCCAGTTCATGTTCCCTCAGTTTCCCAAACAAGGTGATTGTATTCATGACATATAGGTCCTTTGTTTCAATGATTGCAGTAACTTTCGGTTGCCAGCTTCTACTTAGGCACTTGAGAACCTTAATGTTGAGTTCTTCATCATCAAATTTCTTTCCCAAACCCAGCAGATGGTTCACTATATGTGTAAAGCGTTTCTGCACATCTTGGATGCTCTCTCCAGGTTGCATCCTAAACATTTCATACTCTTGGATAAGGGTGTGCTTTCTTGCTCTCTTTACCTCTGATGTACCTTCATGGGTAACTTGTAGAATATCCCACATTTCTTTTGTTGTTGTGCATTGAGAGACCCTAAAAAACACATCAAGATTGATGTGATCTCAATTCATGAAAAATCTCAACTCATGCAAGGAGGAGTCACCACAAGAAAATAAGAAAAGGAAAATATGAAAGAAAAGCTTACAAAGAAATTTTGAAGAAAAGGAAGGAAGAAAATCAAGGAGAATGTACAAGAAGCTTGAAGAAGAGATTAGAAATATTAATAACTCTTGTAATTTCCTTGTAAATAAAAATAGAGTTAGTTTTGTGTCTTTCTTTGAAATAGAAATAAGAGGCTACTTGTTTGGACACATGGATAGTATAAAAAACAAGGGCCTTGTTTGGGAAGCTCTGGAGCATCTTCCAAACATGGCCTAACCTTTTAGAATTCCACCCATGTGCATGCATTTTCGTTTTCCCCTCTATATAAGGGTGTAACTCTCATTTGTAACATAACTTTGAAGATTAATTGAGAGCAAGAGCTAATTCTCTTTGAAGTTCAAGAGGTAAGCCTCATTTCTAGAATCTTATCTTGAGTTTTCCATAATTCAAGTGGTGATTGTCCTTTGCACTTATCTTTCTTTATGAAAGTGGCGTGTTCTTCATTCTCTTGTCTTCTCCATGTTTTCTCTTTTCATTTTCTTGAATGTTCTTCATAGCTGCACCTTTACTCTTCATTTTAATCAATTTTCCACCGATTAAAATGTTTGTTTTCACTTCCTATGGCCTCCTATGACATGTATCTTGATTTTAATCGGTTGAAACATCTTAAAACTTGATTTTCTTGAGTTTGCACCGATTAAATTCATCAACAAGGGGCTGGTTTCGTTTTTTTGCCATTTGCACCGATTAAAATGTTTGTTTTGATCTTCTATGGCTTCCTATGGGTTCTATCTTGAATTTAATCGGTTGAATTGAATTGTTTTGCAATTTCTAAGTGTGGGCCGAATTTGAACCTTAACATTTGGGGAAAAATCTGATTTCATGTTCTTCCATGTAATTTTACATGTTATTTTGATTCCATATGCCTATACACATGTTTGATAGATCCTACATTACTTGTAATGCCTCCTAGGCATCCATCAAAGATTTAGAGCATATGTTAAAATGTTTTTGGCCTTACTGTCAAACTGAGCTTTTCTGTTCTCTGCATCAGTCCATGTTTCCCATGGCTTTTCAATCAATTCTCCATCTTCAGCCTTCACTGTTGGAATGAAAGGACCATTAATCACTGCATCCCAAACGCCTCTATCAACAGATTCGAAGAATATCTTCATTCTGGCTTTCCAGAAGGGGTAGTTCGCTCCAACAAAGAGTGGAGGTCTGTTGGTAGATGCTCCTTCAGCAAAGGGTAGCTTATCACCCATCTTGGATCTTTCCTGAGTAGCTTTCAATTACCTGCTCATGATACCAATTGTTAGGTGCGAAAATATATCAAGAAGGGGGGGTTGAATTGATATATGAATTTATTTCAAAACTGTTTCATTTTCAGAATTTTACTGATGCAGTTCAGAGCAAAATAGTTGACTGATTATTGTGAATTAGCTTGTTAGTTCAACATGCAGATATTAAGAGATGATAAAGGATAAGAAAGATAACACCAGGGATTATACTGGTTCGTTCTTTATGCAAGAACTACATCCAGTTGGTGATCTGTAACTCTAACAGATCTTAATCACTATCAAATTTGAAGTCTTTACAAACAACCTTTCTAAAGACTAAAAGAAACACAAAGATCCTATTCTAAACTCTATAGAACAGATCTTTAAACCCTGACTCACACTGAGTCAATGTGATCATCCGGATCACAGATAACTGGGTTCGTAAACCCACTAAGAAATCTCTACCCAGAGATCAAAAGATTACAATGAAAAGTGAAAACAAGATTCTTCTTGAAAAGCTAAAACTGTAAACGAATTCTGCAGATTCTTTCTTACTCTAATATTTTGCAACTTTGTATGTATTCTCTTGTGTCCTTTCGCACTCAGATTTGTCCTTGAAAGTTGTATTTATAGGCAAGGAGAAGAGCTTTGGGTCGTGCTCTGTTGAGAGGCTCAAAAACGCGTTCTGCTATTTTCTGCATAAAAGAGGTCCTGGAACGAAATAGTTGACTAAACAATAGATCAGTTAGCTATTTTCATTAAAATCATATTCTTGATACATTAATGATAATAGTCAACTAACATAATAGAATCAGTAGACTAATTGATGATTAACATAAACAGCAGGCTATTATATTTCAATTAGCTAACTATAAAAAGATAATCTAACATCTAATCACAATCATAATCATTCATCAAAGTTCCAGAATATCCTTAAACATCATCAAATCATCATCAAATAAAAATCATAAACAAACTCCATTTTGTTGTGGAGTTCTAGGAGCAGAAAAATTATGAGATATGCCATGTTTTGAGCAAAACTTTTCAAAATGAATGTTTTGAAATTCTGTTCCATGATCACTTCTCAAAGAAACAATGTTAAGATCTTTTTCGTTTGAAATAATCTTTGCAAATTTCTTAAATGCATAGAAAGTTTCATCTTTAGAAGATAGAAATAAGGTCCAAGTGAATCTTGAAAAATCATCAACAATGACAAGAACATAGGAATTGTTACCAAGACTTACAATTCTTGATGGACCAAAAAGATCAAGATGTAATAGCTCAAGTGGTCTTCTTGTTGAGATGATGTTCTTTGACTCAAAGGAGTTTCTTGATTGCTTTCCCTTTTGATAATATGCACAAACTTTGTCTTTCACGAATTTGACATTCGGAAGGCCTCTAACAAGGTTTTTGCAGTAGATTTTGTTTAAAAACTGCATGTTAATGTGTCCACATCTTCTATTCCAAAGCCAACCTTCATTTTCTTTGGTCAACAAGCATATATTCTTGAGATTTGAGGATTCAATTTCCAGCATATATACATTGTTTGTTCTTCTTCTAATGTGCACAATATCTGCAGATTTACAATTGTATATGACACAAAATTCTGCATCAAAAGTGACCTTCATACCTTTGTCACATAGTTGACTAATACTCAGCAGATTGTGTTTCTATCCTTCAACAAAAAGAACATCTTTTTATCTATGAAGAAGAGCAGTTTCCAACATCTCCAGAACCTTTAATTTTATCTTTGCTATCATCTCCAAATGTAACAGAACCAACATCATATTCCTTGAAATTGATTAGCTTTAATTTTTCACCTATCATATGTTTAGAGCAACCACTATCTAAATACCATAAAGCTCTCTTTGCTCTTTGACAGATATGCAAAACAAATTTAGTTTAGATATATAGGTCCCCAAAATAGGTTGGGTCCTTTAGAGTTAGGAATAACAGATGATTAGGGTTTCCAATAGTATTCTCCTCTTGAAATGCCAAAATTTTTTATATAGCAGTATTTAGATGTATGTCCAGTTTTTAAGCAATAAAAACACTTTTTAAATCTGTTATTTGTGAAAGATTGATATTTAGCTGCTGGATAATGTTTTACAGACTTTCCATACCCAAGACCATTTCTATTTGAGTAACCAATTTGAGAGTTTAATAGTTGATCAAGAGTATTTTGTCCCAATTGAAACTTTCCTAATGTTTTTATCAGATAAACAACTTTATCTTAAAGATTTTTGCAGTTTTCACACTTAGCAGGATTGATTTTATCACATTCAGACTTATCAGATTCGATCTGGTTTTCCAATTCCAAAACTCTGTTTTTCAGCCAACTATTTTCATCTTTTAGTATGCTAATCTTGTTTTCCAGTTCCAGTATTATGTTTTCTAGCCAACTATTTAGTCCTTTTAGTCGGTTAATCTGATGATACTGCTTTCTTGCTTCATCATGCAGTTCTTTAAATGCCTCTAATAAGGTATCATAATTCTCACTGAGATCAGTTTCACAATTACTCACTTGGCTTGAAGTTTCAGCATTTGCAACAAGGCATAAATTTGCTTGATTTTCAGATTCAAAATCTGAAGTAGATGACCTACTAGATTCACTTTCATCCCAAGCCATGTAGGCTTTCTTTCCTTTCTTGAAGTGAGGATTTCATTTCTCTTTGTCTTTTCTTTCTTTTCTTTTTGGGCTTCTTTCTTTTCTTTGATTCATGAGAGGACAATCCATCTTAACATGTCCTAGCTGCCCACAGTTGAAACAAGAGAAATTAGAAGAATTAAAATCGGATTTTCTTGTGTACCTTTTCTTTTGATCTTGAAATCTGTCTCTTGAGTTGTTCTTCCTCTTTAGAAACTTTCCAAACTTCTTTACAACCATGGCAAATTCTGTACTGTCATTTTCATTTTCCTCTTCATCACTCTTCAAGCATTCTTGTTAGCATATTTCAAGACCAAGTGTTGATGAAGTTCTCCAGATATTTCATGAAGATTTAAAGTGCTCTAATCAACATTAAAGACTTGTGTCATCTCACAAAGGAAGGTTGCTAGATGGAAAAGCAAAGGCATAAAGAGTGATAAAAGCTTTCAAGAGAGAAGATTGATGAAGATTTTCTCAAGAGCTGAAGTTTCTAGTTTAGAAGGTTCTGTTTTGGGTGATGGATGAAAAGAGTAAGTCATAAATCCCATTCAAGACCTTTCCAAACCTGAGAGCAAGTTGTTTTCTCGCAAAAACGTTTTTCTACGCTTTTAATCGATTATGATACGTAGTCTAATCGATTATTTCACTTAAAATTTGAATCAAAATTGTTTAACGAACTAAATAATCGATTAAGTGTTTTTGATAATCGATTATATTGATTCTGGGTTAATATAATCGATTATGGCCTTAATCTAATCGATTATATCATGCAAAATGAGTTTTCTAGTTTTTAACTCTGATATAATCGATTAAGCGTTTTAGATAATCGATTAAATAAGTCGTTTTTGCGAATTCAATGCTAAATCAACCTAAGAATGGAAACTTTGATGTATTTTCGAATTATAAAATGAAAGAGAATGTCTTAGGTTCAACACATCTGAAAACAACACAATATTCAAAGTGTTCTTGCGCCTTAGTTTTTCGAAACTGCTTTCTTGCTCTCTCAAGGTTGATAAAAGTCTTTGGAAGTGGTGATCTTTGTGCTTAAGCTTTCTATCCAGCACTATATCAGGTGTATTCTTTTTACTGTTTTTCTAAACGGGAAAATTCATCCCTTGGATCTGTTCTAAGGGAGGTGTGTTCATCTCTTGTGTGTCAAGAGAGGTGGGAATCATCCTCAATGTGTCTGAGGAGGTGTTTCATCCTTAGTGTGTCTAAGGAGGTGTTTTCCTTTATCTTTATTTGTTATTGCATGAATTGGTGTTTGTAATTTCAATTAAAGATAATTGGGTGATCATCACGCATTTGTGGTGATTGGGAACTGGACGTAGGATTGGCTTAATCCGAACCAATATAATTCTCTGTGTTCTTTCTCTTTCCCTATCTCTTTTTATTGTGGATCATATTAACAATTGCAATTCAAACTGCGCTAATCTAAGATTAAGGATAATCCACATCCTGGTTTTAAAACATTTATTTAAAATCTGGAAAATTATTTTAAAGGGAAAAAGTTTCTTAAAAATCCAATTCACCCCCCCTCTTGGTTTTTACATTGCCGTCTACATTTAACAATTCTTTGGCTTTCAAGGCAAGGCTCTTGTTCTTCTTGTCAGAATTTTCCACCTAGTCAAGTCTACTCAATTCCAGTTCATGCTCCCTCATTTTCCCAAACAATGTAGTTGTATTCATAACAGATAAGTCCTTTGTTTCAATAATAGCAGTGACCTTTGGTTGCCAACTTCTATTTAGGCACTTTAGAACCTTAATGTTGAGTTCTTCATCATCAAATTTCTTTCCCAGACCCAGCAAATGGTTTACAATATGAGTAAAACGTTTATGAACATCTTGGATACTCTCTCCAGGCTGCATCCTAAACAATTCATATTCTTGAGTGAGAGTGTGCTTTCTTGCTCTCTTAACTTTTGATGTGCCTTCATGGGTGACTTGTAGGATATCCCACATTTCTTTTGCAGTTTCACATTGAGAAATCCTGAAAAATTCATCAAGATTTAAAGCAGAAGTTAGAATGTTTTTGGCCTTACAATCGAATTGTGCTTTCTTGTTTTCTGCATCAGTTCATGTCTCCCATGGTTTTTCAGTTATTGTTCCATCTTCAGCCTTCAATTTTGGAATGTATAGGCCATTGATCACAGCATCCCAAACACCTCTATCTACAGATTCAAAGAAAATCTTCATCCTTGCTTTCCAGAAGGGGTAGTTTGCTCCAACAAAGAGTGATGGTCTGTTGGTAGATGCTCCTTCAGCAAAGGGAAACTTATCAACTATCTTGGATCACTCTTGAATATCTTTCAATTACTTGCTCTGATACCAATTGTTAGACACAGAGATATATCAAGAAAGGGGGGGATGAATTGATATTGGATTTTCTTTGAAAACTGTTAAGTTTCAGATTTTTCTGATGCTGTCAAGAACAGATTAGTTAACTGATTTAAGAAAAATAGTCGATTAGTTCTATCAGACAATTATTAAAGAGGATAAAAGAAGAGAAAGAATGCACAAGAATTTATACTGGTTCACTCTTTTTCAAGAGCTACATCCAGTTTCGATCTGTAACACTAACAGATCTCAAATCACTAAAATGATCAAGTCTTTACAAGAACCGCTCTTCTAAAGACTACCAAAACCACAAAGATGAAATTCTAAACCTTATAGAATTCAATCTAACCCAGACTCCAAGTTTGCAGTGATCACCCAAGTCACCAAGATACAGGTTTCGTAACCCCACAAAGCGATCTCAACACAGAGAACAAAAACAATTCAGAAAAATGCTAATCAAGACTCTCTTCTTGATTCTTTCTAAAGCTGAATCTTTCAAAGATTTTTGAGTAAGCTTTTCTTGATTCTCTCTTCTCTGTTCTCTCTCTTTTCTTTTTGTTATTCTTTTCGTGTTTGAATCTCCCACGAGACTTCAATTTATAGGGAAAGAGATGAGCTTCAAATAGGCGCTATTCTGTTTTCTGCATACTGGAAGGCCTGGAACAAAATAATCGACTAAACAGCGAAATAGTTAGCTTATTTCATTAAAAGCACATTCGTGACATATTAATGAAAATAGTCGACTAATATATAAGAATTAGTTGACTAATTGAAGGTTAATGAAAACAGCAGATTAATATAACAGAATTAGCTAACTAGTAACAGATAATCTAACAGCTATTCAAAAATTGCATAATCATCAATTAATCACCAATGTTCCAGCAACATCATCAAATAAAAAATCATCAACAATATGATTGCCCAATCTAGGACAGAGGATGAGCATATTGTTAATCTACGGAGGTTGTTTAGGAGGTTAAGGAAGTTTAAGCTTAGACTAAACCCCGCTAAATGCACTTTTGGCGTGAAATTTGGAAAATTGTTAGGGTTTGTAGTAAGCCAAAAAGGAATAGAAGTTGATCCCGACAAGGTGCAAGCATTTCTAGAAATGTCAGCACCGTGCACAGAAAAAGAAATTTGTGGTTTCTTAGGTAGATTAAACTACATTGGTAGATTTATCTCCCAGCTAACTGCCACATGTGAGCCAACATTCAAGTTGTTGCGCAAGAATCACGTCATGGAGTGGAATGAAGATTGTCAAACAACATTTGAGAAAATCAAACAATATTTACGAGAGCCTTTGATACTACTCCCACCAATATCAGGGAAACCCCTTATACTATATTTGACAGTATTGGATGAATCAATGGGTTGTGTTTTGGGTCAACATGATGAGACAGGTAAAAAGGAGCATGCTATTTATCAGTTAAGTAAGAAATTCACAAGTTGTGAGAAAAGATATTCTTTGTTAGAGAGAACTTGTTGTGCATTAGCATGGGCGTCTCACCGGCTAAGACAATATATGTTGAGTCACACCACTTGGTATCTAAAATGGACCCAATCAAGTATATTTTTGAGATACCAGCCCTTACTGGTAGAATAGCTCGATGGCAGATGTTATTGTTAGAATATGACATCCTATGTGTCACCCAAAAAGCTGTCAAAGACAGTGCTTTAAAAGAATACTTGGCTCACCAACCCATCAATGATTATCAACCCATGCAACCTGAGTTTCCTAATGAAGATATTTTAGCTCTCTTTGATGAAAGCAAAATTGTTTCAGATAAGAACAAATGGACATTATTCTTTAATGGAGCCTCAAATGCATTAGGACATGGAATTGGGGCAGTACTCATATCTCCAGAAAACCAATAAATTCCAATGATAAAGAGGTTGTGTTTTAGTTGTACTAACAATGTCATAGAATATGAAGCCTATGCTATGGTGTTCAGGCAACAATTGAATCAAAAGCGAAAAATTTAGAAGTATATGGTGATTTAGCATTGGTCATCCACCAATTGTGAGAAGAATGGGAAACAAGGGATAAAAAATTGATCCCTTATCAGGCCTACATCAAAGGATTGATGGAGTATTTTGATACAATTATATTTCACCATATTCCTAGAGAGGATAATCAGTTGGATGATGCTTTAGCCACCTTGTCATCAATGTTTGAACTAAATCAAGATGAAAAACTGTCATTGATAAGAATTGAGAGTCATGAACAACCTTCCTGTTGCTTTTCAATTGAAGAGGAGTTAGATGGGAAACCTTGGTATTTTGATATTAAACACTACCTCAAAGATCGAGAATATCCCGAAATAGCCTCCGAAAATGATAAGAGGAAATTAAGAAGACTAGCCTCAAGTTTCCTACTAAATGGAGATGTTCTTTATAAGAGAAATCACGATATGGTACTCCTCATATGCGTTGATGCAAAAGAGGCAGAACAAATATTAAGGGAAGTTCACGAGGGGTCTTTTGGAACTCATATGAACGGGCATGCCATGGCAAGAAAGATTTTAAAGGTCGGTTAATTCTGGCTAACAATGAAAATGATTGTTGCATCCATGTGCGAAGATGTCACAAGTGTCAGGCATATGCTGATAACATCAATATGCCACCTACACAATTGAACGTTTTAACAACACCATGGCCTTTCTCAATGTGGGGAATAGACGTTATTGGGGCTATAGAGCCAAAAGCCTCAAATGGACATCGCTTCATCTTAGCCGCAATTGATTATTTTACCAAGTGGGTTGAGGCTGCTTCATACATCAAAGAAATATATACAACAAAAATTTGTCTTTTTGTTCTATCTCATGCACCCATGAATCTTCATGTCTCATTGACATTTACATCTGCATATCAAGCCTAGCTTATGACTGGCACATGCATATCAAGCCTAGCTTATGACTGGCACCTGCATATCAAGTCCAGCTTACGACTGACACCTGGACATCAAGCCCAATTTACGACTGACACCTGCATATGAAGCACAACTTATGATTGGCACAGGCATATCAAGCCCAGCTTACAATTGGAACCTGCATATCAAGCCCAGCTTATGATTGACACCTGCATACTAAGCCCAACTTATGACTGGCACCTGTATACTAAGCCCAGCTTACGACTGACATTGTCTTGTATTTTTTTGCATATCAAACTCAGCTTACGACTGACACCCGCATACTAAGTCTAGCTTACGATTGTCACTATCTTGTATTCTTTTGCATATCAAGCCCAGCTTCCGACTGACACCATCATACTAAGCCCAACTTGAGAATGACACTCACATGTTCCACATATCAAACCCAGTTTATGATTGACACTTGCATTCCGAAGCAGGATTTCATGGGCATTTACATATAAATTTGAACGAAATTAGTGTTTCTATCTTTACTTAACATTTACTATAACAATATGAAAACACTTATTTTCATATTATCAAGTAAAGTTAAATAAAGAGGGGCAACTGTCAACACTCCATTTCGTCTGGAAAATAATAAAGATAGGAAACTAATGAAATAGACTTAACTTTAAAAATATAAAGAAAAATTAAAAATATTAAATAAAAATAAAGATGAGTAAACAAATAATAATAAAATAGAAATATTTTTATAAAAAGAAAATATGTTTTTTTATAATAAAAATATTTTCTTTTTTATTTAACATATATGTATATATAATAAAATAATATGATAATTTAAAATAAAAAAGGAGAGAGTTTGTAATTTAAATATATCATAAATTCTTTTTTTTTATTTTTTATTTTTTATTTTATTTTTCTGTTTTTTCTTTTTCTCCTCCTTTTTAGGTGATTTTTACTCTTCCACAACTTCCACTTTCTCAAAACCTCCACTCTTTCTAGAAGACTTATTCTCCTTATATTTCTCCACTACCTATATCCCACTAACTTTCAAATATTCAGTTTTTTATTTTTTTATTTATTTTATTTTATTTCTCTCTCTTCACCCAACTCATATAAATAGGGATACAAGAGTAGAAAGAGGAGATTTTGTTTTTTTTAGAAAGAAGGAGAAAAAACCTAAAGTAAAGAAGGGAGATTTTTTATTGTTTTTGAGAAAGAAGGAGAAAAAACCTAGAATTGAGAAAGGGAGATAAATGTTTTCTTAAAGGAGAGAACATGAAAGAAAGAGAGAACACAATTTTTTTCTTCTTTCTAAAGAGAACATAAGACTCAAAGAAAGGAGATAGGAGAATATTGAAACATCAAGAGAAGCCTTGTTGAGGATTTGTCAAGAAAGGAAGTCCTTATAGGAATTTTTCTCATTTCATATATTTAACATATTATATATACATATATCCAATTGTTATTATGGGTGCAAACGGGTACTTGTTTTTGCAATAATTATATTTTCATTAATGAGTAGATTGCATTAAATAAGAGTTATCTTCCTAGCTTTTAGTATATTAATTGTTGGTTTGGATTCAAAATTCTTGATGGTTAGTACAATATAGGATGATAAATCTAGTTCTTTCCTTCCTAATTTTACATCTATGACTTAAGGATTCTTCTCTTGATGAAACATATTTAATGTATTGAGTTTTTTTATCTTATTAATTATGATGTGATAATAAATTATAAAAATTTCGTATTAAAATTTACTTAATTCTTGATAGTAGTTTTGATATAGAGGTGTATTTTACTTCATCTTGATATATGAAATTATTAATTAAATATATTATCATGTGTACTATTTTTTTTAATCTAATTGTGTAACTTATAATATATATATATATATATATATATATATGACTATACACATCATCTTATATCTAGTGTCTATTAATTAAATATGTATTTATATTTTAACATGATAAAAAAAGAGTTTTCCCTTATTAATTATTTTTTATTATTATTTCTACACTATTCATAAATTAAAGCAAATAATTTAGATATATGTATGATCATACACATCATCTTATATCTTGTATTTTTAAACTTTAAAAAATAATTATTTAAAATTTAGAAATAATTTAAATATAATAAATTAAAGTAAATCATTTAGATATATGTATGATCATACACATCACCTTACATCTTGTATTTTTAAACTTTAAAAAATAATTATTTAAAATTTAGAAATAATTTAAATATAATCAATTAAAGCAAATCATTTAGATATATGTATGTGTTAGATTCAGAGATATATCAAGAAGCGGGGATGAATTGATATAGGATTTTCTTCGAAAACTGTTAAGTATCAGATTTTTCTGATGCTGTCAAGAACAGATTAGTTTACTAATTTCAGAAAATAGTTAGTTCTATCAAAAACTTATTAAAGAAGATTAAAGAAGAGAAAGAATGCACAAGAATTTATACTGGTTCACTCTTTTTCAAGAGCTACATCCAGTTTCGATCTGTAACACTAACAGATCTCAATACACTAAATGATCAAGTCTTTACAAGAACCCCTCTTCTAAAGACTAACAAAACCAAAAAGATGAAATTCTAAACACTATAGAATTCAATCTAACCCAGACTCACACCAAGTCTACAGTGATCACCCCAATCACCATAATACAGGTTTTGTAACTTCACAAAACAATCTTGAACCAGAGAACAATACAATTCAGACTACACTAATGAAAACCCTCTTCTTGATTCTTTCTAAAGCTGAATTCTTCAAAAGATTTGAGAGAAAGCTTTTCGTGATTCACTCTTCTATGTTCTCTCTCTGTTCTTTCGCCCTTTGAATCTCCCATGAGACTTGTATTTATAGAGAAAGAGATAAGCTTCAATCAGGCGTTATTATGTTTCTGTCATACTGGAAGGCCTGGTACAGAATAGTCAGTTAACAGCGAAATTGTTAGCTTATTTCATTAAAAACACATTCCAGACATATTAATGAAAATAGTCAACTAATATATCAGAATTAGCTGACTAATTAAAGATTAATGAAAATAGCATACTAATATATCAGAATTAGCTAACTAATAACAGATAATCTAACAGCTATTCAAAACTGCATAAACACCAATTAATCACCAATGTTCCAACAACATCATCAAATCAAATTCATCAACAAACTCCCCTTATTTGATGATGGCAACCTGCAAAACCTGTTGAAATCAAAGAGAATAGATGGAAGATTATCTCCCCCTTTGACATTAGCAAATAGGTGCAGATTAAGCAGATTATATAAGCAATGTTTGAATAATGCAGAAATATAAGTGCAGATTATGTTATAGACCCATGAATTGTTCATAAAGCAACATCATAAAAACGAAAATATGAAAGGCATTTAAAACAACATATATTAAACTGCATCTTCATGATCATCATCCTCATCATCTTCATCATCATCATTACCAGCATCCTCATCCATGGCAACAGCAGTTCCAGAGGTTCCTTCAAAGCTTTCAACAGAAACTTGAATCTCAGCAAGTTGTTGTTGTATGAGTTCAATCTCATAATCAATGTTTGTGAACCTTGCAACCATGGTTTCATGAGTGTTTCGCTGCATAGAACCAAGATCATTAAGACGTGTAATAAGCATTCTTTCAAATTCAAATAAAGGGATTCCTTGGTATGCAGGAGGAGCTGTATATGGAACCATCTGATATGCAGAGTAGTCTTGAGGATTCCTTGAAGAGTTATCAACATGAATTGATGATCTAGGTGCAGAGGAGGATGAGCCAGCTTCAAAAACCCATTCATCATCAATCTTTGTCAGCCCCATTTTCCTAAGGTAATAGTTGTCAAAGATGTGCTTATGATTGATAATCCTGGTTGTATCTCCTTCAGTGGAAATATTGAAGTGGTCCAGAACTTTGGAAATGAAGATTGCATAGGGAAGCTTGTGATCATTAAGTCGCTTTGCCTTGAACATGTGCCCTTTGATGACATAGATCCAATTGACTTTTATATTATTCTTCAGGCAATGTATCAAGGCCAGATCCTCTTCCATCAGCTGTGCGTGATTGCTCCCCCTGGGTGTGAGCTACCAAGCTATTATGAAGGCAAGAAGTCTTTCATCATGTTTGATCTTCCCCACTTGGAATTTCTGCATAGCTTCTTCAACATTTCTCATACAGGACTTGAATGCAGATTCTTTGTTGAATTCAGGCACAGAGGAAGTATTTCCTTTACTTATCTTGACACCATCATTCTTCAAGCCAACTAGTCTTCTCCATAAGGAGTTGTCAATCCTAATTTCTTTTCCTTTGACTTGAGAAACCAACATATTGTTTTCTGCTTTCAGATTAGCATAGAAAATCTTAATCAAATCACTATAGAAATTACCTTCCATCTCAACAAAGTGCCTCAAGCCTTGAGTTTGAAGAGCATTCTTAACAAATATCAAATTTTCATTATTCAGCCAAGTGAACTTGAGGATCTTGGGTATCAACACCAACTTTCTTTGCATTTTCAACTCCAATGATTCAATAGTTTCAGCATCTTCTTCATGTTCAGACTCAGCTTCGTCTTCTGATTAATTCTCTTCATCATGCACAGGAGAAAGGATCCTTACACGAACTTTGTACCTCTTAGAAGGTTGTCCCATAGCTGGGATTGAAGGTGCAGCAGCAGATGCAGGATTTCTGATGGACTGTGCAGGAGAACCAGAGGTTGATCCTCTGTTGCGAGTTTGAGCTTTCCCAACTGGAGTCTCAGAAATTTGGGTTGGCATTCTGGTTCTAGATGACCCTTCTTAGCCTCTGAACAACATTTACTAAAGGTGCATCTGAATCATCATCACTTTCAATCAAGAAATAGTCATTAGAAGACATTTTTGTGAAGAATTGTAGTGATAGTATGATGCACAGAAATAATATGTATTATGCAGATGAACCAGTTTAATAGGAAATGATTGAGTAGCTTGGTCAAAAGCACAATAACTGTGAGAATATTTTGAACAGATATCCACTCAATCATAGATGCTAATGGACAGAAAATGCAGAAGGAATATATTGAGAAATGGAAGTTCAGTTTGGAAAACCAATAAAGCATTCTCACATGTATCTATAAATGTTAAGCATTCTCACATGTATCTATAAATGTTTCAGCTTTGAAAAATAGTGCACCCAAGTACGAATTGATTTTAGACAGATTTGGTTCAATTGGAATTGAAAGAATTAAACTAGTTTGCTTGAATAACTAATTGAATTCAGTTGCAGTAAATGAAATCAGTCAACTAGTCAAAGAAATTAATAGACTAAACTGACAGCAATTATAGCAGTGAGCTCATTAAATGAAATAAGTCAGTTATTTCAAAGAAATTAACAAACTATATTATGCAGCAGTATAGCATTTTTGTCAGTTAAATGAAATAAGACAACTATTTCAAAGAATAAACAAACTATATTCTGCAGCAGTATAACATTTTTGTCAATTAAATGAAATAAGTCAACTATTTCAAGAAAATTAACAAACTATATAATGCAGCAGTAGAACATTTAAGACAGATTCTTAATGTTTAGGATTCCTAATTCATTTCTTAATTTGAAAAACCTGTCATGACCTAATGGCTTAATGAAAATATCAGCTAGTTGGTCATTTGTTAAAATGAAATCGATCCTACAATCTTTCTTTTCAATATGATCTCTTATGAAATGATGCCTAATTTCAATATCTTTTGTTCTAGAGTGCTGAATGGGATTTTTTGTTAGATTAATTGCACTAGTATTATCATAAAGAATAGGAATATCAGATAAGTGCAAATCAAAATCACATAGTTGCTGTTTTAACCAGAGTATTTGTGCGGTGCAACTTTCAGCAGCAATGTATTCAGCTTCTGCTGTTGATAATGCAACACAAGCTTGTTTCTTGCTGGTCCATGATATCAAGCAATTCCCAAATAGATGGCATGTTCCACTTGTGCTCTTTTTATCCAATTTGCAACCTGCAAAATCAGAATCAGTATATCCAACTAGATTCAGTTCATTACCAGTGGAATACCATAGCCCAACATTCACTGTTCCTTTGAGGTATTTGAGAATTCATTTTGCAGCAGTGAGATGTGATTCCTTTGGATTGGCTTGATATCTTACACATAAGCACACAACAAACATGATATCTGGTCTGCTAGCTATTATATAAAGCAAGGAACCAATTAATCCTCTGTACATGGTTGCATCAACTAATTTTCCTTTTTCATCCATGTCAAGATAACAATTTGAAGACATAGGAGTAGAGGCTTCTTTGCAGCTTTCCATACTAAACTTCTTCAACAGCTCATTGCAGTATTCTGTTTGATTGATGAATGTACCACTTGGCAATTGTTTAACCTGCAGTCCTAAGAAGAAATTTAACTCTCCCATCATGGACATGTCAAATTCACCTTTCATAGTATCTGTAAATTCTTGGCATAGAGATTGATTAAATGAACCAAAAATGATATCATCAACATAAATCTGCACTAATATGAGTTCATTATCAACTTTCTTAGTAAAAAGAGTTTTGTCAATAACTCCTCTTTTAATGCCTTGTGATATGAGGAAAGTTGTAAGTCTTTCATACCATTGTCTAGGTGCTTGTTTGAGACCATACAAAGCCTTTTTCAGTTTGTATACATGATTAGGAAGTTTAAAATCAACAAAACCAGGTGGTCATTCAACATATACATCTTCATTAATGAATCCATTTAAGAAAGCACTCTTGACATCCATTTGAAAAAGTTTGAAACCTTTAAGACAAGCAAAAGCAAGTACCAGTCTAATAGCTTCTAATCTAACTACAGGAGCATAGGTTTCATCAAAATTAATACCTTCTTCTTGATTATAGCCTTTAGCAACTAGTCTAGCTTTGTTTCTAGTGATTATCCCATTCTCATCAAGTTTGTTTCTAAACACCCATTTAGTTCCTATAACATTCATATTGTTCTTTCTAGGTACAAGAAACCATACATCATTTCTGATAAACTGATTTAATTCATCATGCATAGCAGAAATCCAATTATCATCAAGCAAGACATCATTGATATTCTTAGGTTCAATTTGAGACACAAAAGCCATATGATTGCAGAAATCATTTAAAGAATTTCGAGTTGTAACTCCCTTTTCAACGTTTCCTATGATCTTGTCCAGTGATAATCCTTTTTGAGTTCTCTAGGATTTAGACAATACATTGTTTGTTGCAGAATAGTCAACTATTCCAGAGTTATAGTCAACTTTTTCAATTCGTCTGTCAGCATCAGCAGATTTTTCTGCATAATCATCACTCTTTTATGATTTTTCAGACCTTTCATCATCTGTACCTGCAAGAGAATAACCTTTTCTCTCTTTTTGACATAAGAACTCATCAAATACAACATGAATTGATTCTTCTACAGTCAAATTCTTTTTGTTGAATACACGATAGGCTTTACTATGTATAGAATATCCTAAGAATATACCATCATCAGCTTTTTCATCAAACTTGCCTAAAGATGTTTTTCCATTGTTTAATATGAAACACCTGCAACCAAAAAATTTAAAGTATGCAATACTAGGAGTTCTACCATTCAATAGTTCATAAGGAGTCTTATTGAGAATTGGTCTTATCAATACCCTATTAAGCACATAACAAGCTGTGGAAACTACATCTGTCCAAAAATACTTAGGAAGCTTAGATTCACTTAACATAGTTCTAGCACATTCTTGAAGTGTTCTATTCTTTCTTTCAACAAATCCTTTTTGTTGTGGACTTCTAGGAGCAGAAAAATTGTGAGATATGCCATGTTTTTGAGCAAAACTTTTCAAATTGAATGTTTTGAAATTCTGTTCCATGATCACTTCTCAAAGAAACAATGTTAAGATCTTTTTCATTTGAAATAATCTTGGTAAATTTCTTAAATGCATAGAAATTTTCATCTTTAGAAGATAGAAATAATGTCCAAGTGAATCTTGAAAAATCATCAACAATGACAAGAACATAGGAATTGTTACCAAGACTTACAGTTCTTGATGGACCAAAGAGATCAAGATGTAATAGCTCAAGTGGTCTTCTTGTTGAGATGATGTTCTTTGACTTAAAGGAGTTCCTTGATTGCTTTCCCTTCTGACAATATGCACAGATTTTGTCTTTCATGAATTTGACATTTGGAAGGCCTCTAACAAGGTTTTTGCAGCAGATTTTGTTTAATAACTACATGTTAATGTGTCCACATCTTCTATGCCAAAGCCAACCTTTATTTTCTTTGGTCAACAAGCATATATTCTTGAGATTTGAGGATTCAATGTCCAACATATATACATTATTTGATCTTCTTCCCATGTGGACAATATCTGCAGATTTACAATTATATATAACACAAAATTCTGCATCAAAAGTGACCTTCATACCTTTGTCACATAGTTGACTAATACTCAACAGATTGTATTTCAATCCTTCAACAAATAGAACATCTTTTATCTGTGAAGAAGAGCAGCTCCCTATATCTCCAGAACCTTTAATTTTACCCTTGTTATCATCTCTAAATGTAACAGAACCAGCTTCATATTCCTTGAAATTTATTAGCTTTGATTTGTCACCTGTCATATGTTTAGTGCAACCACTATCTAAATACCATAAAGCTCTCTTTGCTCTTTGACAGATCTGCAAAACAAATTTAGTTTAGATATATAGGTCCCCAAAGCAGGTTGGGTCCTTTTGAGTTAGGAATAGCAGATGATTTTGATATAGCAGTATTTAGATGTATGCCCAGTTTTCAAACAATAAAAATATTTTCTGAATCTGTTATTTGTGAAAGATTTATATTTAGCAGCTGGATAATGTTTGACAGATTTCCCATACCCAAGACCAGTTCTGTTTGAGTAACCTATTTGAGAGTTTAATAGTTGATCAAGAGTATTTTGTCCCAATTGAAACTTTCCTAAGGTTTTTATCAGATAAGCAACTTTATCTTGAAGATTTTTGCAGTTTTCGCAATTAGCAGGGTTGATTTTATCAAATTCAGACTTATCAGATTCAATCGGGTTTTCCAGTTCCAAAACTCTGTTTTTTAGCCATTTATTTTCATTTTTTAGTCTGTTAGTCTGGTTTTCCAATTCCAGTACTCTGTTTTCTAGCAAACTATTTAGCCCTTTTAGTCTGTTAATCTGATGATCCTGTTTTCTGGCTTCATCATGCAGTTCTTTAAATGCATCTAATAAAGTGTCATCATTTTCACTGAGATCAGTGTCACAGTTACTCACCTGACTTGAGGTTTATGCATTAGCAACAAGCATAGATTTGCTTGATTTTCAGATTCAAAATCTGAAGTAGGCCATGCCATGTAGGCTTTCTTTCCTTTCTTGAAGTGAGGATTTCGTTTCTCAAAGACTTTGTCTTTTCTTTCTTTTCTTTCTAGGCTTCTTTCTTTTCTTTCTTTCATGAGAGGACAATCCATCTTTACATGTCCTAGCTGCCCACAGTTGAAACAAGAGAAATTAGAAGAATTGAAATCAGATTTTCTTGTGTACCTTTTCTTTTGATCTTGAAATCTGTCTCTTGAGTTGTTTCTCCTCTTTAGAAACTTTCCAAACTTCTTTACAAGCATGGCAAATTTTGTATTGTCATTTTCATTTTCCTCTCCATCACTCTTCAAACATTCTTTGGCTTTCAAGGCAAGGCTCTTGTTATTCTTGTCAGAATTTTCCAGCTGATCAAGTCTACTCAATTCCAGTTCATGCTCCCTCAATTTCCCAAACAATGTAGCTGTATTCATAACAAATAAATCCTTTGTTTCAATAATAACAGTGACTTTTGGTTGCCAGCTTCTGTTTAGGCACTTTAGGGTCTTGATATTTATCTCCTCATCATCAAAATTTTTGCCTAGACCCAGTAAGTGATTTACAATGTGAGTGAAACGTTTCTGAACATCTTGGATGCTTTCTCCAGGCTGCATCCTAAACAATTCATATTCTTGAATGAGAGTGTGTTTTCTTGCTCTCTTTACTTCATATGTGCCTTCATGGGTGACTTGTAAGATGTCTCACATCTCCTTTGCAGTTGAACATTGAGATATCCTAAAAAATTCATCAAGATTTAAAGCAAAAGTTAGGATGTTTTTGGCCTTACAATCGAATTGTGCTTTCTTGTTTTCTGCATCAATCCATGTCTCCCAAGGTTTTTTAGTTATTGTTCCATCTTCAGCTTTCAATTTTGGAATGTATGGACCATTGATTACAGCATCCCAAACGTCTCTATCTACAAATTCAAAGAAAATCTTCTTCCTTGCTTTCCAGAAGGGGTAGTTTGCTCCAACAAAAAGTGGTGGTCTGTTGGTGGAGGCTCCTTTAGCAAAGGGAAGCTTGTCAGCCATCTTGGATCACTCTTGAATATCTTTCAAGTACCTGCTCTTGATACCAATTGTTAGATTCAGAGATATATCAAGAAGGGGGGATGAATTGATATAGGATTTTCTTCGAAAACTTGTAAGTATAAGATTTTTCTGATGCTGTCAAGAACAACTAATTTCAGAAAATAGTCGATTAGTTCTATCAGAAACTTATTAAAGAAGATTAAAGAAGAGAAAGAATGCACAAGAATTTATACTGGTTCACTCTTTTTCAAGAGCTACATCCAGTTTCGATCTATAACACTAACAAATCTCAATACACTAAATGATCAAGTCTTTACAAGAACCCCTCTTCTAAAGACTAACAAAACCAAAAAGATGAAATTCTAAACACTATAGAATTCAATCTAACCCAGACTCACACCAAGTCTACAGTGATCACCCTAATCACCAAAATACAGGTTTTGTAACTTCACAAAACAATCTCAAACCAGAGAACAATACAATTCAGACTACACTAATGAAAACCCTCTTCTTGATTCTTTCTAAAGCTGAATTCTTCAAAAGATTTATGAGAACGCTTTTCGTGATTCACTCTTCTTTGTTCTCTCTCTGTTCTCTCGCACTTTGAACCTCCCATGAGACTTGTATTTATAGAGAAAGAGATAAGCTTCAATCAGGCGTTATTATTATGTTTCTGTCATACTGGAAGGCCTGAAACAGAATAGTCAGCTAAACAGCGAAATAGTTAGCTTATTTCATTAAAAACACATTCCAGACATATTAATGAAAATGGTCGGCTAATATATCAGAATTAGCTGACTAATTAAAGATTAATGAAAATAGCAAACTAATATATCAGAATTAGCTAACTAATAACAGATAATCTAACAGCTATTCAAAACTGCATAAACACCAATTAATCACCAACATTCCAGCAACATCATCAAATCAAATTCATCAACAATATGATCATACGCATCATCTTATATATTGTATTTTTTATATAAATAAACTTTAAAAAATAATTATTTAAAATTTAGAAATAATTTAAACATAATAAATTAAAATAAATCATTTAAAATATATGTATGACCATATATGTCCTCTTATATGTAATAGTTAATGTTGTTTAAAAATATATACTTAAATAAATTTTAGATATAGGTATGATTGTCCGTGACATCTTATATTCTACTACTTAAAAAATTACTTTTATAAATAAATTAAATATCTTAATATATATGTATGATTGTGTGCATCATCTTATATCTCATTTAATTTTTTTAATATAATTTAAATATAATAAGTCTTACAAAAGTTAAATCTTCTCTCCAAAGAAAATTCATGCAACAATCTACAATTTGGATGTATAGTTTATACTATCTTCACTCATTGTATGATTAATAAGTGTATCTAGTTTGGTCATCCACACTATCTTACACTTTAAATCGCATGAACTAAACATGAATCTCATCAAAATACCAAAAAATCTATTAAAATTTTAAAACTAAAACATATTCAACACCCACATTCTTTTTTACAAAAAAAACTACGTAACCCTGATTTTCCATAACGAATGGAAATACGGAGGAGCAAGGTCAATCCTTGTCAAGCCCAAATAAATAATTTCATAAATATTTTCTTACTTTAAAATTAATAGATAATAAAAATTTTACATATGTCTGTGTTTAATTTTTGGGGAAAAATAAACATTTTAAGAATTATACTGATTTTGTACATTTAATTAAAGGTAACTTGTCTTAGGACGGACGTCGTAGGGTGTTGACATCTTCCTTACGCGTAATTGACTTCCAAACCCGAATTTGGTTCTAAAGACCAAATTTTTTTGAAAAGGTTTTTTGTAGTTTTCCTAAATATGGTGGCAACTCCTCTGCTTTTAGAAAGTGTTTTTTTTTCGTCATCCCATCGTGACCTTGGTTGCGACTCTTCCTCAAAGACAACATTCTTTATGTTCTCTTCGTTCCCAAACTCGACATCCTCAAGTAATCTTGCATTCCCTGTCTTAAAGCAAGAACCTTTAGCATTATGGATCTCAATAATAGAGTCCCAAAAAAATTTATGGAACAAACCCCTTCATGATTATCATACACATTCAGTTTGATCATCCTAAATTTTCGACCTTATCCACCTTCAAATTTTTTGGAGTTAGGGTGGGTTTCTCATCTCGAAGTCTAAGATCAAGATCCATGTAGCAAAAAATTATCTCAATTGCTTTTTTCTAGGCCTTTAACTTTGTCCCATTAAGCATGGAGATACAATTAATTTGAGTAGACAAATTAACAACACTAGCAATACCAACTTAAATAGAAGATGGATAAACTTAATAATATATCATGATAGACCTATTACCAGATACCGAACACAACATCAATTTTTAGTCTTTGGACATAAAAATTAATTTGTAATTGGTACTCTTAATGCAAAGAAAATATTAATAATTAATTCTGTCAAATAATATTCTTTCTTTAGACTGACTATTATTCACATGAGTATAACTTTATAATCATCACATATTTATCATCACAGAAATGTCATTATTTGGTTAAATTGTGTCTTCCTTTGGGATGAACACAAAATGTATAAATAATCTTATACAAATATCCATATAATATTAATTAAATCAATTTATATAATAGAGATTGTTTTGACAATATATTATGTAAACTAATTTAATTAAAAAAATTACCAAACAAATTAATCAAAACAAAACTATAATTTACAAATAAAATTACACTCAATATATATGACCCAATTTGAAAACCAAAAAATTATATTTTCATACATTTGAATACATAGTAATCGTGCAAATATGCACAAACACAAATCTAAATAATACGACAAGAATGTTGGTTTTAATACCACTTGTAGAAAAAAAGTTAATAATAATCAAATTACATATAATAAAGAAAAATATTACATCAAATTATCCAGATATTAAATTCTAAAATATATTTATTTTCATATTGACATTAATCGAATGTTACAACAAATAATCTGTTAGTACAATGGTTTTCTTCTATCAAATCACTGGATTTATGGATAAGACTAAATGTTCCTCTTATGATGAAAATATAGAGAGACATATGTTTGATATGATATGTTAGAGATCATGACTACTCTTATGATTTTAAACTTGTTAAATTTCCTTTTAATCTCTAACTAGCTAAATCTACTTTCTACTTATTTGAGTTTATATTAATTTTGTTATTGACCATATAAAGACTCAATAAACTCAGTCAAATTAAATCACTTTTATTAAGCTTAATTAAATATAAAGAACTAATATAAATATTACAAAATAATATATAAAGTACACATTAATTAATTAAAAATAAAATTTATAACTTCTCCAATTATATAATATATATATATATATATATTTATTTAGTCTAACATAAGCTTACTAGAGGTGTTTCAACAATGGTAAAATAGTGTTAATACCATTTGTCCTTATAGGAACATCTGCACAAAACATTTTTTTTCTGATCTCTTCAATATTTGTGTATCACAATCTTGGAAAGATTTTAAAATACATTAACAGGGAAACAAAGATGATAAGCTATTCTTCTATTCATCCACGCTTAAATATAAGCATCACAACAATCATGTATCCAATAAATCTATCTAATAAACGATGACTGAATTTCTTCCAATGTTCTGTCCTTGGTCTCGGGAACCCAAAGTATCACAAAAGCAACGGTGAAGCCAGAAAAAATGGCGTAAATTGTGAATGCTCCTGTTCACAACCAGACACTACTCAGTCTTATCACACTGATAGATAGCCAACCTTTAAAGTAGAAGTAACATGCAAGCAAACAATATTTTCGAATAAACAAAAACAGTAACACATTAGGGAAAGAGAGAGACCTGCACTGCTCCAATTTAAGAGCAAATTTGCAGTCATGGTGATTACTGATGCAGTGAACCAATTCGAAAACGTAGCTGCGCTTCCAGCAAGGCCTTTAATATTTGGTGGAAGTATCTGAAAGCAACATTATCATCATTAGCAGTTGCGGCTCAGTTTAGTCCCCCCTACATCTCATGCAGTTATTGCTTAACTAATGTGTTTAAGATAATAGTAAGTTCTTACCATTCTGTGTCAATTTAATTTTTTTAAATTATATAAAATTGAGTGACTCATTAATTTAGTTTTGACAATATAGAAGTCAAAACATATTCGCTCATCCAATTAACAAAATGGCAAAATAATTGATAAACTATAAAGTTGTTTATAAATTTACTGCAGGTTTGAACGAGAAAACCGTCCATCTGCTACCAAACATGCTGTTAATTTCTCTGTTAAGAAAATTTGAGTTGACACTGATTTTGAATTTCGATTTGGAAATTAAGGTGAGTTTAAAGCGATCAGAATTGAAAAAAATCAACTATAAGGAAGTTTTTTAATTGAAGTTAAAACAAACATTTTTATATAATATATAATAATAACTGAAATTGATAAAGACAAGTTTATAGCAATCAACAACAACACTCATGAAAACCTTATGGAAAATCTTATATCGATAGGTCAATTTAGTATATATATAAATAGGTGCTAACACTTTATAAATCAGTTTTGTTGAATTGAGTTAAGTTTAAAGTTTATTTATTAATATGATATCAGAATCATATAAATTTATTCTAGTAAATTCTAATAAGATTGTTGAGTTTATCGAGTCATTTCTTATCAGACCACCCATAAATATATACTTTTACGTTCGAGATGTCCAGTCCTCGATTTAAGGAGAACGTGTTTAAAATTTCACATCAACTAGAAATGAGATCAATTGTGTCTCTATTTTTGTGCATGCATAGACAAGAAACATATTGGCTTTTCTTGCTTGGTGTGGGAAACATATTGGTAAAAAAAATTTGATAAATTTGGCTAAGGACCTTTACAATGCAAAAGCTCTACCATGTATCGAGGAAGATTTTTTTTTTCCTACCAGTTCTTAATAAACAACCTGAATACCTTTTTTATTTCAGGAATTAAAGGCTCATAAATAATTTTAATTTTGAATAACAAATTTAATTATTTGAATTGCTACTGGTACTCTCTTTTCTCTGGCTAAACCCACCCCTTATTTTAAAAGAAAACCCACAATTAATCACTTTATATTCCTAATTAGTATGGTGTCGGTATCAGTAAAGGACAACCCCACAAAAAGTCACCATTTCTCAGGCAAGGAAATTCGCTGGCTCCCTTCTTTTTTGTTTTTTTTAAATTGTGGTAGAGCGGTTAAATAGAGTTATGAGATGTGTTGTATGTTGTAATATGTTTTCTAACTACAAGATAGGATATGAAGGGATTAGCATATGTACTTCAGTTTGCATATAATTCACTTTTCTTTAGAGATGCAAAATGTAACATTATTGTGTTGAGGTGCTTTTAGAATTTATATGGGGACAAAATGTTAACTTCTTTGAAAGAAAAAAAACTTGAGTGAAAGGTGGAAGATTAACAACACAAAGACCAACAACTATCTTGAACTAGGAAATTATGAACACCCATTCACATACTTGGAATACCATTTGGAGAAAATCAAGTTAGCACAAAATTGTCTATGGCCATTCTATGATCAGGTACAAAAATCTAGTAGTCACATTTCTTTTTATGTAACTTTTCTTATTCTATTTGGATTTCTTAGCACTATTGGTTAGTATCATAAGTAACATCTCACTTCTTACATTACAGTAGAATCATTAAAGACAATAGAGTTAAACCATTTTAGTAGTTTGTATGATTCACTACTATTTAATATATTTGGATATAGAGGAAAAATATCCCTTTTTTTCACTACAAGAAAAAAGAGTTGTAGCGTTCACGAAAAGCCGACTCTACTGACGAAAAGCGGACGCTAAGTCATTATTAGCGTCAGTATTGCGTCCACAAAGCAGCCGACGCTAAAAACATGGAAGCTAATGGGATTGCGTCCAAGGAATCGGGGAACGCTAATAGCGTCGGCTAAACGGACACAGACGTCGACACTACGGTTTTTAAAATATAAAAATTAAATAAAGTAGCGTAGGCTTAGCAGACGCAAAGTCAACGCTAAGTTTATTTTTAAAAAAAAAATTAAAAGAGTAGCGTCGGTCAAGCCGACGCTAAGTTTTTTTTTTTAAAAAAATTAAAAGGGTAGCGTCGGCTTGGCCGACGCTAAGCCCACGCTAACGTTTTGTTTTTTAAATAAAAGAGTAGCGTCGGCGAGCCACCATAGAATGATACGTCACGCTATCTTCGCACACCTGCGATTTCCTTCTGCCTCTGCGTTCCCACCTCAACGATCTCAACCAGCACCGGCACGCCGCCTTCCTCCACCAGCGCCGCCCTCGCCTCCGGCATCGCCACCAGCACGCTCACCACGTACGCCGACTTGTCCACCATGTTCGACTCGAAGTCCGCCATCAGCTCCACCAGCACCTTCATGATCCCCGCCTTCACAGCCCTCAGCTTGTTCTCCTTCACCGTGCACAGCGAGTACAGCGCTGTGGACGCGTCCTTCTTCGCGCGAAACCCGCCGCTCTCTAGAAGGCTCACCAGCGGTGGAATCGCGCCAGACCGCCCAATCGCCGCCTTGTTCTCCTCCACCTGCGACAGCTGCGGCAGCACACACGCCGCGTTCTCCTTCGCCGTCGTGGTCCCAGTGCTCAGTGCTCGAACCAGCGGTTTAATCGCGCCGGCGGAGGCGATGGCCTCCTTGTTCTGGTCAGAGCGAGAGATTCAAAATCGCGATGACGCCGTATTCCTGGAGTTGGAGGTCCGGCGAGGAAATGAGAGAAATCAGCGGTTTGATTGCTCCTGCTTTAGCGATTTTGAGTCGATTCTCCGGCTTGTTCTTGGCGAGTAATCGGATTTCCATGGCGGCTTGTTTCTGATCGTCGAGGGAGGCAGAGTAGAGATCGGCAACGAGTTGACGGATCAAGCCGTCGGAGTTTTCAGTGGCGCAGGTGATGAGGAAATGGCGCTTACCTTCAAGGAGCGCGAGAAACGGACTCAGATGGAGAAGTAGATGGAGGCACACAGGAATACCACCACACCACCTTGCAAATCCAGACAATGGAAGCAAAGGAAGAGAGAGGAAGAGATGGAGGCACATTGAAGAGAGAAAGGGAGAAAGTCGCAAGAGAGAAGAGTCGAAAGGAGGAAATTAGGTTTTATATATTAAAACTAGCGTCGGCCATGCATCGCCAAAGCCGACGCTAACCTTTATTAAACTTTTAATAAATTTAGCGTCCTCTAGACCGACGCAATATTAATAAATTTATATTTTTTATTTAATTTTTGCGTCGGCCTGACCGACGCTAACTTATATTTTTTTTTCTTTTCGTAGCGTTCATGTAGCGTCTTATAGGCCGACGCTACTAGCGTCCGCTGCTAGCCGACGTTAGTTTCTGGCGGCTATTCCCACCATTTCTTGTAGTGTTTGGATAACGTGAACTAAATTATGTATTCTATAAGAATTGAATTTATGAATTTAGATGACTATCAACAAAAATACAAAAGTTTTGTTTCTCTTTTTCAAATCTCACAAAAAAAATTTGTTCTAGAAAGATAGGTGGATTGGAGGATACTTCTTCAACATAATTTTCTTAGAATATACTTAAATAAAAAGAATGAAAATGTCACAATAGCACAACTTGAAAAATGGTCATAGTATGAATGAGAATGATGGTTAGAGTATGAATGAGAATGATGGTTCGAGTGGAGAAGAGAATGATTTAAGTAGAAAAAGATCCAAGTATTAGTCTTCATCCAAGAGATCAATAGAATAAGCTCAATAATTGATAAAGAAAATTGTTGGATCCAGATGAGTGTTGAGGACTAAATTTCAAAATTATGTCTTAGATGAAAATTCTGAATTTTTCACTTATTTTTAAAGTGTTAAAATTATACCTTCTACACACTAGAATTACTCTAGATAGAATGAGTAAATTTGTATCATAGAAAAATAATGTTACAATCTAATTTTGCATCATGTGTGAAAATCAAGAAGAAAGAGCTAGTCATGTCTTTCTCAATTATAACGAAACAAATCTAATCAATTAAGATACTACTTTCAACTATTTAATCTAATTGAGTTTAATGACCAATAAAATAAGTTAGAGAAATGTATTGGATTGCTATGATATGATATATTTGGAACGTGATCCGCCGATGATCTTCCTTTGGAAGTTGATTAAAAATAATTACTTATATAAGTAATTAAATTTTTTTTTTCTAAACTTTAGAAAGTTCATATAATGTGACCAGTGAACTCTTGTTTTTATTTTATCTCTTATAGTTCTGATATTGTTATTATAATATGATATATAGTTAAGAGAAATAATTCGTGAACTTCCATCAGTTCTATGTGCTACATCCAATTTTTCATTTTTAATTTTTTTTCTTTTGAAAACAAAGTGTTGGATGAAGTTTCCTACTTGGGTTTCATGTATCACCTCTCTATGAGTAAGAAATTTGACTATTGATAAAATAAAAGTACAATTCAATATCATGAGTAAAAAATAGTTGACTATTGATAAAATAAAAGTACAATTCAATATCTTCTAACATTCTATAAGTGGAAAGAGATGTTTCTGCATACCTCAGACATTATAATCCAGGGGATAGGTCCAATGCCCAGAGAAAATCCAATGACCAAAGCCTGAACAGAAACACACTTGATCAAATTGCCACAGTACAGAAAATATGAAGCACGAATGAAAGAACCGTGCTAAATCAACAAAATCATACCACAAGCCCCATAACAGAGAGCATAGCTAATATTTCATGAAGGTCAGAATCATTTGATACCACTCCCTGGATTCAATAAAACAAATCTATTTTAACACAAACATTAACAATGCTTTTAATGTTAAACAAATGAGTTTAAAAGTAGTGATTAATTAGTATTACCAACCTCCAAATAGAATGTCGTAGCTACAAGGAGGAGGCTAAGTGTCATTATTGAGGAGGATAGCTGCAAAAGAGTTAATTAATGTGCATTAAACTTTTCATTTTTCAGAGATAAAATCAATAGTTAGTGGTGAATATTGATGAGAAACAAATTTGTCTTGATACTTACTATTAGAAGCATCCTTCTCCCACTTCTGTCCACTAACGAAGTAGCAATCCCAGTCATTGCGACCTATGTGTATGAACGTTTAAAGAAAGTTAACTAACAATGAGAATTAATAAGTTTGACAATTTGATACTCACATGAAGGCAATATCTATATAGAGCGTGTGTAGATTTTGACCTGCATAGCTCCAAGTCCAAATGTAGCAACATCACTGGATGATATTCCTATTATGCAACCACAATATCTATTATATTGCTGTTTATATAAAGTGTGACATAGCACCAGAAGTGATAAATAATTCATATAAAAAAATGTAATTAGTTACCTGCACTTGCAAATATCTTACTAGAATAGAAAAAAACACCGTTTATACCAGTAAGTTGCTGGAGCAGAAGTAGTCCAATACCTACCTGCAAGGTGCATGCACATGCACTCAGATAGCAGAACTCAGAAGGGTTTAATTTTGAATATCAACCAAACAAATGATAGCAAAGCAATGATAAATTGAAAGAAAAACACCAAAATGGATTCATGCATACCATTAAAGGAAACCAATATCTTCTCCTCTTGAGATCTCCAAACTGTAAAGTATCTGTTTTGTTATTCGACACCAAAGAACCCTAGCATGATAATTAAACATCTCTTGTTAAAAAGTGTGGTCCAAAGTGAAGATAGACCAGCTTTTGAGTGATGTGTGTTTGTGTGATGAAGGACCTGGATTTCTTGTGCTTCCATAGTGATATCAACGTTGGCTCCTCGTAAAGCTTTTAAGGAGGCTTCAAACTTTTCTACCATGCCCGTTTCGGCCTAGACATTTAGAAAGAAAACTGAAATTCGAAGAGATTGCAAATAATAATAGAAATTATCCAATTGTTATATAATATACTTTGTACGATTCATACCAACCATCTAGGAGATTCTGGAATGAAATATAGCCCGGGGATTAGAATTCCACATGGAATAACTCCTGCAAAAAAAAAAGGAATAGTGAATGCTTCATTATATGATAACAAATAATTCGTTTTCATTTTTTGTTCAGCTTTTAAATAAGCATTGTCTAATTTTTAGGTTTTAAAAATTGCATTATATAAAAATTTTCTGTACAGAGATCTATAATGTCTGGAGGGTAGTACATTAGCCAATCCCTATTTGAAGTAAAAATGTAAAATCTTATGCTTGGATATGTAACATAGTGGTTAGTTTTGTTTAGGTAGAGATACCTGTCTTTTTAAGCTTTGTTCGGGCCTAATTTAGCTTAATTGACCCATATATGTACCCAGCTTTTATGATTACTTATTTCTCATCATAGTCATGAAAAAATTATACTAAGCTTGATTATCGAAAAGCGTGTATTAAATGTTATGAAAATCCTAACATAAGTCCACATAAGCATATAAATGAAGTGAGTAAAGTGTTATTTGGTCGCATATATCTGAAGTGATATGCTGTCGGGTTTTTTTTTTTCTTGTTTTTCTTAGAAGATAACTGAGAACATTTAAGAAAAAAAAACACATTTCATAACAGGGAAAGAAATATCTAACAGAAGTGATGGTGGGCCAAAGTCCAACATACAATATTAGAGATAAACAAAGAATTTGATTATAACATATCATATTTTAAAAGTTAACAAAGAGATCACCAATATCTGTTGACAAAAACATCAGAAATTTTGTTGTTCTGCTAAATAGTAAACTCGTCAAAGCAATGACATACATTATATTAAAATCCAAGAAATTTAGCTGTTAGTCACTCTAATAGGTTAGTATATAATTTTTTACTATAAACTTTGGCTTGCTTTGACTTTTGTAGATGAAGATATTTTTTATCATAGTTTATCTTATAAACCTTCACTTGTTTTTTTCTTGTATATAAAAATAAACATCTTTTTTATGTTCTATTTAATGCATTCTTTTTAGCCAATAAAAAAAACAACTAAAGTGTGCAAAGTGTTGTTAATGAGTTCTTTGATAAATAATTCTACTTTAGTAGAAATTTGAAGAAAAAGTCACAAATCAATATTTAAGTTTACTGGTGCATGATATACCTTAATTGTTGTGAATAATATTTTTTTAAAATTGTTCTCTTAATTTTTTTCCTTACATCATCTTATGTCACACTCTTTCTTCATGCATCTCTCATTTAAATAATTATAAATACAATTCTCCATTTTACAATAAAGAAGGTAAAAATAATTAATTTAATATAGTAACATTTACTACTATATAGTAACAATTTCAATATGATTTCGGTTTGAAAGATGGTGAGTGACAGATGATGATGATGATGTAATTGAAGAAAGAAAGTGCTAACACATTTTAAAATTGAATGAGAGTTCTCAAAAGATAAAAAATACTTCTCTTTTAACAATTTCTGCATATTTTTTTTTATTTCTAATATCATTATATCACTCATTTCACTTTTTTTTATTTTGCTGTTCTTGTCTCTCTCGTTTAACATTATTCATTAATTTGACAGTAGATAGGGTTAAACTTTTACCTAATATTGC
Source organism: Lablab purpureus (assembly GCA_030347555.1). Classification (NCBI taxonomy): domain Eukaryota; kingdom Viridiplantae; phylum Streptophyta; class Magnoliopsida; order Fabales; family Fabaceae; genus Lablab; species Lablab purpureus. Next base: position 26,627,925 of record CM059256.1, on the reverse strand, counting down.
CAGAATTCTCCAGTTGACAAAAAGGCCCAATAAGTAAGCTAGCATTATCCCAATAGTAACTGAGAGCTACAGAAAAAAATAACATGAGTATATGTATAAATATGTATGAATAACTAAGTAATAGCACATGCAAATAGCTAACCTGGTTCACAGATACAAGAGTACCTCTCATGGTTCGAGGTGATATCTCTGCTATATAAACAGGTACCTAAACATAATAAAAGAAACCAATATTTAAATTAAGAGCAATGATATATATTAACAACGGAAGCTAAATAACAAACGCAATATTTGTGATATATATTAACAACGGAAGCTAAGAAACAGAAGGTTATAGAAGAGTCCAGGCATTACTGGAACTGTTGCTTTATTGCATTCCTCCATCTTAAACCTTTTAAGAATCTCATGACCATATTTCTTCTGATGCAAGAACACTCCCTTCTGAGTGTGAACAACCTCCAGTCCCAGAAAGTAGTTTAGAATTTCTGGGTTTGTCATTTCGAACTCTATCTTCATTCTTCCTTTAAATTCTTCAATTTCTGCCTCCAAACTTCCTATAATAATCAAATCATCAACACACAAGCATACAATGAGTATGTTTGTATGACTTGTGGTCTTCACATACACTCCAAACTCCACTGTACACTTTATGAATCCCAGTTTACCCAGCACTCAATCAATTAGCTTGTTCCATGCTCTAGGTGCTTGCTTAAGCCCATATAGAGCCTTTCTTAGTTTGTGCACCTGATGCTTTCTCCCTTCCTTCTCAAAACCAGGGGGCTGCAGGATATACACCTCTTCCTCTAGTGGGCCATTTAGGAAAGCAGATTTCACATCCATCTGAATAATATTCCAGTTCTTCGAGTTGGCTACTACAATAACCAGTCTCACAGTCTCAATTCTTGCAACTGATGCAAATATTTTTGTATAGTCAATCCCATGCTTCTATAGAAAATCCTTTGCCACTAATCTGGCCTTGTATTTAGCAATAGACCCATCTAGTTTGTGTTTCATCTTAAAGACCCACTTTACATCAATAGGGAGTTTGTCGGGTGGTAAGTCTACCAGTTCCCAAGTTCTATTTTTCTCAATTGCCTCTAACTCTTCTACCATAACATCCTTCCATTCTCTTAACTTTAGGGCCTCTCTCCATGTGATAGGATCTGTGTCTACCATTAGTGCCTGGTGCGCCAAGTTACCATTGGTTGTGATCATGCTATCATCAAACACTTCATGATCAGCAAGTCTGGTTGAGGGAAACCTCTTCCTCTAAGTTCTTCTGCTGTCAGGAACAACAGCTGGAGCTCCAGGTTTGTCTTCAAGAACACACGGGATGTGTGTCACAAGGTCAACATCCTTCTTCCAATTCCACGAGGCTAACTCATCCACAATTACATCTCTACTAATCACTACTTGCTTCTTCTTTGGATCATACAACTTGTAGGATGATATCCTATCAGGATCAGGGCCTCACTCTTATCATTTAGCTTCTTCCTCCTTTCATCTGGTATGTGCCTGTGGCAAACTGAGCCAAACACCTTCATGTGTTGCACAAATGGCTTTACACCAGACCAAGCCTCCTCTGGTGTTATAGTCTTCATTCTCTTCATAGGGCATCTGTTAAGGATGTAGGCAGCTGTGGTCACTGCCTCTCCCTAATAATAGTGCGGTAAATTTTTTTTTCGACATACACCTTGTCATGTCAACTAGTGTTCTATTTCTCCTCTCAGCCAGCCCATTGTGTTGTGGTGTGTAGGGCGTAGTTACCTCATGTACTATTCCTTTCTCCTCACAAAATCTGCCAAACTCCTTAGATTTGTACTCTCCACCTCCATTTGTTATGAGAATTTTTAATTTCTTCTCAGATTGCCTTTCAACCACTACACATAACTTCACAAATGCTGAAAATACATCCCCCTTTTCCTTTGACAAATAGATCAAGATCTTCCTTGAGAATTCATCTACAAACGTGAGGAAATATTTGTTTTCTCCCAGAGATGATGTGTCAAGTGGGCCACATACATCTGAATGCACTACTTCCAACACCTTCTTGGCCCATTTTGGTGTAGAGGCTTTAAACATCTTTCTGGGCTATTTCCCTATCACATACCCTTCACAAACCTTAGCTAGTGGCTGAATTTGTGGCATTCCACTAACCATCTGCTTACTACTGAGCTGATTCAGGCTTTTGAAATTCAAATGACCATATCTATAGTGCCATAGCCAACCCTCTTCCTCCACACTAGTAGCCGATAGACATTGAATTTCAATTGTGTCCAAATTCACCTTAAAAGTTCTGTTTTTGGACAATGGTGCCTTGATCACGAGTCTGTGTTGAGAATCAAATATCCCAATGACTTTCTCTTGCATATTCATAGTAAATCCCTTCCCCAGTAGCTGTCCTAGGCTGAGTAGGTTGCTCTTCATGCTTGGGACGTACAACACATCACTCATATAGGCCACCTTGCCATCCCTCCATGTAATAATCACCTTTCCAATTCCTTCTGCCACAATAGAGCTGTTGTCTGCAAATTTGACATTGTTTTTCACACATGGATTGAGGTCTATCAACCACTTTCTGTTCCCTGTCATATGGTTAGAGCACCCTGTGTCCAAGTACCAAGCCAAATCATCATCTTCATTGACTGTTGTTGCCATCAACAGTACCTGGTCTGAATCAGACCCACCATCTTCTTCCTGCATTAGATTTGCTTCCTCTCCTTTCTGTCCCTTCTTCGAATTGTCTTCCCGCCAGCACTCATAAGAATAGTGCCCATACTTGTCACAGTTATAACACTGTATTTTTATCTTATCATAGGGCCTCCTGTCACTCCTTCCTCTACCTCTATTCTAACTTCCTCCCTTGCCTTCAGACCCACTGTTTCTAGACTTCTCTTGGGCCATTTGTTCACTGTTTCTGCTGTTTTTGCCACCAGTTCTATTTCCAGATCTTCCTCTGAACCTGCCTTTGCCTCTTCCTCTCCAACCACTTCGACCTCTTCCACTATGACTCATCTTGGCTTGTAAAGCCTATTCTGTCACCTTCTCACCCATCTTTCTTTTATTTACTCTTTGTTCGTGTGCTTCAAGAGAGTTTTGTGGCTCTTCTACTGTCATGATGTCAAGGTCCCTTGATTCCTCTATGGCAACCACAATGTGGTCAAACCGTGGGGTTAGAGTCCTCAAGACCTTTTCCACAATTTCGTAATCTTCTATGTCCTCGTCACATGCTCTCATGGCATTGGTAATCACCTGCAATCTGCCAAAATATTCTGCCACAGTCTCTTCTCTGTCACAGAGAGAAGTTCATACTGCCTTCTCAATGATTGCAATTTTACCTTCTTTTAATTATTCAGAGTTCCTGTACCCATTCTGTAAGATCTCCCAAACTTCCTTTGTTATGGCAGCTTTCGAGATTTTCTGGAAGATGTTGGCTGCAACACATTGATGCAGCAACACACGGACCTTGCAGTCAAGCTTCTTCATCTCCTTGTATGCCTTCTTGGCTCCTTCGTCTGCGTTCTTGGGTGGTTCTTTGAAACCCACCTTCACAATCTCGTCAATTTCTTGGAAACCAAGAATTGCCTCCATCTTCACACACCAATCATCATAGCCCTTTCCATAAAAAATGGTTAAACTTCCAGGTATCAATCCTCCACCAGCCATGAGTATAACGCGCAGCAATACTCCCAAGATTTTGTTTCTTGAACCTTGCTCTAGATACCACTCTATTGGGCTTTAAAAAAAAAAACTGCTTGAACCTGCTTCTTCCTTTCTCTCCTCTCTACCACACATCACACACAATTCTTTCAAAACACCTTCTGTCTCGAACCTTCTCTTCTTTTATTGTGAGTCACCTACCATATTTTCTTTGTTCTCTCTCTCTTCAACCACGAAGCCTCCTCTTTCTTCTCTCTTCAATCTTTCACTGCTTCACGCAGATCACAACCACAAGCTACGTTCCTTTTACACACAGACATGTACTTGCTTTTCTTTCTTTTATCTTTCTTCCAACAACTCTTTTTCTTTTTGCAGGACAACTCCTGCTTCAACTCTGGATGGAGCGCACTACAGGAACACAGAATTGAGAGAGAGAAGAGTGCAACAAAAAAAAAAGTGTTTTTTTATTTTGGAATGTATAATCTGTTATATTAAATTGAAATGTAAACCAAATATTTATACAAGTATAATTGGCTTTGTTTCTAACCGAAACGAAACCTAAAACTACTTTTTGGTTACAACTGATTCTGAGTTACACCAGTCAATATATATATATATATATATATATATATAAAGGAAAAAATGCATGTTAATGAATGTGAAAAAAATTAAAATCCTGATTTTATCATGTAAATAGAAATATTATGATTCAAGTAGATTAAAGTCAAATTAATATTCTTCTTATTTTATTTAAATTGTATAAAAGATATTGAAAATGGGATGAAAGTGAAGTGAAATGAACATATCCATTATGGATATATGTGTATGATGAGTAGTAAATGAAACAGAAATGAGGCTTATTTTAGTGATTTTTTTTTCATCCTGCTTTTTCACCAGCGGAGTTGCCATATTGTTCAAATAATTTTGACTATTTTGGACTGAAATACTATAGGCATCGAAGTGTGGGTTAGTTTATTTCAGGTTTTTTTAATCTACCCATAATTATTAACTGCGGCCCCACAATTTTAAATTTTAAAATGATAATTGTTGTCTATTTTAATGGTGATTTTTCATTATTTACTTTTAAAAAAATTGAGACAAACTTTTTGAAACATGTGATATATATTTTTAGATTATCTAAGAATATATTTTCAGAATTTATAATCTAAAAATATATTATGCATTCGACAATATGGAAAGATGTTTTGGAATAATCAATTCAAAATACTATATAGACATCCACATCTCTTTTCTAGATTGTTTGTAGATTGTGTAATTTATAAGTATTATGAATTGAATAGTTTGGAATTCAGATTAAGTAATCCCCAAGATAAAAATATTAAAAAATTATTTCACGATTAACTTTTTATGTGACACCTCATTCTTACACTCTTTCATTATTTTTATTATTTTTTATATCTATTTCTTTTTCAAATTCCAACATAAGAATATTAAATGAATTCATCTTCATAGATATTATCTGAACTCATTCTAATTTTGGTGGAAAATCCATGTATTAACTCAGTATGTAATTGAGTATGAGTAATATCTGATTTTTTAAATTAATTATGGAAACAAGGAAGAAGATGTACATATTCGTCCATCTCTACTCTCATACCTATGCCAATATCATGTTTTCATTCTCATACTCATTCTTCTTTTAAATTATTAAAATACATTTAGTTTATTAAGTAATTTAAAAAACTTATATTAACTTTTCTTTAGTTCTTAGTTTTATAGTTTATTTATAGAGCATACATTTGGTATTTTTTTACCTTTTTCTATAATTATTTGACTTTTATTCTATTATTATTATTATTATTATTTGATGATACTTTAATTTGATATTTATATAGTTATAATTTCTTTATTGATATTTGTTATTGGATAAGAGAATATGTGTATCATTTTGACTTTGAATAATTTAAAATATCATGTTTCTTTCGTTGTGATTTTTATTTTTCTTAAAAAAATATTTAATTAATATTTAGAATAGCACCGGAGAGTATGATTATCCCTATTACTCGATAGGATATACTTGTAACAGATGGGGATGATGATCAAGCAAAAATTTCATACCCGCTGGATATGCGACTAAAGATGGGGATGAATTTTGTGGAGATGTGAAAGTGAAACTCTTCACTCTCCCGTCCTGTTGTCATCCCTACTCTGACACCCTTTATTGCAAATTGGTGCATCAGAGAATAAGAAGAAGACACAATGGTTACTAGTAAAGGTGATGGTGGCATGGTGTAATGAGGACAGGTATTTGAGTCCTTTTGTTATTGATATGGAGTTGTAGTTAGTAATCGAGGGGTTTAAGAAGTAAAACTCTTATTTGATAGTTCAGTTGTCTACATCTTAGCCTAAAGCAATTTTTTTTCGTTATTGTTTGGACCTAGTCTTCATGTTGGGCTTATATAGTCAAGTTTGACAAATTCTTTCTACACCTCCCTAATTTCTTCTTGCACCGCTAAAATTTTGAAAATACCAAAGCTACCTTACAATATTGGGTTTTGATTTCTGGATTGGCTTCTGGATTGTAGAATCCAGAAGGTAAAAGTGTATTCCAGATTATAGAATCTGCAAATTATTTTTTTGACTTTCGAATTGTAAAATCTGGAAATCATTTTTTTTACTTTTGAATTGTAGAATTCAGAAGACAAATTTTTTCATTGGGCTTCCGAATTGTATAATTCACAAGTCATGTGTAGACAACAAATTTTTCCTTTCGAGTTACACAATCTGGAAGTTATTTCCAGATTCGAAAATGACTTCCCAATTGTACAATTCAGAAGTTATTTTCAAATCTAAAAATGACTTTCGGATTGCTGAATTTGGAAGTCATTTCCACAAATCTGGAAATGACTTCCAAATTGTACAATTCTCAATATGACTTTCGGATTATACAATCTAATTCTACAATCTGGAAGTATTTACCAAATTATGGAATCCGAAAAGAAAACCAACATGAAAAAACAGGATGCAAGGATAGTTTGACAATTTCGATTCTTTTTATAGAGGAACAAAAAGAAATAGGAGAGGTGCAAGAAGAATGATCCATCAAGTTTTCTTGGAGGTTATAGATTTATTGTTCCTTTTTAGTCTTGAAGTCAAATTAAAGCTTAGTTGGAAGAGCCTTAAATACCTTCATTTCATATTTTTTTCCTACATATGTATGTTAAAGTTATTTCTTCAACACTAAACCAATTTAAACAAATAATTGAAAATTAATTAAAAAATAAAAATCAATAAAAATAATTTTTTAATATTTCTTCTTCCATCCAACTGTTTGATTGGAATTCTAATTAAAAATAAAAATAAAACTAAAATCGTTTGTATTTAAATATAATAGTATATATATTTTGGGTTAAATTATATTATAACAAAAGTATACATTGTTTTATGTAACGGATGGAAAATTATAAAATAAATTAATAATATTTTATTCCTCAAAAAACCTTATAATAAAGGAGTAAGGTAGTTCACTTGTTATAGAAAACTATAACTCCTCTCTTAAACTCCTTCTTCAATTCAGTCTATGAGTTTTGTACTGAGACTTTGTCGGTCTGCAAAATGCGAAGAGGTAGGTTAGAGTTGAAGGCATAAAGAAGGATTCTGACCGATCGGTTTTGCAAAAGAGGTTTTGATTAGATAAAGGATCTGAAGGTGGAAGGGTATTCTCTGGAGGAGTCAAGAAGCCAAAGGAATCTAGGTTAGGGAAGCTTTCAATTTGAAAAAAAATATAAATATGAAATTTTGTGATTTTGAATGGTAAAATAGAAATGTATTTGGTGTATGAATTGGTAAGATTGTTAAAAATGAGTTATAGGATGGTTTGACTGGTTTGTATGATGCTAAATGAGGTATATAACATGTATTTTGGATGGTTAGGGAGGACAATCCATGGTTTCTTTATCCCTGGATTTTCTCGCGGCCCTATTTTCGCTCAAGAGAAAGTAAGGTGGGGTTCAGGAGGTGCAATTTTTGCTCAAGCGACAAAAATTTCACTCAAGCAAAAATGGCATTGAAACAGGAGTTACTATTGACCTCATTTTCACTCAAGCGAGTCAATCTTTTGGGATTTGGCTTAGTGGTCTTCATGAAAGTTGTAGCCTTGAATGTTAGCTTTCCAATGACTTTGGAATCAACTAAAAAAGAAGTCTAGAACTCTAGTTATGCTCATTTTAGTGAGCAAAGTTCAAGTTGTTGGCTAGTGAGAAATGTTGTAAATTTAAATATTTTTATGAGCTAAGAAGCAATTAATGATGATTGTTGATCATGATGTGAGTTGAATGATGCTCATATGAATGTTTCATTGATTCTTGATGTATATGAGATAAATTACGCTAAATAGAGCCTGAGATTGTTGTCCAAAATCTACTGTGTGATGTGAGTATAGTCTGAGATTGTTGTCCAAAATCTACTATGTGATGTGAGTAGAGCCTGGGATTGTTGTCCAAAATCTACTGAGTGTTTTTGTAGGCTGAGTGAAGCCTAGGGTAAGATCTTATATACTATTTGCATGATTGAGATGTGATACATGTACATTATGTATGGTACTCGGGGTGGTATACTATTTTAGTGTAGTGAGCTATATTAGTACGAATTCAATGAGGTCCCTGGTTCCACTGGTAGTCTTGGTCACATAAACTAAGATACTAGGTGGTAAGAAGCTGATGGGGATCATTGGCAGAGACCTGCCCAGGGCTACAAGATGAGGTACATTAAGAGGGGTTGATGGGGGTTAGTGATCCTACTCTGTGGGTGATCATAATGTGACCCACAGTTGGTAGCCTTTGAGTTCGGGTATAGTAGCCTAGTCTTCTGGAAGACAATCATGATATGTGATGTATGTTGTGTGGATATGTGGTCATGATTGGTATAGTATGATGACATGTGATTGGATGTTGAATGTGATGAAATGTTATGTTTCATACTTTATTTAGTAAATCACTTGTGAACATTATTGTTTTTGAATGATTACTTACCTTAGCACATCCTATGACCTGTAATGATCATGTGTGTGCACGAGAGCAGAGATGTTATCAAGTGATCTTGAAAAAGGTTCGGAGCAGCAGGAATAAGTAGTAAAGTCATCATTGTATATATATTTGTATTTCTGTATTTTGGGAGAATTCCTTACTAGTGGAAATCATGTGTTGTAACAGATAATACATTTATAATACATATGTTTTATGTTCAGTCAATGTTAGGTATTACTATGCATTAAGTACAATAATAGTGACGATTTCTAGGGTCATTACATTTTATGATTTGCTGTATTATAATTGTAGTATATTTACATTTGTCAAACCACAATATCAAATTTATATTGTAATTTTTAATTGTAAGATTATATAATTTATTTATGTATAAGTATAAAAAATTAAAATTATAAATATAATAATAATTGTAAATATATTTGAAATAAATATTTTAATTAATAATTTTTAATTATAAATTTTTTAATAAATTTATAACAATTACTATAAAAGAACAATTTTACATAACGAAAATCCCAAAATTGATCTAAATTATCTTGCGAAATATCGAATTAGTTAGGTTAAACTTTAATATTAAATGAAATGAAATCAGTCTCCATATAATTTTTATATATTTAGTTTAGGATTTAGGTGAACTTCTAATAAAAGTTTAAACCTAAATTTTATAAACCTCAACCAACTCCATACCCAACTATATGTATGATGTTTATTAATCAAGGAACTAATAAAGATAAGTCAGGAAACCAGAATTACCACATAAGAGATTATTCCCACACCAAAACCTTCCATCAATCTTCCTAAAAATAGAAGGGATGAATCCTAGAAAAAGAGTAATAAATATGATTACCATGTCATTACTCATTAGAAAGTAATGAAAGAAACTTGCAGAGACACTAATTCATGGCAAAAAATCAAAGTGCTAATACTTACCTTTGCTATTGAAATGGCGAGCCATCCAAATATATTTGGGACTGCTGCTACTATTAGTGACTGCAATTCAACATGCTAAAATAATAAATTTCACAATTAAAAGTTTAACTTTTCTCGTTGATTTTATCTTGGTCTATGAAGATTGTATGTTTTGGAATGAAACCATGTAACTTATTTTAGGTTTGTTGGAATTTGTGATTATGGTATATTTTTTGTCAAAAAAATAATTGCTAAAAAGAATTGTTATCTTGGATGTATGAATCATGCCAAACAAATGTGAAACTTGCAAATTGAAATAGAAAAAGTTTCGGTAACTTAAAATGAAATGTTGAAAAATTTCAACTCCCAAATACATTTTACAGTGCAAGGTAGACACAACTAAGAGAATGAGACATCCTCACAAATAGAAGAGAATTTTTGAGAAAAAGATGCAAAGAGGAACTTAGATAGAGTTCTTAAGTAGAGAAAAATTAACAAATTCATCCACAAATTAAGAATATAGTTGTATTTTCTTTTTTTATTATTTTTGTAATAGGGATTTTAGTAGGCTTATAGGTATCTATGTTTTAACCTTGTTTACATTGAAATAAAATTTCATTCTAAAAATCTTGATATTATTATTTTATATTTCTATTTAGTGTATATTTTGAATTTAGAAAGAAGTGAAATTTTGATGAAATTTCTCAATAGTACTATCATATTTGTTATAAATTTATTGAATGAATAGTTAAAAAAAAGGGAAAGAGGATTAAAACGAATTTGAAGTTAACATTGTAAAAAATAGAAGAAGTGAAAATTTTGAAAAATCATGAGATCCAAATAATGAATAAGCCTAAGTTGGTATAGTAAAATAAGTAATAGGAAGTTGAGTGTAGATTTTTGAAGGGAAACTAACAACTTGAACTTCCCATCTTGATCAAATTGAGTCAAAGAAGAAGGAAGATAAACAAGTAACATGATAAATTTAAATATTGAGATTGTCAAAAGAAGAAAAATATTTAAATGTTGCATTGTGTTTGGCTAATTGAGTGGGAGTATCATTCTATATAAGTCATCATGAACAATTTCTCTCATTATATCAAAAAAGAAATTTTGGTATGATAAATATGGGTAATCATGTGACAAGTTAGATTCTTAACATTGATGAGTAATCTTGATGATTAAAAGTGCAAACAAGTTTATGTTGAAAGAGATTAGACATGCTCTAAACATGTGTCTAAACTTATTTCAACAAGAAAGCTAAATGAAATTTGGATGAATAATCAATTTGATGTTGATATAAAAAAACTCAATCAAGAAAGCATGATTGCTTCTCACAAAAAGGAAAAAGATTCACTATACAATGACAGATATGCAAAAGAATATTGTTTGAGATGTATCAAAATTGGGTAAAATAAGCAAAAGGGATTTAAATATTCATGCAAAAAAATAGTCTCCAACATAACAAATGGAAACCACTTAAATCATGGGAAGACTGCTTAGCAGTAAAATAATACTAAGTATCTTTCAAAAGATTAGATGATCCTATAAAAAGAAAGTATATTTTAGATCATGTTCACAAAATGTTTTCCCACCAACTAAAAGGTCCATTGGTGGTTTCCAACACTTTGTGACCTCCATCGACGATCACTCAATAAAAGTTTAGGTGTATCCATTAAAGATGAAAGATCATGTTCTTCAAGCTTGTAATGAGTTTCCTAATTTTGTGGAAAAGATCCATTGAAAGAAAATTGAAATGCTTGACAATTGATAATGACAATGGATATATTGGCCAATTTAAGGTATATTGCAAAGCTCATGAGATAAGATATGAGAAAGTACCTCCCAAGACTCCTCAAATGAATTGAATAGTTGAAAAGACGAAGAAAACAATTGCAAAAGAAGTTAGAAGTATGCTTACCCATGCAAAACTTCTCAAATAATTTTGGTTTCAAGTAGTGAGAACTATAGTTGATATAATAAATGTAACATCTTTAAGATCATTGAATGGAAAACTTCCAAATAAAATGTAATTATTTTGATAAATTATCTCATGGTTAATAAAGAGTTTTCAAGTATAATTCATTTGTTTTCATACCGAAAGATGGAAGAGAAAAACTTGTTGTTAAGAAATAAGAATGCATATACCTTGGTTAACCAAGAAAATAAACTAGCTTCAAATTTTTGGATTTAGTAAACAAAAGGATTGTTTGAAGTAGAGATGTTGTATTCGTCCATGACATCTATTCTAAAAAATGATGAAAAATGATGGTTCATGAGATGGAACAACATCATCAAGAGATGCAATCGGATAAGACAAATGAAAAACAAGTGGTAGATGATGAGAAAACAAATCATGGTTCCCAAATAAAACATTTAACAAGAAACAAGAGATCTTTGAGAAGACATTTCTCACATGATTGTATTAAATTTATTGATGAAAGAGAATCACAAAGCTTTGTAGAAGTCATTGAGACAACTAATAAAGATAAATGAATGCAACACATGGAAGAAGAAATTTAATCCTTGAAAGAGAACCAAATATATGACCAAGTGAAATTACTAGAAGAAATAAGAGTTTTGAAAAATAAGTCAGTATTCAAACTCAAAACTAAAAAGAAAAATCAAATCACAAGTACAAATCACAAATTGTTTTGAATGGATGCAATATGAAGAATGACATAGATTTTCTTACTAGTTGAGATGATGACATCTGTTGGAGTCGTTCTTAGCCTAGCTACAAAACTAAACTTGAAAATAGAACAAATTGATGTCAAGATAGCATTCTTACATGGAGACCTAAAGAAGAAATTTGTATGGAGCAACTCAAAGATTTTATAGAACCACACAAAGAAAATTTAGTGTCATTTGAAGAAAAGTCTTTATATTTTAGTACAAGATCCAAAACAATGGTGCAAAAAATTTGATCTCTTTATGACCCAATGCAACTTCAAGAATACCTTCGCAAAACCATTGTGTGTTTTTGAAGAACCATGAGACTGGTGAATCTATCATATTTTTATTGTATGTTTATGATAAATTTGATTGTTGGAAAAAATAAGACAAAGATTGTTTCTATGAAGAAGACATTAATAAAATATTTTTCCATGAAAGATCTAGGTTTAATTTTTCCATGAAAGATCTAGGTTATGTGACGAATATTCTTGGAATTAAGGTTATTAGAGATTATGTGAAAAGAATTTTGTGGATGTCACAAAAATATTATATCATGAAAGTTCTTTAAAGGTTTAATATGCATAATGTCAAACCTATGAATCTTCCATCACGAGGTCATCTCAAACTCAATAAGATGTAATGTCCAAATAATGAATAACAAAAATAATAAATAGGCAAGGGTTACAAGACGCAAATAATAATTACGTTGTAGGATTCTTAAAAAAATTCTTATCAAAGCTAGGAAAGGAGCATTGAAATGTCTTGAAATGGATACTTAAGAATTTAAAGGGATCTATAAAAATGATTGTTTAGCAAAGAAAATTTAATGTTTCTTAAGTATTTAAGAAAATCTTCACCAAAATATTTGATTACATTTATAGGAGATCTATATCATAGCAATTGTTACTACAAAGTGCATTACTTTAAGCTCTATATAAGTTGAATTCATTGCAACCACTCAAGGTTATAAAGAGATCCACTAGATGAAAAAGTTTCTACAAGTGTTAGAACAAAATCGGAAAATTTATGTTTTGTTTTTTTAGTAATTGGAGTGTTATTCATCTTAGTAAGAACTTAACTTTTCATGCAAAGACTAAACATGTCAACATGAGATATCATATGATATTGATGTGTTAGAAAGTAAATAATTTCATGTTGAGAACATAAATATCAAAGATAATGAGGTAGATGCAATGATAAAAGCTCCAACAAAAATAAAAGTTAGCATTTGTAAAAAAGTTGTAAGCTTAGCATCAACCTCAAATTGATACGAGGGTAATTCTCCTTTGGCTAGAAAAGGAGAAATGTGGGTTAAGTGAAACAAATATGAAACATGCATATTTACTATGAAATATGAAATGGTGAAAACAACTTTAATACCTTGAATGCAATTTTGAACTTTTTTCAGCTCCCAACTATATTTTACAATGTGGCAAGTTGCACTAGGAGGGGAACACCTCTATAAATAAAGGTAGTAAAATGTAATGGAGACATAACCAAAAATTTGAGAAATCTCATGTAGATAAAGGTAGTTTGTTAGAGAAAGATACACAAAAAGTTTCTAAGTTGTATGCATAATTTTTATTTTCTATTCTTATTATTTTTTAGTGAAGATTTTAAGAGATCTATAAGTAGTGTAATATTTACCTTGTTAAGAAGATTTTTCCACTCTAAAATTTTGGGTGTTATTATTTTATGTTTTCGATTAATGCCTATTTTAAATTCAAAAAGGAGGAAAATTATGATGGCATTTTCCAACTTAATGAACCTAAGGAAAAACTAGGTTGAAACTTATTAGTTAATTATTAACATAATAACTTATTTTGTCCTACTATTTTAAATTTTCATAATTTGATTTCACCACTTTGAAAAAATCTTGATTTAGTCATATGTTTTTAAATAATTTGATACCTTCTTTAGCATAAAATTGATGGGAATGTTTTTTATCCAATGACATTGAGGAACAAATTTGGCATTATCCTTTGACATGTGAATAAGAAATAAAAAAGGAGAAAAATTTGAACATGTCACTACAACTTTGCACTTGTCCTCCTCTTTAATCCTTCCCTCTTCTCACTCCCTCCATGGCTCATAACACCAACTTCATGGCTATTTTCTCATAAACATGACATTTCACCAACATAAGTAGAAAGAATAACATTATTATGTACAACACAAGCACCAACTCCTACTACAAAATAAACCTTTTCTCCAACAAATTGGTTGTACAAAAATTTGTCACTTGGAGGAGGCTCTTCACTAGTTCACTTCATCGAGTTTGAACCTCTCATTCAACACCCTCACTATATGTCATGTTAAATGAAAATTTAGCTCATCATCCTTCCATCACAGTTTAATGGTTTTTCCTATTCTTTTTTGTTTCATTTTTCATCTTTGTATTTACACACACACATATATATATAATTGTATCTTTTATTAAAGTACATATAAAAGCTAATTGTTTGAGTTTTTTCATTTTTTACTTTTTTGTGCCTTTTTGTGCAACCTTTCTCCATTACCACGAAGAAATTTATTCTTGACAATCCTCATCTTTTTGTTATCCTCAGTTAAGTATTTCATTTCTTATTATCTCTTTTATAGTCTTCTGCACATAAATATTTCTTTTATTTTATCTTTTGTTCCTGGACCCTCACACCATGAAAATGTTAAAAATAATTGTTGTAAAGATGTTATCAAAGCATAATTACTTACTTTGGAACACAAAAAAACTTGTGTTCTTACTACTCTTCCTCAAGGAAGGAAAATCATTGGATGTAAATGGATTTCAATAAAGTATATAGTTGATGATTCATTCAAATGTATAAAGTCTGCTTGATTGGTAAAGGCTTCGTACAAACTGCAAGTATTGATTATTTGAAAACACTTTTATCCCTCTAGTTAAGA
The DNA here is from genome assembly GCA_030347555.1 of Lablab purpureus. Taxonomy (NCBI): domain Eukaryota; kingdom Viridiplantae; phylum Streptophyta; class Magnoliopsida; order Fabales; family Fabaceae; genus Lablab; species Lablab purpureus. The sequence goes on along the minus strand of CM059256.1, from coordinate 26,612,770 downwards.
TGACCATTATTAGAATTTCATTGTCCATCACTATCATGAAAGGATAACACTTGCATAAATTTTGATGTGTACACAACCATTTTACGCGAAAAATTGTATGGGGTAATGTGTATGCAAATTACACCAAGACTTTCTATTCCTAATGAAAATTTAGTTTGCAAACTTTAAAATATCTCTATATGGTTTCAAACAAGTCAACATACAATAGAATGAAAATTTGATTATATCTTTTTTCATCATAGTTATGTACAATTAAAGAATGACTAAGCCTACATGTCAACATTTTGTTCTTATATATGTGGATGATCTTAGAGTTGCATGAGATGATTTGGTTGAGATCAAAACTCTTTCAGATGACTTCAACACTACTTTTAGTATGAAAGACTTGGAAATTTTGAAATATTTTTTAAGAATGGAATTGGCCAAATATTAGTATATGCCAAAAGAAGTATGATTTAGATCTTCATCAAGATGTTGGTGAACTTGTTGAAAAGCCATACCGTCACCAATGGATTATGTGATCAAGGTGCGTAAAGAATTTAAACAACCTATTTCATATCTTTCTTCATATAGAGTATTTATTGGGAAACTCTTGTATCTCACACATACTATTAGAATAAAATATATTCCATATATTGCAAATATTTCCAAATATTCAAGATACTGAAGATATTCTAGATATTATACATATTATGTAGATATTATATATTTTGTTTCCTTTGCCCATTTAGCTTGTTAGTATGCTTGCTATTACATATAACATTCTTTTCTATGTAAATGCCATTCAATTTCAATGACTTATTTTATTTCTCTCTCTTTATCTCTATCTCTTAATATGGAATTAGAACGGATTTTTCCACATTCATTCCAATAATTTTTTGGTTTTTTCCCATGGATGAAAACCGTAATGTCTCAATGTCGACTGCTCCTAGTGGTATGATTATGTCTACTCTAAATGCTAGTCCTTTTTCTAATGGTTTGGTTATTTATGTTGTTTAAATGAATCCTTTGTTTAAAGGTAGATGGATTGTTGATTCAAGTGTCAATACTCATGTTTCTCATTTTTTGTCTTGATTTCAATCTTATAGATATGTCACAGATAAAACCATTGTATTACCACCCAATCAATCTTTTATTCATCTAATAGTTATTGGTGTTGTTCAACTTTCTCTTGTTTTGGTGCTCTATGATGTTTTCTTGTGTCCCTCAATTCAATTTTAATTTGTTGTCTATTAGTGCTTTATTGGTTCATGGTGATTTTTCCATCACCTTTCTTAAAAATTATTTTTTTTATCCAAGAGATAATTCACTCTAGGAAGATTGTTGATGGTAATCTTATTGAAGGATTGCACATGTTGTCTCCTTCATTTCTTTATAGAATAATTGTAATTTTTGTCTTTTCAAAAGATTGATTCTTGTAAGAATGCTCATGTTTGGCATTTTAAATTTGAACATGTATCTAATAAAGTCCTTCAAATTTTGAGTAATGAAATTCTTTTTGTTATTCCACATAATTTTTCTACTTCCAATTGCCAAATTTGTCCTCTTGCTAAATTAACAAGATTGTTATTCACTTCACTCAATAAGGTGTCTCAATCATGATTTAATATAATAAATTGTGACATTTGAGGGCCTTATGGTAAATTACTTATGATGGAATTTTTTTTTCTAACCTTGGTAGGTAAATGCAATTGTTTTACTTGGATATTTTCGATCACACACAAGTTTAAAGATGCTAAATTATAAAATATTTTTTTCAAATGGTTAAAACTTAGCCTAGGACCAAGATTAAGTGTTTCAGATTTAACCATGCAAAAGAGCTAGCTCTTACTGATTTTCTAGTATCATAAGACACTTTCCATCAATTTTCTTTTGGGGATAAACCTCAACAAAATTCAATAGTTGATAGAAAACATCAACACTTATTGATTGTAGCTCGGGCCTTATATTTTCAATTCATGTTGCTAATCCAATTTTGAACAGAGTGTGTTTCCATTGTTGCCTTTCTAATCAACTATGTTCCCTCTTCGGTCTTATAACAAAAATCACTTTACTAGGTACTGTATCGATCCAAACCTAATTATCACTTTTTAGAAGCTTTTGGATGTTTAACTTGTGTAGCAACTTTGTCTTCCTCTAGAAACAAATTTACTCCCCGAGCTATTCCACGCATTTTTGTTGGTTATCCAATAGAATAAAAGAGGCATAAATTGTAAAATCTAGAAATTAAATAATTTTTTATTTTAAGGGATGTGCTCTTTCGTGAAACATTTTTTCCTTTCAAGAAAATGACTTCTTCGCATTCTTCCTACTTTATTGATGATATGATAATTTCTTTGCCCATTGTTGATAATTTGTCCTTGGGCACTTCTGTTTTTCATAAATCTAATGAGTCTCATGGTGCATCTGAAACATCAATTAATAGTACTGGTGGACTTGAAGCCTCTATTTAGAGATCATCAAGGTTTCTAAGAAACCTTCATATTTTTTTTACTGCTTTAGCACCTCACATCCTTATCCTATTGAGAGTCTTTATTAGATAAAATTAATCCAATAGTAAAAACCTTTATCAATCATATTTCTATTACTTATGAGCCTCAATTTTATCATAAAGCAATTTCCTATCTTGAATGAAGAAATGATATTGCTAAAGAGATTAAGGCTATAGAAGGTAATGACACTTGATGTCTAGTTCCTATACCTGAAGGTAAACATTGTATAGGATGTAACTGGGTTTTCAATTTAAAATACAATGTTGAGGGTTCAGTTGACGGATAGAAGGCTTGGTTGGTAGCCAAGGACTATACACAATAGGTTGAGATTGATTTCTCATACACATTTTTACTAGTGGCCAAACTTACCTTGGAAAGGGTTATATTAGTTATTTCTACTAGAAAAGATTAGAACCTACAATAGTTATATATTAACAATGTATTTTTAAATGGTGATTTATTTAAGAAAGTATACATGGATATTCCCAAGGGTTTCAAGACAACAACAAAAGGATTTATTTTCAAATTGAATAAATTTATATATGGATTGAGACAAGCCTCTGGACAGTGATTCTACAAGTTTTCCTCAAGATTATTGCAACATGGTTTTACATAGTCTAAAAATTATTACTCTTTGTTTATTCATGGTTCTAGTTCTTCATTAGTTATTTTGTTAGTATATGTGGATGATATCATCCTAGCAAACCCTGATTCTTCTTGTGCAATGTATAGATGACACTGAGTTCTTTGTTCAATATAAAGACCCTTATTTCTCTCAAATACTTCTTAGGCTTGGAAATTCCAGATCTAGCAAGGGTATTTCTTCAAGTCAAAGAAAATATACTTTATCTTTGCTTGATGATATTGATTTCATAGGTTGAAAACTAGCTACAAAATAACTATGTTCATGGACATTATAAGTGTATAAACTACACTTTCACTAATATTTTAAAAAGGTGAAACTAAATTTAAATTCTTAAAAATGTTAACAAAATTTAAAAAAAAAAACTCAAAACAAAGCAGAAAATAAGGTATCAAAGTTTAATTATTTACAAATTGTTAAAATTGCAATATATCCAAAGCGGCCAAAACATATTGGTAATAGTATAATACCCCTTTACGTCCAAAGTATTCTGCTATTTGACCACTGACGGTTGCTCCCACCATTGCACCAACGTTAGACAGAGATCCAAACAGTGAAAACTGTCTCAACAACATATTCAACAAATTAGTAATCTGATTTAAAATATTTTCAAGATTCAAAGCCACCCAAAAAATCAAATAACTAAATACCCTTGAAATTGAGAGATTAAGATCTCGAATCATATCAGCTTGTGTTGGAGAAGAATAACCACACTATATGGATAATACAATCAACAAGGCAATGCAAAACCAAAAAGTAAAATCAATGATCCAAGTATAAGAAAAGGAGAAAAAAGTGAGGAGGGCATTGTGGTATAAAATGTTAACACCGTGAAGCCGAATTGGATAGGACCCAATGCAACGACGAGAACGCATAACACAACAAAGAGATTGTCACTTCCAACATTGTTGTTGACGAAAGGTATCCTAAGGTTTCTAGCCTCCTCATGGTCCTCCCCAAAATGCATAGCTACTAGTGTTGCACTCAAATTTCTTAGATTATTACTTTGAATTCCTAAGGTTTTGTTAACAAGTACATACTAACTTTATTCAAAAAATTGTACGAGATTGTAAGAAATTCAAGAGGAACGATATCTGAGAAGTGTACATGGTGGAACTAGGTTTTATCTTAAATGTCCGAGTCATTTGGATGTGAGAGAAATATGTGGCGACCAAAAGATTAAGGATCCAATGAGGCCATGACCATGTCTCTATCGGTGCATATGTGCCATCTATGTTATTCATATTTGGATCAAAATTCAGCCATGTGGTTGTGATTAATTGAACATACAAACACGTGTAGAAAAGGAAAATGCAAAATATGTTACTCATTTTTATCTCAATCTTGGTTATGAATTAAATGTTTGAGTTATCCTAAACTAGATGAATCTATTGATGTTCACCGTTTTTGCTTATATTATTTAATAAAATTTATGTAATTTAATTCTATGTATACTGAAACTTGAAAACAAATCCTTTTAACCTGTGCACGGTGAAGAAGTCATTAATCAAAATCTTAGTTTTAATTAGGTTTAATTATGCTTGTAGTTGTTTTATTATCTCAATTACATGAATTTATCCTTCAATTTCTTTTCGAATTTGGTTCAAAAAAAGTTTGATGACAGAAAAAGAGTTTTTTTTTTTATCTTGACAAAAAGAATATATTAAATTAAATGGGAGTATTACAAATACAACAACCATATATGATGACAGAAAAAGAGCATTTATAGGTAACATTTAGTCTCCTATTTATAAATTATGTATCTTGGTTTCAATTTTTTTAAACATACATTCAAAGAATGCAAAAAGTGTTACTTTTCGCACATAAATTCATTACCCCCACTCAAGTGTGTGGACAAAATGACAGTATAACTTAATGTATTTTGATATAATTATAATGAAATTATTGTATGTAGAGTTCTTAATAGAACTATAGGGTAAAAATATCATGAAACCTTTTGTTATCTAAATAATAGTTTTCAATTATTAATATTATCTTAATTCTAAACATTTTCATACTAAATATTGTTTGCAAAAAAAAAAAGTAATGCATGCTTAAATAAATTTTAAAAAATAAACTAAATTTCAATTTAATTAAGGAAATCAATTAATATTGATTTAAATTATACATAGAAAATATCTTAATAATTAATTCTAAAATAATTTCCATTTAATTAGCACAAAATCCTTCTAACATGAAATCTTAATATTTCTTATAAGGTAGACATAGGTTAGTAGACCTTACGAGGTAGTTGAAGATCCTTTTAACAATCTTTAAGTGAGACTCTCTTGGATCTTATTGAACCTCACGCATAGACAAACGTTATGCATGATATTAGGACGACTCAATGTAAGATAAAGGAGTGAACCTATCATACCTCGGTAGATCATCTTATCTACTTTCTTACCATTCTCATCCTTATTAAGAGCTTCAGACGTATGCATTGGCATTTTCATTGGCTTTGTGTCTACCATGTTAAATTTCTTTAATATTTCTTTGTGTTATTTTTCTTGATGGATGATTGTGTCCTTTTCTCGTTGTTGGATCTATAGACCGAGAAAGAATTTGAGTTCACCCATCATGTTGATCTTGAATTCACCCTACATTAACTTAGAAAAAATCTTACACAAGGATTCATTAGTAGCACTGAAGATAATATCATCAACATAAATTTGGACAATTATAAAATTGTTCTTGTGTTGCTTTCCATAAAGAGTAATGTCAACTTTGCCTCTTTCAAACTCTAGGGACTTGTTTAAGACCACACAAAGTCTTTTTCAATTTAAAAACATGATTTGGTTTAGATGTATCTTCGAAACCAGGTGGTTGTTTTACAAAGACTTCTTATTCAATGAAACCATTTAAGAAGGCACTTTTTACATCCATTTGATAAATATTTATGTTTTTTAAAGCAACAAAGGCTAACAATATTCTAATTGCTTCAAGTCTAGCAACAGGAGCAAAGGTTTCATTGAAATCTATACCTTCTTGTTGATTATAGCCCTGAGCTACTAATCTAGCTTTATTTCTTACCACTTTACCATCTTTATCAAGCTTGTTGGAAAAGACCTATCTAGTTCCATTGATCGTCTAATTGGATGGCGGAGGGACAAGAGACTAAACATCATTCCTTATGAACTAGTTCAGTTCTTCCTCCATGGCTAGAATCAGTCTTCATCAAGAAGAGCTTCTTCGACATTCTTTAGTTCCACTTGGGACACCAATGTCGTAGCTTCTTCTTTGAAGGATGATTTGGTTCTAACTCCAACATGCTTGTCTCCAATGATATGATCGTGTGGATGAGACGAAACGTACCTGCAATCTTTCCTTTGATTGGTCTCAGATGGTCCTTCGTCAGGAGCAACTTCTTCATCTGCTTGCCTTACTTCATCTAATCCATGGGTAGGTTCTTCAGACGATTGATCATCTAGCTTTGATATTTGAAGATCTGCAAAGTCTGATAATCTCTTATCAGTCTGAACATATCATCAAATTTTACATTTATGGTTTCTTCAACTACCATAGTTCTAGAGTTATAGACTCTATATGCTTTGAATTTTGTTGAATAACCTAGAAATATACCTTTGTCAACCTTAGAGTCAAACTTTCCAATTTGATCTTTGGTGTTAAGGATATAACATGAACAACTGAAAGCATGAAAGTAATTTATGTTGGATTTTCTATTTTTCCACAATACATATGGAGTCTTTTCCAACAGGGCCTGATCAATATTCTGTTTTTGTACATAACAAGCAGTGTTGACTACCTTAGCCCAGAAGTATTTGGACACATTGTTCTCACAAAGCATGGTCCTTGCCATCTCCTGGGTGACCCCTTTAACGCTTCAATTTGGGGGATGAGGAAGACATACCTGCAAATGTTATGAATGTAGAATTTCATATTGAATGAATAAAAACATAACCTTTTTGACAAAAACAAAAGATAATTTTACAAAAGTGCACAAATCTTGGTTACATATAGAACTTTGAAAAGCACAAAAGTTAAACTAATTCAGAATGCGCGTTATAGAGCACTGGGTTTCTGAAATTGCAATAAAAAAAGGCACCAAAATGATGACACTACCATGCACATAACTGATTATGAGTTGCTTGCATAATCGGTTATGCTAGCACACATAATTGATTATGTTCATCATCATAATAGATTATGCAATTCCCCATAATCGGTTATCTGTCAGTGGAAAAGCCTTGCACAAGATAGCCTTGCGGTGGACATCGATGCAATTCACCATTTCTACTCTTCATGTCATCTGGTAGCAAATCCCAAGAGCACAAACATCACAAAAATTTATATAAGATGAAGCATACCACCTTACCTAATAAAGAAGGACAAACAATGTTGTTGATTGAGATGATGTGATCTCATTTCATGAAGAACCTCAATCATGCAAGGAGGAGTCACCACAAGAAGGAAGGAAAAAGAAAATATGAAAGAAAAGCTTACAAAGAAATTCGAAGAAAAGGAAGGAAGAAAAACAAGAGGAATGCACAAGAAGCTTGAAGAAGATATTAAAAATATTAATAACTCTTGTAATTTTCTTGTAAATAAAAATAGAGTTAGTTTAATGTCTTTCTTTAAAATAGAAATAAGAGGCTAGTTGTTTGGACACCAAGATAGTATAAAAAACAAGGGCCTTGTTTGGGAAGCTTTGGAGCATCTTCCAAACATGGCCTAACCTTTTTATTCCACCCATGTGCATGTATTTTCGTCCTCCCCTCTCTATATAAGGGTGTGAGTCTCATTTGTAACATAACTTTGAAGATTAATGAATTGCTAGAACATTTTCTCTCTTTGAAGTTCAAGAGGTAAGCCCCATTTCTAGAATCTTATCTCGAGTTTTCCATAATTCAAGTGGTGATTGTCTCTTACACTTATCTTTCTCTTGAAAGTGACGTGTTCTTCATTCTCTTATCTTTTCCATGTTTTCTCTTTGCTTGTTCTTATTTGTTCTTCATTTTTTCACCCTTCATTCTTCATTTTAATCAATTTCCATCGATTAAACTCTTTGAATTCATCTTCTATTGTTTCCTATTGCTTGTATCTTGATTTTAATTGGTTGAAACATCATAAAACTTGTTATAATTGATTCTCACTGATTGAAACCCTTGTATTTAGGGCTGGATGAGTTTCTACCATTTCTAAGTCAATTGAACTTATTAATTTCATTGTTTTCATCTTCTATAGCTTCCTATGGGTTCTATCTTGAATCTTCTTAAAACTTGATTTCATTGAGTTTGCACTGATTAAATACCTATCTAAAGGGGCTAGAACATTTTGACCCATTTCTATTTTCATTTGAACTATTTCCATTATCCATCTATATTATAAATCATGTTTGGTAGATCCTTGATTAATTCTAATGCAACTTAAGCATTCATCATGAGAGGATGTGAAGCAAGAAGGAGCTCAATTCTATTCTAAAATTGGAAAAGAAAGGTTGCATTCATTACTCATGAAGGATGTATTTAAGTAGCTCCACACACAAGTCATGGACTCGTTCAACACAGGTTTGGATAGGCAGAGTCAATGTTAGACGCAGAGATATATCAAGAAGGGGGGAGGATGAATTGATATTGGATTTTCTTTCAAAACTGTTAAGTTTCAGATTTTTTTGATGCAGTCCAGAACAAATTAGTTGACTATTTTCTGAGAAATAGTCGATTAGTTCTATCAAACATATATTAAAGATGATAAAAGATGAGAAAGAATGCACAAGAATTTATACTGGTTCACTCTTTTTCAAGAGCTACATCCAGTTTCGATCTGTAACACTAACATATCTCAAATCACTAAAATTATCAAGTCTTTACAAGAACCCATCTTCTAAAGACTACCAAAACAAAAAAAGATTAAATTCTAAACCCTATAGAATTCGATCTAATCCCAGACTCACACCAAGTCTGCAGTGATCACCTCAATAACCAAGAAACAGGTTTTGTAACCCCACAAAGTAATATCAACTCAGAGAACAAAAACAATACAGAAAAATGTGAATCAAGACTCTCTTCTTGATTCTTCCTAAAACTGAAACTTTCAAAGATTTGTATGCAAGCTTTTCTTGATCTCTCTTCTCTGTTCTCTCTCTGTTCTTTTGGTTATTCTTTCAGTATTCTCTCGCGTTTTGAATCTTCATTGAGACTTCTATTTATAGAGAAGGAGATGAGCTTCAACAGGCGTTGTTCTGTTTTCTGCATACTGGGAGGCCTGGAACGAAATAGTCGACTAAACAGTGAAATAGTTAGCTAATTTCATTAAAACTACATTCCTGACATATTAATGAAAATAGTCGACTAATATAACAGAATTAGTTGACTGATTGAAGATTAATGAAAACAGCAAACTAATATATCAGAATTAGCTAACTAATAATAGATAATCTAACAGCTATTCAAAACTGCATAATCATCAATTAATCACCAATGTTCCAGCAACATCATCAAATCAAAATCATCAACAGTCAACCTGTGCATCTTTGCCTGCAGGTGATACGTGTTAGTGGTGGTTCAGTGGCTTTTATGAGGCTCCTTTCTTTGCATGTGCATGCCTATGGCTTCTTACGAGTTTTGAGGGAGGCACCAAAAAAAGTACATGAAATTGTATGCATAGGAGTTTTGTATTTATTAGGCGTGTATATCTCACAATTGGAATAGTCTTCAGACTTTTACTTTGACCAAGTTAGAGGAGATTTGTTGTGGGTGCATTAAAAATATTCTTATTGAAATTGTAATTATTGATGCATTAAAGCTAACATTTTGGGGTGGTCAGCAAAACAAGAGTGCAGTAAATTGTGAGATTTTAAATAATTTTAAATAACAACTATAAAAAGTAAAGTAAATTCAAAATTTGGAAATGAAAAATATATTTGAACTTATTGGAAATCTTAACTGAAAGAGTTACTAATTAGTTTAAGAATTATGAAATATAAGTTATATAATTAATTATTCCTTTTTCAAAAATATTTATAATTAAATTTCATATGATATCATTTTATTTTAATAAATTATTCTAAATCATTCTTATTAACCGTGATAAATATTTCAATAAAAAATGGTGGAACTCTTAACTTTGTGCAGAAAGAAAATGATAATAGTTATAAATATAAGCCCTTCAAAATTATAAAATTACAAAATGCTATTAAAATAGCGTTATGATATTTTCATTTACGAAAGTCAAAATACAAATCACGCGCAATAGATTTGTAATGTCAAAATTAATCAGAAATATTCAACTTTGAGTATAAAAATTAAAGACATATTAAATTTCAAATATGAAATATAGTTCCAACATAACAATTAGACAAACATAATAAAGTTCCAAGAAATTAAACACACATAAAAAATGTCTTCTAGGAAAATTAAACAAAGATGATATCATTTAAAAGACAAAACTAAACATACCAAAGCTTGAAATAACTAACAGGATTCACCATCGGACATAACTTTCAAGAGATGATTGAGTCGTAATTCAAGAGGCATGCAAAAAAGTTTACGCATATGTCCAGGATTGTTGCATAGGTAGTCATAGCATTGGATAGTGAGTTGATCATCACACAAATTTAGTTGGATAATCATGTTCCAAATATCACTCTCTCCATATTGCATTGTTGAGGAACGTTTCATAATTTGAACTTGCTCACCAAATAGTTCATTACGCCTTTCAATGGCAATAACTTGGCACTCAACCAAATCACATTGTCATTCAACAAGATCACATTATTGCTCCGCAACTTGTGATAATTTTGCAGTAACAGTTAAACATGTCCCAATTGCGTCCACCATGTGATCCATCCTAGTATTCATCCTCTCGAATGACAATTTGTCAAAATCAATCAGGGGGTTTTTTATTTTGGATCCCCTAGACGAAGATGTTCCTCCAGAAGTGGCAGAAGGGTAGATGGAGATACACCTGGACTATATGAATCCACATGTGGGGGACTAGGTTTCATCTCCTTAAATGCAGGACAATATTCTTGTTCCGTGTGTACATCTTTAGCAATATTGTTGAGGTCAACACCCAAGTCAATAGTATGAGACATTCGTCTCCAAACTTCTCGTCCAGTCCTTGTCATGTGATCGGTTGCATGATTAGCTCCCCACAATTCTTCCAACAAGTCATAGAACTTAATGGGAGTCACTTGCCATTTTGCAATAGATGGTTTTGCCTTTGCACAAACAATTAACATAATGTTATGTAATAATTTTTGCGGGTATGTACATTTTGAATACCATAGTGAGATGCTAGCATACCTAAATTAAGTCATTCCAGACTTCAGGCTCGACCTGAAATTTTTTTGTTGTCTTGTTCCAAGCAAAATCGCTTAACCCATTAAACAAGTTGTGGACCTCCCGCTACCTATCCTTTAAGCTTTTGTGCTTAGTTTTGATATTATTTTTAATGATACCAATGTAGCCTGAATGACATAAGGCATCAACAATATTTGTATAGGCTTGTGGACCATCAACAATGTATACACTTTTAATCGATTATGATATGTAGTCTAATCGATTATTTCACTTAAAATTTGAATCATAATTGTTTAACGAACAAAATAATTGATTAAGTGTTTTTGATAATCAATTATATTGATTCTGGGTTAATATAATCGATTATGGCCTTAATCTAATCGATTATATCAGGCAAAATGAGTTTTCCAGTTTTTAACTCTAATATAATCGATTAAGCTTTTTATATAATCGATTAAATAAGTCATTTTTGCGAATTCAATGCTAAATCAACCTAAGAATGGAAACTCTGATGCATTTTTGAATTATAAAATGAAAGAGAATGTCTTAAGTTCAACACATCTGATTAAACACAATATTCAAAGTGTTCTTGCACAACAGTTTTTCAAAACCGCTTTCTTGCTCTCTCAAGGTTGATCAAAGTCTTTTGAAGTGGTGATCATTGTGCTTAAGCTTTCATTCAGCACTCAATCAGGTGTTTTCTTTTACTGTTTTTCTAAACAGGAAAATTCATCCCTTGGATCTGTTCTAAAGGGAGGTGTGTTCATCTCTTGTGTGTCAAGAGAGGTGGGAATCATCCTCAGTGTATCTGAGGAGGTGTTTCATCCTTAGTGTGTCTAAGGAGGTGTTTCCTTTATCTTTATTTGTTATTGCATGAATTGGTGTTTGTAATTTCAATTAAAGATAGTGGGGTGATCATCACGTATTTGTGGTAGTTGGGAACTGGACGTAGGATTGGCCTAATCCGAACCAGTATAAATCTCTGTGTTCTTTCTCTTTCCCTATCTCTTTTTATTGTGGATCACATTAACAATTGCAAGTCAAACTGCATTCATCTAAGATTAAGGATAATCCGCATCATGGTTTTAAAACATTTATTTAAAATCTGGAAAATTATTTTAAAGAGAAAAAATTTATTAAAAATCCAATTCACCCCCTCTTGATTTTTACACTGCCGTTTATTTCTAACAATTGGCCTCAGAGCTGGTTTTTGAAAATTACTCGAAATCAAGATCCTTATGGCAGGCAAAAATCAATCTTTTGCTTAAGGTGCATCTATTCATAAACCACCACTCTTTACTGGTGAAAACTATCCTTTTTGGAAAAAGAGGATGGATATTTTCCTTAGGTCTAATGATCAAGGCGTTTGGGATGCAATTGTAAATGGTCCATATATTTCTATGACTGTTGTTAATGAAGTGCAGGTACCCAAAGTGAGAGCAAGCTGGACAAAGGATGAATACAATGAGTATCAATGCGACATAAGGGCATGCAATATGGTATCATCTGCCTAAACTGTTGATGAGTTTTACAGGTTGTCTGATTGCACTATAGCAAAGGAGATGTGGGACACTCTTGAAGTCACACATGAAGGAACAGAAGATGTCAAAAGATCAAGGAAGAACACCTTGATTCAAGAATATGAGATGTTCCGTATGAGCAAAGGGGAAACCATCTACGATGTTTAGAAAAGATTTACTCACATTGTAAATCACCTCAAGGCGTTAGGTAAGAAATTTGACACTGAGGAATTAAATGTGAAAATTTTGAAATCTTTGAACAGAACATGGCAACCCAAGGTGACAGCTATAACAGAATCCAAGAATCTCACAAGCATGAACATGACAACTCTCTTTGGTAAGCTTAGAGAACACGAAATTGAGCTTGGACGCTTCAAAGGAGAAGAAGAAGACGTCAAGAGGAAAGGTGTTACTCTTAAAGCCGAATCCTACAAGGATGAGAGTAGTGATTCAGATGATAACCTTGAATGTAGTGACATCAACCTGTTTGTCAAGAAATACAAGAAGTTTATCAAGAACAAAAACAAAGGAAATTTCAAGAAAGGTAAGAAAGCTGAAAATTTAAATTCTCTTGATAACTTTAAATGCTATGGTTGTGGAAAAAGGGGACACTTGAAGTCGGATTGCCCCAACATCAAGAAAGATGAAGAAAAAGCAAAGAAACACAAAAAGCCTTTTGACAAGAAGAAAAAGAAGGCTTACATTGCTTGGGAAGATAATGAAGTGAGTTCTTCTGAAAGTGCAAGTGATTCGGAAGAAGAAGCAATATTTGTCTCATGGCGGATGATGATGTTGAATCCACATGTAGCAAGGTAAGTGATTTTGGTCTTCCAAACAATTATGATGAATTGCTTGAAGAGTTTCTTGATTTATGTGAAAAATCTGAAAAACTTACTTCTTTTCATAATAAATTAAAAAATGACTATCAGAGTCTTGAAAAGAAAATTGTTGATTTGGAAGAAGAGAAAAAGGTTTTGAAAGAGAATTTCAAAAAAGCAAAAATTCCTTGCAAATGCAAAACAAAAATTCCTGTTTGTGAAAATTGCAATGTTCTTGCTAATAAAGTATCTTATCTTGAAACATCTCTTTCAAATATTACCATGGGAAATAAAAATTTAAATAATGTTTTAAAAGTGCAAAAAGGTTTATATGAAAAAGCAGGACTTGGCTATAATTTCAGATATAATCATAAACCTACCAAAACTGTTTTTGTAAAAGGAGAAACGTCTAACCCAAATAAGGTTTTTGAAAATATAAATTTCTTTAATAAACCAAATGTTCCTACAAAGAAAATTTATAAAAATGCATATTTCTCAAGAAAAACAAATGTTCCTACATGTTTTTATTGTATGCATAAAGGTCATTCGGTTAATAAATGTAATATTAAGCGTTTTAGTGTTCCTAATGGGAAATACAAATGGGTTCCCAAAGGAAAAATTGTTTCTAACCCATGAGGACCCTAATAAGTGACTTTAGGGGACCTAAATATTTTTGTTTATGATGCAAGTTGGTCCCAAGTCTAGAAAGTCATTAGGGTACCTTGATAGTGGTTGTTCAAGACACATGACGGGTGATAAAAGCAAATTCAAAAGCTTCAAAAAGAAAGAGCAAGGTTTTGTAACCTATGGAGACAACAACAAGGGAAAAATCATTGGTATTGGAGTTATTGGAGAATCTCTAAAGATTCATGATGTTCTTCTTGTTGATGGGTTGAAGCACAATTTGCTAAGCATTAGTCAACTTTATGATAAAGGTTTAAAGGTAACTTTTGATAGTGATCTTTGCAAAATTCATCACAAAGACTCAAATGAAATCGCCCTCATTGGTAAGAGACATAATAATATTTATTTAATTGATATTGATTGTGCATCTACATCTAGTAATTTATCTTGTTTAGTTGCTAAAGAAGAGGATCCATGGTTATGGCATAGAAGAGCTGTTCACATTCATATGCCTCATCTAAGTAAACTCACATCAAAAGAGTTAGTAATTGGTTTGCCAAAACTAATTTTTGAAAAGAACAAACTATGTGCAGCTTGTCAAAAAGGGAAGCAAACTAAAAATTCTTTTAAATCTAAAAATGTTGTTTCCAGTTCTAAACCTTTAGAATTATTGCACATGGATTTATTTGGTCCCTCTAGAACAAAAAGTTTTGGTGGTAATTATTATGCTCTTGTGATTGTTAATGATTACTCTAGATTTACTTGGACTCTTTTTCTTTCATCTAAAAGTGATGCTTTCAAAGAATTTAGAAAATTTGTCAAGGTTATTCAAAATGAAAAGGATTTGAAAATCAAGTTTATAAGAAGTGATCATGGCGGTGAATTTCAAAATGTTTCTTTTGAAAATTTTTGTAAAGAACAAGGTATTTCTCATAATTTTTCAGCACCAAGAACACCCCAACAAAATGGTGTAGATGAAAGGAAAAATAGATCTTTGGAAGAACTTGCAAGAACTATGTTAAATGAAAATAATTTACCTAAATATTTTTGGGCTGATGCCGTAAGCATCACTTGTTATGTTTTGAATAGGATTTTAATAAGACCTATTTTGAACTTAACTCCATATGAGCTTTTCAAAGGAAGAAAACCAAATATTTCTCATTTCAGAATTTTTGGATGCAAATGTTTTGTTTTGAATAATGGAAAAGATAGCCTTGGGAAATTTGATGCTAAATCCGATGAAGCTACATTTTTAGGTTATTCTTTGCATAGTAAAGCGTATAGAGTTTTTAATAAAAGAACTTTTAATGTTGAAGAATCTATACATGTTGTCTTTGATGAATATCTAGACCTTGAGGAAACCCCTCTTGAGTAAAAAAGAATCTTTTTAGATGATGAAGGAGAACATCAAGAAGAAACTCCTTTAGAAGAAGCTGTTGAAGAAATCAAAATGGATGAGAACCCTCCTCAAAATGAAAGTCTACCAAGAGAATGGAGACCACCAAAAGAAGTATCTTTGGACAATGTCATTGGAGATATCTCAAAAGGTGTAAGAACAAGGAGGAACATGAATAATTTTTGTATGAATGTTGCTTTTGTTTCACAGATTGAACCAAAGACCATAGAAGAAGCTTTGACGGATGATCATTGGTGTATAGCAATGCAAGAAGAGCTGAATCAGTTTGAAAGAAATCAGGTATGGGATTTAATTCCTAAAACTAACAATATGCAGGTTATTGGCACCAGATGGGTTTTTAGAAATAAGCTTGATGAAGATGGAAATATCACAAAGAACAAAGCAAGGTTGGTTGCAAAAGGTTATAGACAAGAAGAAGGCATAGACTATGATGAAACCTATGCTCCTGTAGCAAGACTTGAAGCCACTCATTTGTTGCTAGCATATGCCTCCATTATGGGATTCAAATTGTTTCAAATGGATGTAAAAAGTGCTTTCTTAAACGAATACATCAAGGAAGAAGTCTATGTAGAACAACCTCCAGGCTTTGAAGATTTCAAAAATCCAAATCATGTCTACAAGTTGAAGAAAGCCTTGTATGGACTCAAACAAGCTCCAAGATCTTGGTATGAAAGGTTAAGTAATTTCTTACTTGAAAACAGTTTTAGAAGAGGTAAAGTTGATTCCACTCTCTTTATTAAGAAATCAAAGAAACATATTCTTATTGTTCAAGTCTATCTTGATGATATCATATTTGGATCAACTAATGATGATCTTTGCCAAGAGTTTGCAAGTAATATGCAAGGAGAATTTGAAATGTCCATGATGGGAGAATTAAATTTCTTTCTTGGTTTGCAAATCAAACAATTGAAGAAAGGCATATTTATATGTCAAACAAAGTATTGCAATGAAATCTTAAAGAAATTTGAGATGGAAAATTCCAAGGAAGTTGCAACTCCCATGGCTACATCTTGTTATCTGGATCAAGATTTAAGTGGTAAGGCAGTAGATCAAACAAAGTATCGAGGTATGATCGGATCATTACTTTATCTTACTGCTAGTAGACCTGATATTATGCAAAGTGTGTGTGTTTGTGCTAGGTTTCAATCCAACCCTAAAGAATCACACCTAAAGGCTGTTAAGAGAATCCTTAAGTACCTTAGAGGAACAAAAACCTTTGGTTTATGGTACCCTTTAGGAGCCTCACCTAGTATTATAGGTTTTTCTGACTCAGATTATGGTGGCTGTAGAGTTGATAGGAAGAGTACTAGTGGTACATGTCATCTTTTAGGATGTTCTTTAGTTTCATGGCATTCTAAGAAACAGGCTAGTGTTGCTCTTTCAACCATAGAGGCTGAGTATATAGCAGCAGGTAGTTGTTGTGCTCAAATACTGTGGATGAAGCAGCAATTAGAAGACTTTGATATCTTTCTATATCATATCCCTCTTAAGTGTGATAACACTAGTGCCATTAGTTTGACTAGAAATCCTATCATGCATTCTAAGACAAAGCATATAGAAATTAGACATCATTTCATTAGAGATCATATAGCTAAAGGAGATTGCATTATAGAATACATAGATACAAAACATCAATTAGCTGATGTCTTCACCAAACCTTTGCCTAGAGATAGATTTTATGAGCTTAGAAGAGATCTAGGAATTGTTGATGATGTATCTGTTGATTGATTAATGTTTATTGATGAGTTTTGATGTTAATTGTGTGTTTTTATGAAAATTCCGTATATAATCGATTAGTTTTTGTATGGTAATCAATTAAAAGCGTTGTTTTTGAAAATGTTTTCAAACATAATCGATTAAGTTCATGACATAATCGATTAAATCGTTGGGGAGCAATTTAATCGATTAAGGAATGCACATAATCGATTAAATTTCTAGGCTTTCGTTTTCTGGAAAAATTTTGCACGCAAATAATTGATTACGTTCATCACATAATCGATTAAATGCGACGTTCTGTGTTTTTCTGCACACTGGTTTTTGAACGTTGAGCCTCCAAATCATGTGGTTTTCAGTACTAATGGCTATATTCGAATCCTAATGGCTATTTTCGCATTAAACCAATGAATTGTGATCAGAATCTTTGCCTATAAATACCTAGATTGAGAATTAAAGTGCCACTTTCACTCTCTCTCACTCTTGCTATTATTCTGCTGGTTTAATCACTGTTGTGCGAATTTAGATTGTTGTTTTTGTGTTAGCTTTCGTGTTTGTTCTTCTTTTGTCAATTATCTACTCATATGGCTGATCAAAGAAGAAGAAAGATGCCTTCAAGAAGGAGAGGGAAAGCTCCCATGTCTTCTCAACAAGAAGAAACTAGACCACCAACTCTTGTAGGGTGGATTTATGATGAAGACTTGCAGATTGCTTTTGTTAATCATTGGAAAGACAGGAAAATTCTCACTCCCAAA
Organism: Lablab purpureus; assembly: GCA_030347555.1. NCBI lineage: Eukaryota > Viridiplantae > Streptophyta > Magnoliopsida > Fabales > Fabaceae > Lablab > Lablab purpureus. The sequence continues at coordinate 26,594,524 of CM059256.1, read as the reverse complement.
TTCTTGTCTTGTCAATTTTTTAGAACTCATGGTTTTTCATTTCAGGAATTATTAGTTGCAAGTGGTCTACAAACTTTTTGTAGAACTTGAAGGTGCATACTATCCGGATTTGGTAAGAGTTTTCTATATGAATTTAACTTCTAGAACAGAAAATCCAAGTACCAAGGTGAAAGGTGTCCGCATACACCTTGATGAAGACGTGTGGAACAATGTTGCTGGCCTATCTACACAAGGAGGAGTCAACATAACATATGGTTTTGAAGACTTCAACAAGCTGGTAGAATTCCGCAAATTTTGCAAAGACCCCAATCTACAAGTGGAGAACTTGTATAAAGTCGGTAACGTAAAATTAAATGAGAGAATGTTGCATATATTGTCTGGATAATTGTTGCTAGGGGCACTAATCATGCTCAACTTACTAAGGAAGACATTCTTTTGATGTATGGTTTCTTTAATAATGTTAGTATTGATTGGCCTGCAATAATTTTAGATAATATGTTCAAAGCCACTAGGCTATTATCTTTTGCTTTACCCTATGCTATGTTTATATCCAAGATTTTAGAATACAAAGGTGTGGATCTTAGAGGAGAAAACAAGCAGATTTTGCTAAGCAATAGCAAAATTGGAAAAAATGTTCTAAGGCACATGGGCCTTATTGAACAAGGGAACATGTTTAGGCAAAGAGATGAAGACGCAGCTATGGATGAAGATGAAGAGCCTCAACCTCAACCTGGCTCAATGGAAGCAAACATAGTCTCAAGGATGGACAACATGATGAGTCTTCAACTAACTCATTATGAAGATATTTGCTCCAAACTTTCAAGGCTAAATAGAAGAGTCTACAGAGTAGAAAGAAAGCTGGAAATTGAAGATATATCTCCAGAAGAAGACAACACTGGGTCTTCTAGGGGAAAACAACCAGCACAAGATGTTGAGGAAGAAGAAGAAGATGCAGGGGATAGTGAAGACACAGAATAGGCTACAAGTTTACTTATTCCCTTAGCTCATTGTTTTTCAGTTACTGTATTTTTTCTCTCTCCATATTCTCTGTGTAATTAATTGCTTGTGTTGTATTAATCTCTTGATATGTAATCTTTTTGAAAATGATAAAAATAAAGGGGGAGAAAAATAAATTGTTTTGATTGATAATATGTCTATATCTCAAGCATTTAAGAAAATTAAAGTTTCAGGGGGAGCATTAGGAAATATTTCAAATTATTACCTTGTATATCTTAAACAGTTAAGAGCAAAGTTTAAGGGGGAGTTCTTAGAAATTATTTCCATGCATTAATTTCCTCGAAATTTAAATTTCAAAGTTCAAATTGAAAATTAAATGTTATATGACTGCCTATTTTATTTCCTTTGTGGACTAATTTTTATGATGGAGATATCCATACATTCTTTTCTAAGTTTTTCAGGATATCAATCACAAGTCTCTATGTTTCTTTTTATCATCATCGAAAAGGGAAAGATTGTTGGCATATTTCAAGAACAAGTGTTGATGAAGTCCTCTCAATATTTCATGAAGATTCAAAGTTTTGATGATGAAGATTTAAAGTGCTCTAAACAGCATTAAAGACTTGTGTCCTCTCACAAAGGAAAGGTGCTTGATGAAAAAGGCAAGGCATAAAGAATGTTTAAAGCTTTCAAGAGAGAAGATTGATGAAGATTTTCTCAAGTGCTGAAGTTTCAAGTTTAGAAGGTTCTGTTTTGGGTGATGAATGAAAAGAGTAAGTCATAAATCCCATTTAAGATCTTTCCAAACCTGATAGCAAGTAGTTTTCTCGCAAAAACATTTTTCTACGCTTTTAATCGATTATGATACGTAGTCTAATCGATTATTTCACTTAAAATTTGAATCAAAATTGTTTAACGAACAAAATAATTGATTAAGTGTTTTTGATAATCTATTATATTGATTCTGGGTTAATATAATCGATTATGGCCTTAATTTAATCGATTATATCAGGCAAAATGAGTTTTTCGCTTTTAACTCGATATAATCGATTAAGCTTTTATATAATCGATTAAATAAGTCGTTTTGCGAATTCAATGCTAAATCAACCTAAGAATGGAAACTTTGATGCATTTTCGAATTATAAATGAAAGAGAATGTCTTAGGTTCAACACATCTGATTAAACACAATATTCAAAGTGTTCTTGCGCAACAGTTTTTCAAAACCGCTTTCTTGCTCTCTCAAGGTTGATCAAAGTCTTTTGAAGTGGTGATCATTGTGCTTAAGCTTTCATTCAGCACTCAATCAGGTGTTTTCTTTTACTGTTTTTCTAAACAGGAAAATTCATCCCTTGGATCTGTTCTAAAGGGAGGTGTGTTCATCTCTTGTGTGTCAAGAGAGGTGGGAATCATCCTCAGTGTGTCTGAGGAGGTGTTTCATCCTTAGTGTGTCTAAGGAGGTGTTTCCTTTATCTTTATTTGTTATTGCATGAATTGGTGTTTGTAATTTCAATTAAAGATAGTAGGGTGATCATCACGTATTTGTGGTAGTTGGGAACTGGACGTAGAATTGGCCTAATCCAAACCAGTATAAATCTCTGTGTTCTTTCTCTTTCCCTATCTCTTTTTATTGTGGATCACATTAACAATTGCAAGTCAAACTGTGTTCATCTAAGGTTAAGAATAATCCGCATCCTGATTTTAAAACATTTATTTAAAATCTGGAAAATTATTTTAAAGAGAAAAAGTTTATTAAAAATCCAATTCACCCCCCCTCTTGATTTTTACACTGCCGTTTATTTCTAACATCCCTCAGGTTTGCACTCTCTCGATAATCATCCTCAATAACTTGTGTACCAAATTTGTCATCTTCACATTGCATGATTTCATCGTCAACTTCAACAACCCAACTTTCATCATTATTAACTCCACGAAGTTATGAAGAATGCAACAAGCCAATATAATGTTTTGTGAAGTTTCAAAACAATAGTGGGGTTTCGTACCACTTCCCAAGATTGGAAATCTTTTATTCAAAACCCCAAATTTTCTCTCAATCACATTTCTCAAGGATGAATGATAGTGATTAAACAGTTCTGTGGGTTTTGAAGTCCTCTTTGTAAATACTCTTTGAAGTGGTATCCTACTCCACATGATTTTACCTTTCAACGTGAAGCCTGCATCTCCCAAGTAGTATTTTCCTACACCAAATAATATTAAGTAAACACAGTTAGGTGAACACAATTAACTCTATAACCAAAAAATAAAATAACATATTTTAAAACTATCAAACCTTCATGTATGATCAGTGGATCCTCCCTTATAAGTGCATCTTTTAGTATCTTAGAATCTGAAGCGGTTCCTTCCCAGCCTGCTAGCACATATGTGAATTTCATATCCAAATCACAAGTTGCAAAAATGTTTTAGGTCAGATAATCTTTTTTGCCCCAAAAACGAGGTGCATCCAATCTTGGCACCTTAATTCGCACATGAGTTCCATTAATGGCCCCTAAACAATCTTTGAAAAATGGGTAAAATCTACTATTATTTAGGATATGCAATTGCACTTCCCTACCCGAGAGTTGGACTAAAAAGTCTTCATTTAATTGAATGATGTCATTCTAAACGTTGTGGAAATGACGACTAACAGTTTCTCCCGATCAATGAAAGAAGAAAGAAACAATACGGTTCTTTACGTTATGTCCTAATCTGTGCAAAAATTTGGCCACTTGTTCCTCAACTATTGATGTGTACATATCTTTAACAATATCATTGTGTCTTAATTGTTCACATATCTTAACAAATGACTCAGGTCCCATGCAAATAATATCCCGACACCGCTCAAAATGAACAAGATATGACATCAACTCAGCCCTCCGACGATCCTTTTCAGGTCCTTCCAAATTAACATATGCACTATTGTTCGACGTTGTATTTAACATATTCAATGCATGTGAAACGGTACACAATATGGTTAGAGATCCAGCAGTTATATTGTCTTCCATTTGCTTAACTACGTTTGTCAATAACTGTGTATCCATGTGTACAGATGTACAACCTATTTCTTCTTCTTCGATATTGATATCATCACCTCTTACTTTGTCCATGGCCAAACAATTACTTCTTCGTAGACGTAAATATTTTTATCCAATTAAAACAATGTCGTACTAGATGTTAAGAAATACATAATATAATAACATTGTTATAATTTTCAACAATAATAAACCGTTCAAAATTAAGACCACTACATATTTCAACGTTATTAATGTTGGTGCACTATGCCTCATGTCTTTTTCTAAAAAAACAAAAAATTAATTGCATAATTATTCTTTCACATGTTTAAAATTATATACATACATGTAAGTGTTAATAATAACTCACGAATATGTAAACTTGTCTTCACAACCACTGTTCATGCATACTTTGTTTCAATAAAGCAACCAATAAAAACCAATCAGTAATGAACTAGACCAGAGCATAATCAATTATGTCTTGCCACTATAATTGATTATCTTGACACCCATAATCAATTATGCATGCCAGCATAATCGGTTATGGATTGAGTCATAATCGATTATGCGCCTTACAACTATGAAAATTGCATAAAATTGAATCCCCAACCACACTCAACCTTTCACATACGTACTATTTTGAAGGAAAACTTCTCTAGGAAACAAGAATGTCAATATAGGTACATGAATAACTTTTTTCTACACTTGAAGCTTGGCCTACTTTCACACTCTATTGACCTTCCTTGTTTCTATGCAAAAGAAAATGAATAACATCAGTTAATGGAAAACAAAATAAACCTTGGTTATGAAAGCCAAATAAGTTGTAGTTATGAAATCCATAATGCTCACCTCCTTCACAATGTAGTTCGTAGATATCGAACTCAACACACACCTCTTATATAATTTGTCTTCCTCATCTCATGACTCACTACACATGGGTAATTCAAATTTGGTACACATTTTCATCAGTCAAAATTTGCTTCTGAAACAACCCAGAGAATCTCACAAAGTTTACATTACCAAGAACACACATACGCCAAATAGTACGTTGCATGTTTATTATGTACAAAATAAAGATTAAAAACATTCACAACACTTCTTCATTATACATTCAACTGGTTTCATAGAGTCAAAACCTCTAACCTAGTATTACATTTGTAGGCACAACTTTGTAGTGCTTTATATCTCATCGTTCACTCCAATATATTCAAAACACCACCAAATGAGAATACTCAACAAAATTACAAGAAACAAAATCTTTTACAATGATGAAAAAGAAACAAATATATTATTGGTTCAATGCCAAAGTTATATATATACACATAGAAACAAAAATATAGTATGAAAACCAAAACATAAATAAAAATTGAACTACAAATGCATATACAACAAAATAATGTTGAAGCCTCATGCACCATGCAATAGGTACACGTACTTCATATAAGAGAGAGAAAATAATGTTAAAGGGTAGGTTCCATGCATATTTTTGAAGGGTAAATGGATAATCTCCTCATTCTATCCTCATTTCTTCTCACATGGGAATGGAGAACCAACCCACTCTCTTCTCACTTTCCATCTTTGTAAATCACACTAAATTTATCAATCCAAACATCAATAGTAACATTTAGGCCCTCATTTTTTTTCACTAATAAAAAATTATCTCATCTAAATACAGTATAAGAGTAATAACTAACACTTGCCATATGAAGTTTGTTGGAGATTTAATTTAAAATCAATTTGAGCTTGTCATCAATTGAGAAATATCTTGAATAAGTTTTTATTAATTTTAATTATATATCTTATTTTATTTTGTAGTATCAAATATTTCCTTTTATTATTTTCATATTATTTTTAAAATAAAGTTGAATGACTTTTCATAATTAAAAATAAAAAATATTTCTAAAATAAAATTTCTCCTGTAAAAAATTAACTCTCATAGTGAATAATTCAACTAGCTTCTATTTTGTATATAAAAATATAAACATCAATTAATTTTTTTTAAATTACTTTATTTAACTCAATTTAGTTTTATCAAAATTTATCCAATCTGTTTGAGTCCTGCTCCTGTATTTTCAGACCATTGTTCCACAATACACAAAAAATAGCCCAAAATGATCATTCATCCTTCTGGCGATGGTTGTTGTTATGGTTGAATACAAGCGCAATCATTGTATTTCTTAATTAGATTAGCCGCACAAAGGAGAATCAGCCAAAACTAAACAATAAGAATATTCATTAGGCACTAATTCAAGTCATCTAGGTGCATAACAAACAAAGTCACTGCTTTAATTGATGAACCCACGTTTACCATTGGCATTTATTCCCAGGCAAAATACAATTCGTGATAGAAATACACTATGACTAAAGTTTTTTTTCCTCATTCTTTTGCTACGATATTGTTTTTTAAAAAATTATATCAGTAGCTTCTACAGTAAAATAACACTTACCCCTTTCATTTGTTACAGAAAATTTGATACAGGATAAATACAAAGTCCTAAAAGACACATGATATTGGACTCCTCGTTTGAGTTTAAACAAAGACAGACTACCTGTGTGCTCTCCCAAAACATATCTATCTGAAGGAAAACTGAATTTCTTCCAATGTTCTTCCCTTGGTCTCAGGGACAAATTTCGCTATAAAAGCAATAGTTATGGCAGCTACTACTGCGTAGATTGTGAATGTCCCTGTAGACAGTCAAGTCAGCATTGTATTGATATTCATATAACCATACAAAACAGGCATCATACACGCACACTCACCTCCACTGTTCCAATTTAAAAGTAAGTTAGCAGTCATCGTGATCACCCACGCAATCAGCCAATTTCCCATTGTCGCTATACTGCCAGCAAGCCCCTTTATATTCACAGGAAGTATCTGAAAAGCATTATTAAACAAGTGAGAAATTACCCCACATATTCAATGAACACAATTTACTCAAGACCTGCAATCATGATTCAATATTCAAAAGTAGCATGGTGCCTTCAGAACCAAAAGAAAACCATGGAGCACATAAAAAAACGAGTGAATCTGTCGGAATTAACTACATAGTAAATAATGTAACAATTACTAGATCCTTCCTCCCTCGGATTATTTGCTTTGCATGCTGAAAGTATTTCATACCTCAGACATTATCAGCCAAGGGATGGGTCCAAGGCCCAGGGAGAACCCAATTACCATAACCTACAAAATTCGTGATCAATCAGACGAAAGCTAAAAACTTAAATTGCAAATTACAAAGAAACTCCAACCAAGCCCAAGAAACATACCACAAGTCCAACAACAGAAAGTGTTCCCAAAATGCTGAATAGATGTGAATCCTCTGATATAATCCCCTGGTATCAATCAAATAAAATAGTTAAAAGCGTAACTAATCTAATGAAATTGAATTAAGATAGTACCATTACTATTCCCAACCTCTAGATAGAATGCAGTTGAAACAATGACAAGGCTAACTGTCATTATACATGACGATATCTGCAGAAGTGATAAGACATCAAATTTGATTTAACTTAATAACTATATTTCAGTATAGTAGATACTAGAAAAAGGTCATGACAACGAATTTTGCTTCATACTCACTATTAAAAGCAGCCTCCGCCCACTTTTGTCCACCAGCCACGTGGCAATTCCAGTTGCTATGACCTGGAAAAAGAAAGCTGATAATAAGAACTAAATTCACAATATATAATAACCTTAAACATGATATGCAGTCCAGGCTTTATTATGCAACCTGAATGGCACCAAGTCCAACTGTAGCGGCATCACTAGATGAAATTCCTGTTACAATACAGAAATCAGACACCAGATCAGGAGCAATTCAAATCCGGGAGGCATTGCAACTGTAGTCTAAATCCAAACTGTTACCAAGTGTGAAAACTCAAACCAAAAAAAGATATGCTAAAGTAGATCAGAATTAGCCATCTTTATTTTCCTTACAGTCAAACACATCATTAGGACATTAAAACCAGCTAGTCGGTGAATTGAACTAATGAAATGGATTTTATGCCATTCAGTTACAATTCCCAACCTATATCTAGCATCTTAAACCATGTTATACTTCAGGTACAAGAATTTTGAGTCTTTTATAGTTTAAAACACCCTTCACCCTACAGATTATTTAACACTAATCACCCTCCTTCTCACCTTCGCACATGCCCACCACCAAACAATAAAATTGTCATCCAAAATTAAAATATAATTTAACAGTTGATATGTAGATCTAAACCTGCGTTTGCAAAGATGGTAGTTGAATAGAACAAAACTCCATTGATGCCAGATAATTGCTGAAGAACAAGTAATCCAATACCAACCTGCAGGAGCTCAGTTAGCAAAGCATGCTTGACATTTTGGTTAAGATGACAATAAGTCGTGCTTGGGAAGAAAAGATTTAAAAACGAACTTATACAGCATCATATCATACCATTAAGGGGAACCAATATCTTTTCCTCTTGAGGTCTGCAAATCGGATTGTAGCTCTTTTACCTGTTGAAGCCACAGATCTCTGGAAAAGCAAAATGGTTAGCAGTGCATGTTTCTGAAACACATATTCCAAAAGCTATACTCTTAACTGCACTCAGCAAAAATTTAGCCACACAACAATGACCTAAAAAAATACCTTAATTTCATAAACTTCCACAGATATGTCAGTGTCAAATCCTCGTAAGACTTGCAAAGAAGTCTCAAACTCATCTGTCATCCCCATCTTGGCCTATACTTCCCAACCAATAAATAAAATGAAAGAAAAGCAGAAAGATAATCAGCAAGGGTATAGAATGCCTATCCATCCTTTTTGTGGAAGGAACAAGTATTTTAGCAAAGATTAAAAGTACAGAAATTTGATCAGCATAATGCATAACTTATCCATACCAACCATCTGGGGGACTCCGGTATGAAAAATAACCCAGGTATTAATACTGTACAAGGTAAAACTCCTGCAGCAGAACATAAAATATTTTTTGTTGTTATATAGGTTACAGAAACCAAGTAAAGATATCCTCTACACATTAACGTTTAGAAAGAGCAAACCACAATCTACTGAACCTTTCGTAACTTCTTAAGAACATCATGTAGCAGACACTTCAAAATTGTAGTCATGTATGTGTCATACCCATGTTGGACATGTCCACACTTCGGGTTTGAGTACTTCTAACTGCATGTTACATTTTGTTTTCATTTATTTATAAAAATATTACACTGATAAATAACAATTAGAAAGATTATAGCATTTTATTATGTCAATAATAACTGATGCTCACTCATAAAATAAGATTCGCTCTTCTGATTTAAAATTTGTATTTATGCTGATTTTATATGTTTAGAATTATTATGTCATATCTATGCTTTTATATCATGTTACAATAATTTATCTCGGTTATATAACTTAAACTTGTTTAGACAGGTCAAGCAGTTTGTCCTAAAAAGTTGTTTTGCTTATTAGCATTAGTTACCTAGATATAGCCTTTTCCTTGTACACTCTTGGTATTCTTGGTGTAATTTAAGTTGTTTTGCTTATTAGCATTAATTACCTAGATATAGCCTTTTCCTTGTACACTCTTGGTATTCTTGGTGTAATTTTCTAATATAAATAACATGAATCAGCTAAGGGATACTCAATCTCTTAAGCTCATTTTATCATATTTTCAATCTTAAGTTAGTATAAGATTGGGTCGATCCCACTACTTGTTTTGGGGTTGTCCATCATCATTCTCCACTATCGTCTCTCCCTAGTCATCTTCATTTTTAACAACAAACACCTACTCCAGTTTGTCTCATTAAGATACAGCAAATCCACTGTGATTTGTCATCGTCTGCCACTGTTTATCACTGTCTGCCATGCCATCCCTGAATACCACCTTTTTCTTTGACGACCACCGAATTTGATGCATCTTGTCGGCCGATGTCCAACCTACCTGGTCACGTCCTTTGATTCTCCGCCATGCACCACCTTCCCTCACCGAAATAACTTCATGTCTCCTCCACAAGACTAATGGCTCCTTGTCCCTGTTTTGACCCTTGTTTCTCTCTTTTCAGCTTTGGTCAAGAGACTCGTCTCTCCTCTCTCTCGAGCCTCGTCTTCTCTCTCTCTCGAGCTTCATCTTCTCTCTCTCATACTCTTCCTTCACCGCTGTTTTCTATCTTTTACAATTGGCACTAATTATGAGGTGTATTCTGTTGTTTCTGACAATTGGTACACATCGTATTTTGAGAGAGATTCAAGTTGTTGGTTGCACGTAATTATTAGTTTGCCCTTGTGAATGTTGGTGTTGAATATTGGTTTGTTACCAGTGTGTTGGCATTACGGGTGTTCAGAGTCAAACTGATTCAAAAAAATAACCAAAAATCGATATAAAAATCTAATAATTGATCAAAACCGAAAGTTCTTGTATCCATTTGGATTTTTTTCTTCTTCCAAAACCGCACAGTTCGAATCATTTTTCACATTGAAATTTTGGAATCAATCCAAACCAAATCAAATCAATTATTTAAATATTATTATATTATATATTATTTCACTCATACATGAGACATGTGTATGTGAGAGCAAAATCTAGTGTGTCTAACTTCATGCCTATAAATATGTGGTAGAGTAACACAACATGTTTAACATGTTAATGAGTTGGAAGAAGAATTATCCTAGTAGTATGAACGTTACATTATTAGCTTTATCAGATAAAAATGTTTAAATAAAAAATTTACTAGAAGGAAATAATATAGAAGAACTAATTTTGATGTTTATATTTTGAGTTTTATGTAAATATATGTGTGTAGAAGATTTATTAGGCTTATGAAAGGTGAGTCACATGGGTTATCTAGTATTCATGTCACAATGTATAAATATAATATATATATATATATATATATATTAATAAAAAGAAGTATACAATAAAACTGCAAAACTGATCCAAACCAAACCACAAAAATTTGTTTGGTTTAATTTGGATACCTTTTTATGTTCAAACTAAACCACATTTCGGTTCGAATATGTTTTTAATTAAAAATCGAACCAAATTGCACCATGAACACCCCTAGCTGGCTCGTTGATTTAGGTTTTAATCTAGACCCTATAGGCGGTTGTAATTATGATTATTAGTTGATTCTTCTTTCAATATGCCTTCCCTTACTCAAAGTGGATACAAATGTCCTCAATGCTTCTTTTGTATGAGAATTGGCCACACTCAAAATAAATACTTCTCCATACATGGTTTTCCTAACAAGACAACAAACATCTTGCAACCTATTAAGGTTGAACCAAATTTACTAATCAAGAATATCATATCTCAGATTAAAATCCGACAACCAAGCATAGTCTTTCACCCAATCTAGTTTGTCAAAAACTTGAATTTTTCAAACATTAGAGCATCAAAGTCCATGGATAATTGATTCAAGTGCTTCTAATCACATTTCTGGTAATGCTTCCTTATTTTCTTCCATTTCTCATCCTTAAATTCCTTATGTTCTTACTTTAGCCAATAGATCCAAAGTTACTTTGATCAAATCTCCATTTTTCCCTCTTTGAACCTAAAGCATATTCTTCCCATCCCTAATTGTTCTTCTAACCTTCTTTAAGCCAATTAACTATGTTGGAAATCCTACATCAACTAGAGATGAGGTTAATTTTGTGTATATAAATGGGTGCAAACCTCACCTTACAAGCAGATTTTGTGGGGTTGAGTTAGATTTAAAGTTCACTTCTTAATATGGTATCAGAATCATATAAATCCATCCTAGCAAGATTGTAGGGCCTAGGCCACCCGCTATCAGACCGCTATCAGATCACTCATAAATATATAGTCTCGCGCTAAAGATGTCCAATCCTCAACATGAGGGGGTCTCTTGGAGATCACTCATCAACTAGAGATGAGGTCAATTAATGCATATAAGTGGATGCAAACCTCACCTTAGAAATCGGTTTTGTGGGGTTGAGTTGGCTTAAAGTCCACTTCTTAATAAACTAAATCTTTAAATTGTTTTGTAACCTATTATGCAAATTCTTTTGTTATACAAGAGCATGGTGTAGGTCAACTAATTGGAAGAGGACATGAATTTAGAGGACTCTACTATCTTGGCACTAGACCGTCAATGTCTTGTTTAGCATCCACATCTTCTAAGCATTTACATTAAGACTTGGTTCATCCACATTTATCAAAATTAAAAAGGATGATTCCTAAACTTAGCAAACTTCAAGTCTTAGAATGTGAGTCATGCCAATTAGGAAAATATATTTGGTCTTCTTTTCCAAAAAGAACTGAAACAAGATGCAACTCTATCTTTTCTATATAATTCATTTTGAGATTTGGGGTCCTGGTCGAGTCACATTCTTAGGATTTCTTTATTTTATCACTTTTATTGATGAATATTCCTGTTGTACTTGAGTTTACTTAATGAAAGATTGGTCTGATCTTTTGAATACCTTTGTGTCTTTCCTTCATGAAATTACAAACCAATTTGTCCAAGTGATCAAGATCTTAAGGAGTGATAATGCCAAAGAATGCTTTTCTTTTGGTTTTTCCACTCTATAAATTCACATGACACAAGTCCACCAACCCTCATACTCCTTAGCAAAATAGTATAGCAGAAAGTAAGAATAGACATTTTTGTGTCGTTGGCTTCTACATCAATTAGATATAAAAAATGTTTTCCTTCATGGTGATTTAGAGGATGAGATATACATGAAGCAATCTCCTGGAATTGTTGCTTAGGGAGTTTGGCTTGGTTTGTAAGTTACATCAGTCTCTCTATGGTCTCAAACAATCTCCTCATGCTTGGTTTAAAAAAGTCAGATGCATTATTCAAACATTCGAACTAAAACATAGTGAGGTAGATAATTCATTTTTTATTGGCATACCTCTCCTAGAAAATGTGTTTAATTAATTGTGTATGTTGATGACATAGTCATTATATAGAATGATGCTACTAGAATCTTGAAGCTAAATGAATACTTATACAATCACTTTCAGACCAAAGACCTTGAGTGTCTCAAATACTTTCTAGGCACTAAAGTGGCTCAATTAAAGGAAGGCATTGTAGTTTCTCAAAGGAAATATGTTTTAAATATCTTGGAAGAAACAAGCATGACAGGATGTAGACCAATAGATAGCCCTATGGATCCAAATCAAAAAAATAATGGCAAAACAAGATGAACCTCTCTCTAACCTAGAGAGGTATAAAAGACTTGCTAGGAAACTTACTTATCTCACCATTACTAGACCTTATCTATTGTAGTTGATGTTCTTAGTCAGTTTATGCAAATTTGTTGTATTGATTATTGGAATGCTATCATTCACATTTTAAGATACCACAAAAAGGCTCTAGGACAAAGTTTGTAGTTTGAAGATAAAGGGGATACTCGGATTTATGGGTATTGTGATGCTGATTGAGCAAGATCTCTGATGGATAGATAGATGTTTCATTACAGGGTATTGTATTTTCATTAGAGAGACAACATTATTTCTTGGAAATGGTGCCAATCTAGTATTGAAATTGAATATAGGGCAATGGTGCCTCTCACTTGAGACCTTATGTGGGTGAAACAGTTTCTTCAAGAATTAAAATTTTGTGAGATCTAACAAATGAAGATGCATTGTGATAATCAAGGAGCTCTACTACACATTACCTCTAACCCTATATTTCATGAGAGGACCAAACACATAGAAATTGACTATAATTTTATTCAAGAGAAGATGGTGTCCATAGAAGTTTGTATTGAGTTTGTTTCATCCAACGATCAACTTACAAGTGTGTTCACAACCCATAGAGTGCCTCGGATTCAATTTATATGTTCCAAGCTTGACACATAAAATCTATATGCTCCAAATTAAGAGGGAGTATAAGAAAAATTTATCTTGGTTATATAACTTAACTTGTTTAAATATGTTAAATAGTCTGCCCTAAAAAGTTGTTTTGCTTATTAGTATTAATTACCTAGATATAGTCTTTTCTTGTACACTCTTGGTATTCCTAATGTAATTTTCTTCTATAAATGACATGGATCAGGTAAGAGATAATTAATCTTTTATGCCCTTTTTATCATATTTTCAGTCTCAAGTTATACCCAATCAAGTTTTACTACCTCATCCCATGGCCAACCGCATTTTATTTTATAAATGATGCTCCTATCATGCACACAAATTCCTCGTATTCATTTATGTAAAAACTTGATGAAACTTAATTTGTAACCAAGGTATCCAAGAGTTCCATTCGTCCATCCAAAAATCTTAGCCAGGTAAAATAACTAGAAATTTACCTAGAATTGCAAGCACTCTCCAGTTGACAAAAAGGCCCAACAGATAAGCCAGCAGAATGCCAATTGTAACAGAGAGCTGAACCAGAAAAATTACAAAAATAATGAATATTAAACTTCAAATAAAACAAAAACAGATAATAAAAATATGAGAAATAGCTAGCAACAATATATCAACCTGGTTCACTGATCCAAGGCTACCTCTCATGTTTTGAGGGGCAATCTCAGCTATATACACAGGTACCTATTAAAAACAAAAGAACCAGTACAGAGACCACTTTCACTCAGCATTCTAACCAATAAGCCAAAGAACAGAAATGATTAAGAAAGTCGATCCAATTTACCACATAAGAGATAATCCCAACACCAAAACCTTCCAACAACCTCCCCATAAACAAAAACGAGGAATCCTACATAAGCAACAAAACATCACTGATTTACGCAACCATAGCCACTTGCTGATTAAAAAACCACAGCCATAGCCACAGCATCAAAACCAAACCACCCGTACTTACTTTGGCGAAAGAAATAGCAAGCCATCCTATAATATTGGGAATTGCGGCAATCATCAACGACTGCAATGTTAAAAAACATGCCAAAATCTCCAATCACTCTTAACATTCATAGATTTTCCTTTAAAATATTGACCTCAAAACAAGGACAAAAAATAAAATAAATCAATGAACTACCCCTTTGCGCCCTATGTATTCAGCTATCTGACCACTTGCTATAGCCCCCACCATCGCTCCCACGTTCGACAAAGATCCAAACAAAGAGAACTGCAAAAAGCTCAACATATTAAGCACCAAAACTTCAAAGCTAAACCAGGGAAAATATAATCCAAAGAACAAACATATACATAGTAGCACCTCCGAAACTGTGAGCTTTAGATCGCGTACTATATCCCCTTGCGTTGGAGAAGAATACCCACACTGTACCCAAAAAAATGTCAAAATTATTTAAAAAATAGACATTGTTTTATCCAACTCCTTCGCCAGGAATAACAAACATTAACAAGAATCCTATCCAACAATTGATGGGGTTGGACTACATGAAACACACGCTATTAGGGGTCAATTAAAGCTACATTCTTTATCCTAATCCTTCTACTGATAGATACAATAATGGCAGCGAGCAAAGTTCTACTTTCTAATATTGCATATCATGTTGGAACTCAAAAACTCAAGATAATTGTTTAAGCTAAAAACTATCTAACACCATTAAACTAAAGAGAAATGTCTCTTCCAAGAAAAAGTACAGCAATAAATCTGACGATTGTGATACAATCAAGTATGTGCATAACAAATTCCAAAAGTGAGATAAAACCAAGTATATGCACACTCCTTGGTGTTTTCTTACTGTGAAGCCGAATTGGATGGGACCCAAGGCGACGATGAGGACGCAGAAGAGGACGGAGACAGCGCCGTCGCGGATGACCTGAGTAGAGGATCCCATGATGCTGGACTGCCTCGAACCCATCTTGTACCAACTCCCCGTGTGGAGAAACGGTTTCTGAAGATCCCTCGCATCCCCACTCTCTTCCCTGAAACTCATCCTCAAACTCCAACCGACCACTTCCAACTAGTGGCACTCGAAAACCGAAACAAATTATATTGGCAGCAAGAAGGTGTTTGCGAAAATGTCCCACAGCGGATGAGGATTTTGAACACTGCTTTGCTGTGCTGAGCTGTGACGAGTGTTGTCGCTTGTGGTGTGAGAGATTGAAAGCGTCACGTTTTGGTGCTTAATTAAATTTGTCAATTCGGTTCACCAGACAGGGAATTGTGATTGATTTATGAAGGGAAGTGTGGCTTTGGTTGCATTGGGTTGGCTTGGGTTTGGTTTGGTGGTTTTAAAATATCTGGTGAGTGACGTGGTGATCTCAGTGGCTGCTGTTTTGGATTTTTGCACCTACTTACTGTGCTCAATTATTGACTATTGTGTGCTGGAAACGGTAACAAATCTAAAAGCCTAAGCCTCGCGACAAACTCATATATACGCCCAAATCATTTAAACATGACTGGCAGCTGTAACGTGTAGTCCATTTTGCACGAGGGGAATGCCAAATTTAGTGTCAATAATTTGCTTTTTAAAATATAATTTTAGTCCTTTTAATTTAAAAGTAAATACGTTTTTTAAATTATTTTTTTACCCTTTTTAATTTGAAAAGAAAAATCAATCCACCAACTCTAAATGCAATCGAATGTTTTATTTGTGTTTTTAACAATAACAAATTGTTTATAAGATAATCTGTTATTGATTTTACATTTTAACAAGTTTATTTTTTCTTCGAAATTGTTTGTTTTAATAATGTTTAAGTATAAGACATTTAGAGAGAGATTAAAGCAAACCTTTTTTAATTACATGAGTAAAATTATTAGTTTTAAATTTACAGAACTATTAATAAATTTTACAAAAATTTAAGAATTTAAAAACATATTTAAATCATGTTCCATACAATAAGAAATATGAGGAATTTATTCTTAATCTATTCTATATAACTTTTTTTCAATTATAATAAGTGTTTTTAAATGCCTACTAAGATACTCTTTTATTTTAAAATAACATTTAGGTGTTGTTTGTATAATTAGAAAATTAGTTTTTCTAAAATAGATTTTTATAAAAAAAGCTTTTTAATAAAATAGTTTTCTTACGTAGGTGATTTCCAACTATTGAGTCATAATATTTTAACACTTTTCTTATTGTATACAATTACTACATTACTACATAATTTAATATATTATTCTTTTATTTAAAAAATTTATTTATATTTATTATTATACAAATATGATATTTATTATTAAATGATGTTATTAGGTAGTTGTGTAAAAGAAAGTGGGTTAAATCATTTTTTTAAAATGTAAAAATACAAGTTCGAGGACCTTTTAAAAAATTTGATTAACTCAACTTCGATTAATCAAAATCTAAAGTAACTTTTAAAGGTCAAAATTTTGAAGAAAAAACACGTTACTTCTTTTGCATACTTTATTTATCTTTCTTTTAAAAAATAACAATATTTTAAAATTTTAAAGTTTACATAGTTTTTTAATAAAAGAAGTGATACATAAATATTATATTTTTAATAAACATTTATACTTCTATTTATTTTTATCTTTTTTTCTCATCACATCATATTTTTTTATTTTCTCTCACTTAAATATAGACTCACATTTTGGGTGTTTATGAAATATTTTTCTTTTAATAAACCATTATTTAATATAGGTTATGTTTAACGCGTCATTTAAATTATTTTCTAATTTTTAATTGGAGGAACTATATTCACATGCATTTAATGTTCACAAAAACGTATTAAATATATATATATATATATGAAATGAAGATTTTTTTGAACAAATTATGTTATCCATATGGTAGATGAAAACTAATATTCATTTATATTAATTAAAACTTAACTAGAGTTGTATCATTTTATATTTAACATGATCATCTTACATCTAACAATAAATATAATTAGGAAATTTATTTGTAAATAAAATATTCTAAGAATTTAAAATTAATTAAAAATACCTTCAAAATATATTTTATCAATAAAAATAAAATTTATATAAACATAACTAATTGTATAACTTATATTTATCTTACTTAAAAACTTATAATTTTCGTTAATATCTATAACTCAATAAGTTAGTTTAACATCTTTCTCACATCATTAACTATTTATAATTTAATAAGGTAGTTTAATATCTTTATCACTCCACTTAGTTAGTAACTTTTTAAGTTATGAAAGTATGAGTGTACCACTCAACAAGAATTCTAATAAAATAAAAGTGTGAGTAATAAATGTACTTGACATTATTAGTGACTATGATGGTATTTGCACAGGTGCAAAGATGGGTTAGAATGCGTGGTATAAGGCCGAAAGTTGTTGTGTCGAAGGCTTATTGAAGTTGTCGTGAGCCTGGTCCACCTATGGTGGACTTCAAAGTAGGCATTCTCAGGTGATTTGGGTTTTTAACATTTGGGGTATTTAGTGAGCTGGGTTTTCGGGTTAAATTTCGAAAAGTTGTCCTTTAGTTTTGGAGGTGGAAGCTACGAGAGGGAAAATTGGTTCAACTCACGTACTTTTTCTAGCAGGGGTCACCCGTATTAGTACGCCTTACTTCTAGTATGCCAATTAATGATGATGCATTCCAATTATTGATGTGGGGAAACATTGTGATGAGTGGTAGCATACCTCAGGTCTTGATGCAATCATAGCAATTCAAGTTCTGGTGATGAGAAGTATTTGGAACCCTAGTTGTTGCATTCCAGTCTCTTATTCTAGAAATAAAAATCTGTTATAGTATATTGGACGTTTTATAAACTTGTAAATTTGGATAAAATATCTCTTCAAATGATTTGGAGCTTCCTCAAAATGTTTGTCTATAAAACAATATCTTAGCTCCCAATCTGTCTAGGGTTTGCAATATATACTACACAATTTAACAAGAAGTGAATGAGTTTATCATTCATCACATCTATTCCGTCTTTATCCCTTAATCTTGATTGTAAGAGATGAAATTATTTTCTTATAATCATATGGATGAATGTCTAGGAGGCATTACAAGTGATGTAGAATCTATCAAACATATGTATAAGCATATGAAATCAAAATAATATGTAAAATTGCATAGAAGAACATGAAATCAGATTTTTCTCCAAATGTTAGGGTTCAAATTCGGCTCACACTTAGAAATTACAAAACAATTCAATTCTCTTGAACTTCAAAGAGAAATAGCTCTTGCTTTCAATTAATCTTCAAAGTTATGTTACAAATGAGACTCACACCCTTATATAGAGGAAAAACGAAAATGCATGCACATGGGTGGAATTCTAAAAGGTTTGGCCATGTTTGGAAGATGCTCCAAAGCTTCCCAAACAAGACCCTTGTTTTTTTATACTATCCATGTGTTCAAACAACTAGCCTCTTATTTCTATTTCAAAGAAAGACACTAAACTAACTTTATTTTTATTTACAAGGAAATTACAAGAGCTATTAATATTTTTATTCTCTTCTTCAAGCTTTTTGTACATTCTCCTCCTTTTTCTTCCTTCCTTTTCTTCAAAATTCTTTTTAAGCTCTTTTTTCTTATTTTTCTTTTCTTGTTTTCTTGTGGTGACTCCTCCTTGCCTGAGTTGAGGTTCTTCATGAATTGAGATCACATCACATATAAGATTATTCAGGAAGTACTCTAATGAACTTTAAATAGGTTGTAATATACTATTTTACTTATAAGCAATTTATACTATATTTTATTTGTTTTAAAAAAATATTACTCTCTTTGTTTCAAATTATAAAACGTACTTTTGAAAGAAATCTTCTTTCATAATATAAAGCGTTTTAGAATTCCAATAATTTTTTTTTCTTATATACCCTTATCTATTACATTATTATCTATATTAACATTAAATAGTAGAAAGAGAAATTAAATATCAGGAATTAAAAATTATTTTTCTTTTATTAGTTTGGTTCTTCATCTTTTACTATGATATGATGTTTTAATTTTTCATTAAAGTTACAATAGGAAGTAATTTTAATTCAGTATTTCTATTTACAATTTTGTGGGAATTGAAAATTTTGATTGAAATTTTAAAATAAAATTTAAGCATAGTCATTTGCAATTTAGTTAAAATTAAAAATTTTGATTGAAATTTTAAAATAACATTTGAGTATAGTGATTTGCAATTTGGTGGGAATTAAAAATTTTGTTTGAAATATTTATTTAAAATAATTAGTAGTTATGATTTTAAATTATTTAAAAATAATTCTGAAATGATTTTAAAACTATTGAAATTCTAATCTCAATCAATTTACAGTTTTATTAAAAAAATAATCAATTAAATCATTTAATAGTAATTAATAAGGGTAAAAATAGAAAATTTATAAAAAATTGAACAAATTAATTACTTTTATTGATATGCGAGAATTTGTTAAGTACACCTTATAATTTGAAACGGAGAGAGTAATAAATATTTATATTTTACAACTTATGCTACATTTTTTAATAAATTAAAAAAATAATTATTATAAATAATATATAAACGTGAATAAAAAATAAAAAAATTACATAAAAAAGAAATTATACAATCAAAAGAATTGAGAATTTTAAAAATTTTTACCAATAAAAAATAGAAGTGGTGTTTGATTTTATAGTAAATAATTAAAATAACTTTAAAAATTATATTGGTTGGAAACCATATAAATTTTTTTACTTAAACATAGATAAAAAACAATTAATGAGAAAACATTTTTAAATACATATTTTTAATAATTTTACTAAACTTATAAATTATATTAAATTTTTATTTTATTATTATAAATAATATCAATTATAATATCAATTTATAAAAGTACATCTAAACATATCTAATTATAATTTTATTATAATTATAACTAAATATAATTAAAATTAAAATATATTATAAACTGAAATAATTTTTTATAAAAATAAAGTTTTATTTGTAGTGTGATTTCTCATAATATTTTTATAATATTTTTTCTATATAAAGATAAGTATTAAATACATATTAATTAAGAGGAAAGAGAAAAAATTTATAAAAGAGATGTTAATGAGTCCCAAAGAATTCATTCACGAATATATGTGTGTGTGGTCTTAATTTTTTGAGTGATTTTGCAATCTTTTCACATAATTAATTTTTTTTAATAAAGTCCCAATTTTAATTAAAATAATTAATGTGATATTTTTTCTTATATTGGCATTAATAGGTTACACACATGTTCTCTTTATTCTCTCTTCCTTTTTCTCTCTCTTCCCTTCTCTCTTTTCTCTCCTCCTTCATCTTCTTCTTTCCTTTCTCCTCTACGCTCCCATCCTCCCCTCCTCTTTTCCCCCACACCAAAAGCTAAGGGTGCATAGCCCTCTCTTCACCTTACTTCCTTTTTATCTATAATAGCACAACAATTTACAAATTCACTTATTTAAAACATTGTCAATAACAATTTTTAAACTAGATTTATATACCATGCTCGATTAGCATCGTATTCCTTCTCTAAACACATGCTTTTGGTAATCTCATACTTCTGTTCTTCACCCATTAAAACGAATGTCAATTCATCCTGGACACGTAAAAGTCATAATTATATAAGTTGTTGGTATGTAACACCCCAAAAATACAAATAAACAAAGTAATTCACTAAATCATGCATCATCATTATCATAATAACATCTACTCAGATAAAGATCATACAAGCAAAAGATGAATATATGCATATACAGTCATCCTCAAAAAGTTGTACAAAGTTAAACACATGCTCCGACAAGCAGGCAGTCTCAGATTACAAAAGAAATAAAGCAGCTAAGGGGGTCTAGCTTTTCTCCAGCTTGGCCCCAGTGCCTGAAGCCACGTCTCTCCTGTCATCTGCTCCCGTGTCAAAACACAATCATAGCAGGTACAAATTCAAACCATAAAAGAAAAGGGGTAAGCCAAAAATCAATATTTCCATAATTAAGTCTATACATGAACATTAATTTAATCATCCACACTATTCAATCAATCAGCCTACCGAAGGCTATGGCAATCACAATCACACACATAAGATCGACAACTTCCGAAGACCGTATGGACTCGACATACTGGAACTAACACCCGATACACGACATGGGGATTAAATATTATATCTCAACCTCTACCACCATGTGAGTCAGGGTGAAAGAATTAGGCCTTTTCCCGTAGGTCATCCTAATCCAATCTCCGTCGACTTCTCACAACTGATGACAGTGTCTACGTGACTCGATCATCGATGAAGTCCGGATATTCCATCGTGAAATCCCTAGTCCATACACACTACTATTATCACATACAAGCACAACACACCACAATCATTCAAACTTGTTCCACCTCAATATAACCCATTGGCCTTACCGCTAGTGTACCTCATGAAATTATCCCTCCGGCCTTACCGCCAAGTAACCCCTCAAATATCTTCATCACAACATATCATTCCTCAATTTCACATCATATAGCTCAACATATATCAATCTCATATAACACAAGTCATACATTCTTCAATTTCATAAAAGAAACTCAATCTGGGTGCGGGGTTCTCGCTGGGCGAGAACATATCTCGCCCGGCGAGACCAGTCGTAACCAATTCTTTGCCACTCGGAAGTGGTCTCGCTAAGCGAGACCGGGGCTCGCTCGGGCGAGAGTTGGACAGAGACCAACTCTTGCCATCGGAAGAATCTCGCCTAGCGAGAACAGGGCTCGCTAGGCGAGGGTCGACCAAAATTGGACAACGATCTTCCCTAAAACTTGGTCATTTTTCAACTTTGACCCGCTCAATTTACACAATTTATAGCGCATAGCTTCATCACCAGCTAAAGCAATACAATCATGCTCGGCTTGGGGCATTGGTCATCCCATTCAACATTCATTCATCACATAGAACAATTCTCGCCAATTTCTACTCATTAACTACTCACATTCATCACAACAAGTTGAGATTCAATCAAATTCATATCCAAATGAAATCCATCATACACATAACAGTATATTCCAATTCACTTCTACTCAAATCAAGTTTAATTCACAATTTATGAACTAAATGGTATTTCAACATAATGCATCAAGCTCACAAAAGAGAAACTCAATTTAACGCACAAAATGCCTTTCGCTTCACCTTATCTAGAAAAGACACCTAAGCAGATTCAATCCCTCAATCAACTGGGAATTTCCCACTTTTCATTGAAGCTTTTAAAGAGACTAAATTTAAGACTTCCCCTTACCTGTTGCTCCTGCAGCTCCTCTATCGCCAAAAGTGCTCCTTTTTCCTCTAAGTGCTCACTTAGTACTCTATGGGTACCTAAACGCAAAACGACGAGCATTAGCACTGTTCCAACACTTCACAGAGGAAGAGCAAGCCCAAAAACAGCGCCTGCGACATGAAATTGTGCGAAGAACGAAAATCCCCAAATTGGAACCCTAAAAAGGTGCGAATTTGAAAACTCACCTAATTGAAGATTCTGTTCGGTGCAAAACGTTGCTCTTGTGACGCTCGTCGCGTAGGCGGTCTCCGCTCTTCAATCGGACAACAAACCGTCAAGAAATCGAAGGGAGAAAGGAAGAAGAGAAAAGAGCTCTAGAGAATGAGTGAAAGAGGAGAGATAGTGTTCTTTGAATAATGAAGAACAAAAGGAATTAAATACTTAAGGACGTGAGTCCCACTCCTTTGTTCCTCAATATTTTAATACTCTATCCCTTTCTCAGTCAATTATTTTCTAGGTTCTTACATGGTATAACACACATTAAAACTAAAATGTAATCCATAATAATTAATGTAAAAGAAGAAGTGAGATTTTCTATTTGATTATGCGAGAAACAAAAATAAACTGATTTATCTCATGAATTATGTTTATAAAAACATTTTCAAATGGCTTTATTTTTGAAGAAAATATATTTATTTATACCTATTTTACATAATAAATATTTTTATGATATATAGGGGTGGCAAAACGGGCCAGCCCGGGCCGTTTAGGCCCACCCAATCATGAGCCCGCAAAAAATGGATCGGGCTAGCCCGGCTCGCCATAGTGATGCGGGCCAAAATTTTAACCCGCCTCGTCATAAGGCGGGCTAGCGGGCTGGCGGGCTGCTTATTTCTTTTGTTTTGCATTTTTTTTGAAAAATCTATTTTTTTTGGTTTTTTATTTTATTTTTGGATCTTTGGTTTTAAATTGGACTTTTTTTTTTCTTTGCAACTATTTTGTTTGTATCCAATTTAAATGAATTTTTGTAATTACAACAATATATTAAAGATGTATATAGTGACATGATATCTTAAAAGTGCAATATATATTTTTTCGTGGGCCGGCAGGTTGGCCCGCCCCGCCCCGCCTGTAACCCAACGGGTTGGCGGGCTAGACGGGCTGGGTTTATACGGGTTGGCGGGCCGACCCGTCGGGCCCAACCCACTTTGCCATCCCTAATGATATATGCATGCATTATCGATTTGGACTCTAAAACCTTAAAAAGTGAAAGATGTGTTCTTTGAAAATAATTATGACAGTAAGTAAAAGTAGGAAGGAAGGTTAGAAGTAGGATAACATTAATTAATAAATAAATTTTAGAGAGTGAAGATGAGTTGGGTGACAAGGTCTTTAGACAAAAACAAATAAAGAATACATTGTGTGAAAGGTTGTTGGGGAGGATTAGGTGTAGATCTTTGTTTTTGTCCGGATCGAAGCCAAATCATCAGAAAAGTCAGTAGAGAAGAGAAAAGAGCTGCAAAATGTTATTTACGAAGATTATTTAAAAGTTGTCAATATAAAAGTGGTAGCTTTTAAACCAATAAGTGTGAAAATGAAAAGTTATACTTTTAGGAGCTGAGAACAGTTGTTCTCGAGGCTAGAATGGTTGTTCTCACTGCAAAACGACCATTCTCACCCTAAGTACGGACTGTTCTATCCTATCTTTTTGCATTGTTTTGGGTCACTAGAACGACTGTTCTTAAGGGGAGAACGACCGTTCTGAGCCTTGAACAGTGCACTATAAGTAGAAGTTTGTACAGGTCAAATCACACACCACACTAAGAATATACTCTTATATTATCAAGTTGTAGCTTTGAAATTTTTTCTGAATAAGAAAAAGCTTACTTCGAAGGTGCTTTTCTCTTTTCTCTATCCCTTCTTTTTTACTTTAATTTATTATTTTCCTAATATAGTATAGTATAATAGAGTAGAATAGAAATAGTAGATGTGTAGTAATCATGTAAATAGTTAATTATGCATAATAATCAAGAGGCAATAACAATAGCCTGAAGTAGAATTTAATTGTGAATGTTATCATAAGGGTACCAGTAATGGGCGTGTTGGGTGTTTAACCCCTTCCAAACACATAACTTATCCCCGAACCTAATCTCTAGTTGTAATAAGCAATGTTAATTTGCAAAAACCATTTTCTTTTTCCAATATTTTGAGTAAAATACTGGTAGCGATTCCTAAGAACCTATTTTCAAAACCATTGACTCAGGGAGAGTCTGGTTAACTCACATCTGTAGGTTGATGTGACAACTTTGAAAATGAAAGTCTCAATCACCGAATATCGATCCATGACAGATGGCGAATCCATTGGGGAAGCTAAGAGGGCCAAGTCCATTTATTGACAACATTCGCAATAGCTAATAATGCCTCAAGCTTGTATCATTGCCTCTCTTATTTATTGATTGACTTTCAATAAATTGATTTTAGAGTGGCTTTATATATTTGTTTGTATGCAAAATTGCTTGAAATAAAAACTGTACACAATAACCTTACACACAACAAACCCTTTGTACCTGGGGGAAAGAGTTATGATCTTTAAGGGAGTGGATGACGTACGACTGGTCATAGCTTGGGCCCACTAGTTACCCATAGGTCATTATCAGAAATCATCACTTAAGGTGATAACTGCTTGATCTAGCTTGAGACTAATTAGACCATAATTGTCTTGAAGTCAATAATGAGGGCACCTTAGGGCCTAGGCTTTGGTGAGGAAATTTAGAACAACCTTTAACCATGCACCTTTCTTCGTAGGGACTCCATCCCATGGATTGTGCATGACATGCATGAAAAAAATAAAAGCATGCATAATTAATATCACCTAAGAAAATTTATTGTAAATACCCCACTGTTTTATTTACAATAAAAATTTCTATATTACAAGAAACATAAAATTAATTAATTAATTAATTAAAAGATGACTTCTTAACATTATTTCTAACACACTATAAAATAAATTATAATACTACTCGAGTAATAATTTACTATTCTATTGTACACATACAATCCATCAATATATATATATATGTATATATATATATATGTATGATACAACTATAGGACACAAAAGTCTTACATATATTACATCTGTATAAACTATAACTACTCTGCTGCTCCCTTAAAAGCTTGCCATCTTCTACTAAAGCCTGCATCAGAATCTGCTCACATACAATGTACGATCACAACAGTGTCCCCCATCAGACAACAAGGGTGAACTAACTATTACAAACATAGATGATCAACAATTAGATTATAATAGGCTACATGCACTTCTCTCATATAATAGATGCAATTTATATATTTAAATACATGCAAAATTATATTTTTATAAATTTTATTTTGATTGTATTATAAAATGTTAACTTTTTATTATTATCATTATTATTATTATTATTACTGATTAAATAATTTATAATATTAAAAAAATTTATAAAATATTTAAAATTATCTAAAAATAATATAATTTAAAACAAATATTGTATTATAAATTTTGGGATTTTACAACTGCTCTCCTCGCCTGCATTAAAACACAACCCAAACCTAGACAGGAGGCATCACAATAAACCTCAAACGGTTTACTCAGATCAGGTATCACCAACACTGGGATCGTGGTTAACTTCTGCTTCAGCTCCATAAAATTGTGCTCACATTTATCATTCTAGGAAAAAGGTTGATCCTTATGGGTCAATCGAGTCATGGAGCAACTATCTTAGATAATTCCTCTATGAATCTCCTATAATAACTTGCCAACCCAACAAAATTCCTGATCTTTGAGGCTGTCTTGGGACACTCTCACTGCAACACATTCTCAACTTTAGCATGGTCTACTAAAATCCCTTCAGTTAAGATTACATATCCCAAAAACTGTTCTTGTGACAACTAGAATTCACACTTAGACAGCTTTGCATACAACTACTTCTCTCTCAGAATACCAAACACATTCCTCATATGTGTTTCATGCTCTTCATGAGAATGGGAATAGATCAACATATCATCTATGAACACCACTACGAATTGATCTAAGTATGGTCTAAAGATCTTGTTTATATAGTCCATGAACACTACAGGAGCATTGGTTACTCCAAAAGGATAACCACATACTCATAATGATCATATCTCGTCCTTAAAGTCATCTTCTATATATCTTCAGACATCGATATGATATGATGATAGCCAGATCTCAAATCAATCTTTGAAAACACCACAAATCCATGCAACTTGTCCAACAAATCATCAATTCTAGGCAATATATATTTATTCTTTATAGTCAGCTTATTCAACTCCCTATAGTCAATGCATAAACATGATTATCCTTCCTTCTTCTTTACTAATAACACTAGAGCTCTCCATGGTTAAACACTTAGACGGATAAAATGTTTCTCCAACAAGTCTTCCACCTGCTTCTTCAATTCAGCTAACTCAGCAGGTGCCATATGATATGGAGCCATAGATACTAGCTGAACACTAGGTACTAGATCAATGGAGAAATCAATCTCCCTCTACGGTGGTACCTCTGGTATCTCATATGGAAAAACATCCACAAATTCCCGCACTACATGCATATTTCTCCAACATATGAACTAACAACATATAACACTCAACTCCATCTAAAACATCCTTCTGCAATTGGTGAACTAATACTATCTCCTCACTTTGAAGGCTAGGAAACATCAATTTGTTTCGACTATAATCTAATAGAATGGAATTGGTAGATAACCAATCTATTCCTAAGATTACATCCAAATCCTTCAGAGGCATACATATTAGATTCACCTTGTACCGGTGTCCCTCAGCTATTATTACACATCTGACACACACAACAAATGCTACCACTACAACTTGAGGTTGGTGTAGACACCATCAAATCACACTGAAGCTCCCTCAATGGAAGCTGCTAGAACTCAGCACACCCACTAGACACAAAGGAGTGTGTTGCTCTAGAATTCAACCCTACTCACTATGACACCCTCTACCCCACACCGTATATCATGAGAATAAAAGTAACACATTTATAAGTAATCTTATAATTAATAAAATCTATAATAATAATGTACATAGGGTAAAGGATTCACATTCACTAATAACATTACATTATATAAGATAAGCCAAGTAAAGTCTTAATTATAAATAAATAAACAAAAGTTCTAATTTTCTAATTCTATCCCGGTGTCACATATCCTATCAGAGCAGTCCCATGAACACTACATCAAACTGGAGATCACTTGCAATACAAAAGGGAAAACACGACAAGAAAACAAAGGGAGTGAGAAATATCTCACTCAGGTTGCGGTGTAAAAACACTGCAGGATAGTTTCACACAACAAACAATTAATCAATACTTAATCATATCCAAAGATGAGAAACAAATTAATTTAACTTCAACAGTAGTTATCCATAAGCTCAACATATCCATATCATGATTGGATCATATGCAATGCATGTCGTACTCGTATATACACTATGATGATGAATGCATGTGGCACCAATCACATTCACACTTGACCGCAAAAGCGATACACAATGATCTCACATTATGATGCATGTGGCGCCAATATCATATCACACTTGACTGCAAAAGCAATACACAATGATCTCATGTTATGATCTCACATTATGATCTCACATTATGATGCATGTGGCACCAATATCATATCACACTTGATCGCAAAAGCGATACATAATGATCTCACGTTATGATCTCACATTATGATGATCTCACATTATGATGCATGTGGTGCCAATATCATATCGCACTTGACCACAAAAGCGATACACAATGATCTCACGTTATGATGCATGTTCACATATACACTCATACACATTTCCCTTCACATAAGTTCACATTTACAGTCACAATCACTTAACACATGACTCTTATCATAATCAATGGATAAAACAATATAATAATATTCAATTAGCACACATCATCCTTCGTTCATCACTAAAACTATATCACCCTTAACCCATCCTCTCCAAAGCAATCATAATATCATCAAATTAAGAAATTATACATATTATTCTTCAATTCACATCACAAAGAGTCTATAAGAGTAACTAGGAATCAAACAGAGATGAAAAAGGAAAACTCCTCTTTCAAGAACACACCTAAAATAATGAATTGGGTCAAACAATCAAAATATTATCAAATTAAGAAATTACACATATTATTCTTCAATTCACATCATAAAGAACATACAAGAGTAATTAGGAATCAAACAGAGATGAAAGAGGAAAACCCCTCTTTCAAGAACACACCCAAATTAAGGAATTGGGGGTCAATTCCACTACCCAACAGATATCCCACACTCCAGAGCGAGTTCTCACTCTCCCCTTACCTCTTTTTATGTGCAGATGATGCTTCCAATACTCTAAAATTTCTCCTCTTGCTCTTCTCCTCTTCCCTGTTAAATAGAGAACAAAAAAGATGAAAAACCCAAATTACTATTACTGTGCGAACTGAATATCTCCCTACTCAGATCTCGTACCAATGATCCAACTAGTCATAATGAAGAACCAGGTGTCACGAACAACTTGTTAAATTTTCAGCTCGATCCAACGGTGAACGAATATGCAGCAATGGTTTTACCGTAGCAGCCCTATGAAAAACGGGAATGACTTTCTCTCATTCCTCTCTCTCTCAAAGTACTGGTGTTCTCAATGACCTAAGACTTCAACATTTATTTAAATAAGACCTTGTATTCTAAAATTAATTATTTTATAATTATGAACATGAATACTATATATTAAAATCAAATAAAAAATGTATATTAATTAAATTAAAAATCTTGAAATTTCCTAAAAATATTTAATTAATCTCATAAAAAAATTGGGGTGTTACACTCAGTGCATATACTCGCATAACTGCCCTAGGCTCTGCTCACCACCAGCCTGTGACCTATGACCACCACCCTATGGTCTTTGCTGCACTAGGCTAGAAGAGGTAACTCCATTCCTCGTTCTTGACTCTCTGGATATATACCCTAACTGACGACATTTATAACATGTCCTCAACTTGAGGACAATCTCTCCTCAAATGTGGTCCCCCACACTTGAACATCTTAGCTGTTGTTGGGATGATTGTTGTCTCTGATATCCCGACCCACTCCCTTTGGATGATTGGGTTAAGAGTATGATTTCTTCTGGTTAGCTTTCTTACCAGAAGAACCACTAGACTAGCTCCTCACCACTCTACCACTGTCACCTTTCAGGTCTCCCACAACTCTTGCCTTCTCTACTAAGGTTGGAAACTCTCTGATAAATAATGTAACACCCTAGAAATCTAATTATCATACTAGTCGTACTATATTAAATTACTATGATGTATTATTACGATCCATCAAAATATTTATTAGATACACTTATAGGACACCAAAGTCCTTCAAAATTACAACTATTCAAGCTAATGACTACTAAGGTATCACAAACTTCTTTATCTCCTACCTCAAACCATGGTTCAACTTCCTACACCTTCAAGTCTTAGTAATTATTTTAGTGTAGAATCTAGCTTGGTATTTAAACCTAGTAGCATACTCTATCACTGTCATGTCTCCCTATATTAATTGCACAAACTCCAGCTCCTTTGGATAGTGGATGCTATCCAAAAAATACTCCTCCAAGAACATGTGTCTAAACACATCCCAAGTCATTATCTCTCCTTTGGCCTCTAGCATCTGTCTCATACCAACCCACTAGAACTTGACATCATCTGTCAACATACAAACAACATAGGAGAGCTTCTTCTCCTTAGAGCACAAAATCACCTCAAAATTCTTCTCTAGATCTTTGATCCATCTGTTAGCAGCATCTGGACCTGTCCACCCATTGAACTTAATAGGGCTATGCCTCATAAATTCATGCAGACTATTAGAAATTTGCTGATGAGATGAGGTTGTCTCTGCAGAATGTCTGGCAACCTCCAACTGATGCATTGCAACTTGGTGTTGTTGTGCCATAGTTGCACCCTACTACTGCAAAGTTGTAGCCATCATCTCCAATGCCCTAGCTATATGGGGCATATTAGCTGTTGGAGGAGGGGTAGTGGGTCTACACGCCATCTTTCAACAAAAAAGATCTCGTCAGATAACAATTCCAACTTAATAATCCAAATACCACAGTAGTACCCACTCTCCACAAGTTAACCTTTAGATAGAATTGCTCTGATACCACTAATGTAACACCCCATAAAATAAACTATCGTACTAGTTGAGTAATAATTTACTATTCTGTTATACACTTACAATTCATTAATATATATATAATACAACTATAGGACACGAAAGTCTTATATATATTACAACTATATAAACTAAAACTACTCTACTGCTCCCTTTAAAGGAGACCCGCTTTCACTAAAACCTGTTTCAGAATTTGCTCACATATAATGTACGATCATAACAGTGTCACCCACCAGACAACAAGAGTGAGCTAACTATTGTAAACATAGATTATCAACAATTAGATTATAATCAACCAACATATCAAACAATCGATATAACATCAAACAACATAATTCAACTAGACAAAATAACCTTATACGCTATCACCATTCCTGTTATGACCAAATATAAGACGTCTTCCAGAAGACTCAATTCATGATAAACAAGTCCCACCAGAGAATAACACTTAACCCCCAACGTGGTCCGGGGCCGAGGTACCTAAGGCTTAGGTTGCATAAAGCAATTGTTATCGAGAGCCAGGTGTACGCCTACTCTAAGAGCCTGACGTACCTTCCCTTAACTTCTCACCACCTGATGGCCTGTCTACGTGAATAGGAAACAGAGAAGTCAAGATACCTCTTATCCATGAACTATCATGTTTACAACTACTCCCTATCATAAAATACCACCCTGAGTATTGTACCAACACCCGAGAGGGACCAACATAACACCCATGAAGGGCCAACACCCACAAAGGGTCAACATCACCACTTATCAAAGGTTTTCAACACTCACTAGTGGAAATACTAACACCTTGTAATCCTTTGTGAGCCCAACCAACAATAATTTACCCCCTTTGATAGGCTTATACACATGTAACAACAACCTCAACATATGATAATCATAAAACAAAAATATATTCAATAATTATCATATCAATTCAACATTAACTTCTACAACACAACAAATACACATCGCTTAAGTGTCCTCTTCATTTGAGTGACCTCATTGTCTACACCTAACTATAGCTTGAGCGACCATCTATCACCTGAGCAATATCAAGGTCAAGAGCACCCATCTCTAGGACTCTCTCATTGCTTGAGCAACCACCTGTCTCTTAAGCAATGTCAAGGCCGAGAGAAACCTCATCCTAGACGTTCTTGTCACTTGAGTGACCAACACGTCGCGTAAGTGATATCAAGGCCGAGAATGACCACCCCTTAGACCTATCCCGTTGCTCAAGCGACCAACATGTCGTTTAAGCGACATGGCTCCAGTGGAGGGACATACTTTCGTCATTCGAATGACCACTCTTCGTTTGAGTGGCCAAAGGTGGTGGAGGTAATGATTATCCACCACCTTACCATCGCTTGAGTGACCAACCATCACTCGAGCAATGTGCAGGCTGAGAGCCAAGCACATCAGCTCATACAACCCATCTTAACAAGAAATTCATTAATTTATAGTGATTTTCTACATCAAATGAATATCAACGACTCCTATGCTTAGTTTAATAGGTTATTCTATCAATCTCACTCCTCATTAGATCAAATCATCACCTACAATTACATCCTATATTCATCTTTCAATCCACATTATATCAACTTATGCATATAATGTTAACTCCCCTTACTTGGAATGAAGTGTAACTTTCAAAGCTAACTTCCCACCTCTGCTAGCTCCAAGTAAGTCTAAACTACACATTGAACATGCAAAATCTCCTTTTAATTCTCAATCTCAACAAAAAGAGAAGAAATTGATATAATAACCAAAATCTTTCAAACCACTTACATGTTTCAAAATCTTATCCGACAGATGAGATCTACGCTTCACCAATTCCTTGTACCTCTAATATGGTAAGTTTCTATCGGTAAAAAATTCTTCTATCAGAGAGAGAATGTAGACGAAGGAAAGAAAGAGTTTGAAAGAAAGGATTTTAGAATGAACTATAATGATGTTAGAATCCTTTATATAGGCATCATTAATAATTTTCTTTAAATTTTATTATTAAAATATTCTTGGGTTCTACACTATTCAGACTAAAGGTTAGAAAAGGAAGGCAATGAAAGCATTGTTGGAAAAGAATAATGAGCTAAATGCCGAAATCGAGAAACTGAAATTACAAATGGCTGCGATGATGGATGTAATGAAAAACATGCGTATCACTGATAATGGGGATAAAAATATAGGAGGAGATACAACTAATCATCTAACTACCCTAGAGGAGAGGTTAAAAGTTGTAAAAGGCAATGACTTTGATATCAGGGAAGTGGTTGAGATGTGACTTGTGAAAGACATCCAATTCCTGCCAAAATTTAAAGTTCCCTAAATATTGTAGGTCTAGCTGCCTACGGACCCACTTGACCATGTACTGTCGGAAGATGGTCGTGCATGCAAGTTGTGAGAAACTCCTGATTCAATGCTTTTAAGAGAGTCTTTCTGAGGTGACCCTTACCTGGTACATGCAACTTGAAGGCAATAGAATACAAACATGGAAGTAGCTAGTTGATACCTCCTTGAAGCGCTACAAGTACAATCTTGACTTGATGCTTAACAGGTCAAGTCTTTAGAGCCTGAGCAAGAAGGATAATGAATCCTTCAAAACCTATGCTCAAGGGTGGAGGGAGTTGGCTGCTCAAGTCGAACCACCATTGTCGGATAAAGAGATGGTATCTCTTTTTATCAACTCTTTTTCTGGTCCCTATTACGATAAGATGATCGGAAATACATTCACCCTATTTTCCTACGTGGTTACAGTAGGGGAATAGATGGAACAAGACGTCAAAAGTGGCAGAATTGAGGGACCCTCCAAGTCACATGAGTACAAGAAGAAGAAGGAGGGAGGAATCAATGCCATCACCATATCTCCCAACCCCAATATGCCAAAACAACACCTTAGAAGAATGAGATGAAGTGTAATAAGCTTCTAACTAACTACATTAAACTTCTTCCTCGACTTCTGGAGGAAAAAATGCTATAGGCCTAATGAGACTTACGACTACCATTCCGGTTTTAGAGGTGATGAGATCTCAACTCATGAAGAACCTCAATCCATGCATGGAAGAGTCACCACAAGAAGACAAGAAAAGGAAAATAAGAAAAAGAGCTTACAAAGAATTTTGAAGAAAAAGAAGAAAGGAAGACAAGGGGAATCTACAATAAGCTTGAAGAAGAAATTAAAAAATATTAATAGCTCTTGTAATTTCCTTGTAAATAAAAATAGTTTAGTGTCTTTTTTTAAAATAGAAATAAGAAGCAAGTAGTTTGGACACAAGGATAGTAGTAAAAACAAGGGCCTTGTTTGGGAAGCTTTGGAGCATCACCAAACACGGCCTAACCTTTTGGTATTCCACCCATGTGACTCTTATGTGCCACACCCTTGCCTATATAAAGACATGGAGTCTCATTTGTATCATAACTTTGAAGATTAATAGATTGCAAGGGGATTTTCTCTCTTTGAAGTTCAAGAGGTAAGGTCTCATTCTTAGAATATTATCTTGAGCTTTCTAAATTCAAGTGGTGATTGTCCTTTGCACTTATCTTTCCTTGTGAGTGTGGTGTGTTCTTCATTTCTCATTCTATTCCATGTTTTCTATTTTCTTCTTGCTTGTTCTTGAGTCTCCAACCATGCGCACCTTACATGAGTGATTTCATCCAATTTTCACCGATTAAAATACTTGTTCTCACTTCCTATGGATTAATATGGCTTGTTCTTTATTTTAATCGGTTAGTTTTTTTTCCAATCTTGTTTCTACATGTTTCTATAGAATATATACTTGTTTTAATTAGTTAGAATTTCTTCTTATCAAGTTCTACATTGTTTGCACTGATAGAAAATTGTTTCTAAGCCTAAATCATGTTTGATAAATCCTTGAATTCTCATTGCACAATTTGAGTTCTCATCAGGACGACACTCAGTTGAGTCATGTAAAGCACTCAAAGGCCATGTGCAGAATCTGATAGATGCTAGATGGATCAAATTTAACACTGGCATGTCCAACATAGAAACTCAACCACTCCCAAATTTTGATGAATGAATTCACAGGAGTGGAGTGTTGAGAAGCTGCTATAGGGTCTCCTTTTTGTAAAAATTTGTAAAAAAAGTTTTAAGTAGTTTGTGACCAATGGGCGGGTTCACAAAGAAAAAAAAAGGAAAGGGCTTTTAAAAATTTTCTTTATATTAATTAAATAAGAATCATTTTGCACATATGTTTATTCTTTTCTTCCTATTTTCCTATATACTAACGTCTAAAGCAAAACATAACCTAAAAGGAATAAACATGTCTAAAGCATATGATAATGATCTGAATGCCCGATATGAAATGTCTGAGCCTGAGATGGATGGGGAGAACATTACTCCAGATTTGCAATGACTATCAGACTTTAGAGAATACTCTTGTGATTCGGTGTGCTAGAAAATTGTAAAGGGATATATGCTTGCCTTAAATGATCTTGTGTACGAATGAACTAGGGGCATGCACATGGCTCAAGATACATTAGAAGGGCACATGTACTTTGTTATGGTATTCCCTCATAAATAAAAGTCGCATTTCTTACTTTTGCTTCCTCTTTTGCTTGCACAAATTCTAAGCCTCGTTAATAAATCCAGCAGGTAAACATGTATTTACAGTATGGAAAATTATAATTCCTAACATCCAAGAAAAAAGGATGATTAGGGTAAAACACAATCAACACAACTTCTATGCTGTTAGAAAAGTAAAAAGTGAAAAACTAAAAAGTAAGCCTGACGGGAAACCTATAAAGGATCTGCACAAAAATTAGGGTAAGTTCACTAGCAAACCCAAAGAAAAGGGGCGATCTAGTTAAAAATAAAAAAAAAGAAAGAAAATAACTAGAAGTTGGAAAAATCCAAAAAGCTCTAAGTTGTTTCAACATAAAGCAAACATAAAAATGATCTTTTGTATTGTAAACAAAGGTTTATCTATTAGCTTAAACACAAACTTACCTCATCCAGGCATGCCTACAAAATCTCTTTTCAAAAAGGTAAAAATAAACCATCTGAGTAAGTTCCACTGAGGATCATAAAACCCTCCCCTTCTTTTCCCTCTTGACCCTATGCAACTAGGGAATGTTATAGCAATTTACATGGAGAATGCACAGTGAATACTCATAAGTGAAATGTGAGATTATATATCCTAGAATGAGGATATCTTGGGTTTCGAGAGTAAACTCTGACAATGCCAAGAATAGGGCGAAGACAATCCCCTCGGGTTATTATAGAACCCTTGGAGGAAAGAATGACACAAGAAGCCACCCACACTTGAAAAGGTCCTCCTGCTTGATGAAAACATTGCAAACGATTCTGTTTGAGGAAGAGGTAGGGAAACAAGGGCTATTAGGAGTAGGGATGG
Source organism: Lablab purpureus (assembly GCA_030347555.1). NCBI lineage: Eukaryota > Viridiplantae > Streptophyta > Magnoliopsida > Fabales > Fabaceae > Lablab > Lablab purpureus. The sequence goes on along the minus strand of CM059256.1, from coordinate 26,558,015 downwards.
TAATGGGGCGGGGCGGGTGCGAAATTCATCCTCATCCTCATCCCCATACCTAATGGGTATGAAAATTTTGTCCCATCCTCATCCCTATCGGGTAACGGATTTATACTCATACCCATGCCCATACCCACATGCTTATTGTTCTAAATATTAATTCAATATTTTTTTACAAAAAATAAACAAATCATAATAAAATAATTATGATATTATTAAGAAGTTAATATCAAATATAAAAAAAAGAATTGTAATTTCATAAATCTCAAATCAAAGTACTAAATAACAATTGCATGGGATCTTTTTTATTATTAATAAAGATTATAATCCACAATGCGAACAAAATTGCATAGGAAAAATTAAACTAATAATAAAAATTTATAAATGCATCTTTCATCTTTTGGATTTAAATCAATTTTTTGTGTTGTTAAAAATTATTCATGAAGATAAATAATTATATCATAGTAAATGTGAAAGTGTTATAAAGAAACCATAATTATATAAAAAAATAAATTTTATTCAAAATTAGAAATTAAGACTCATACATTCTTACATAATAAAAATAAACAACAAATAAAACTATTAGAAAGAAGTCAAAATAATTAAATATATGCCCTAAAAACTATTTGATTCAATGAAATTGAGAGTTGCATTGTATTTCCTGGAATGCAATACACCATTAAACAAAATCGCACAAAGGAAAAACATTTATATTAAGGTTGTTATGGAAGGGAACGTACCTTGGAGATCTGAGTACACTTGGTAGATATTGAATGAATTTTGTTGAGACAGAATGAAAATTTAAGTAAAACAAAAACAAAACGTAAGGTCAAAGAGAACAAAAAAAATAAATTTTTAATGTTACTCATTAAACTAAGGTTTTAGATGATTAAAAACTTAGAGATTGCAAGTTAAACATTCTGATGTTAGAGTATAAATAATAAATAAAAATATTATAAAAGAGTAAAAATAAACGAATTTGTAACCTAAAAAATATTTGACTAAATGGAATTGAGATTTGTGTTTCTTGGAATGCAATATTTGAACCAAACTGCATAAAGGAGAAAAATGTATAATGAAGTTTGTGATAAGAGGGAAATACCTTCAGGATCTGTGTAAACTTTGTAGATTTTGAAAAAGTTGAATAGTTGAGAGAGAATAAAAAAATTGTTTAGTGAAAGAGAAAAAGAAGGGTTGCAAAACTAAGGACCAATAGAATAATAAATATAAATAGTTTAGGTTATCTAATAAATTATGGGTGTTTTAGTAATTTTAGACAGGGATGAGTATGAGGACGAGAATAGGTATTAGGGCAGGAATAAGGATAGGGATGGGGCAGATACGTACATCCTCATCCCCATACCCAATTTAAAAAATCGAGTATTACTCATACCCATGCCCAGTCAATGCGGGGATTCCCCGTCAAACTTGGAAAGGGTTCGGTTAATACCCACGGGGACGGGTTCATTTGCCATCCCTAATTAGGAGAATGATCATGTGAATAACACATGCTTGTTCAAAAGCTTAAGCACCGGCCAACCTAGACCAACCACTCATCTAAATCCCTTTTAACTTTTGAAAAGTCAATAAAATATGCCTTTTATTCTCTTCTTTTCTTGGCCATGAGCAAACGATGATTGTTTCATTAATGATAAGAATAAAACAAGCTCTTAAAACAGAAAAGAAAAAACATGAAGAAAGGAAAAAGGGGATTGTTAGAATAATAGTGCAGGTAAAACAACCAAGAGGGTGGTGAATTGGTTTCTTAATAAAATTTTGACCCTTTTTCAAATTTAATCTGGCTAAAATAGAGTTTAACAAAAACCCTAATATAACTTTAAGTTCTGATTTAAATAACTATGAGTACCAAATATATAAAAACTGAAATAGACTGAATGTAAAGAGAATAGGGATAGAGAAAATCACATAGAGTATTTATACTGGTTCGGATAAAAAAGGATCCTACATCCAGTTATTAGATCACCTCAAAAGAGAGTGACAATTAAGAATAAGTGTACAACGTATAGAGCAGCGAAAAGGATAAGATAGTAGGAAAGATTGACAAAACACCTTCTTTGTGAAGAACAAAGGATGAACAACACCTTCCTTGAATACCATAAGGAATGAAACACCTCTTTTAACAATCACAGTAAAGGATGAAACAAGCTCAACCCTAGTAACAACACAACTTTCTCAAGTAACACTTTTAGAGAAGGTAGACTAGGTTTTTAAAAAGCTTAAACAGAGCAAAAACACTTATGTTCTACATGTCTTAAGGAGCTCAAACCCTACTTTATTTATAGACACAAGACTGCCCAATTTTCAGAAGAATACCAAAGGTTTTCGCAAAAATGACTAGAATAATAAATTATTTCAAGGGATAATCGATTATTCCAAAGAGAAATTTGAACTCTGGAAAAACAGTGTGTGATAATTGATTATCATACAAGATAATCGATTATTATATTTATGATAATTGATTATTGCTCGGGATAATCGATTATTCTAGAAAGAACATGTTTTAAAAAAAATTTCAAAGCTTTGATAATCGATTATGAGTAAGGATAATTGATTATTACAACGTTAAATACTTTTTACAAAAGATCAAAGCTTGTTTTCAATTCTTAGGAAGTGTAGTGTGCTTTGCTAGTGTTCTTTACTACAATTGCTACTATTATAAGAGAACATATACATGAATATAAATCTTCAACTTCATAAATACTTCAAGATTCCTTATATTCTTCTATAGATTCATCATCATCAAAATACTTTATGCTTTTTAGATTAATAATCTCCCCCTTTTTGATGATGATAAAAAATTCTTGAAGACTTTGTGGTACCTGTATATGTTTAGCTAAAAAAGAAAGAGATGATTAAGAGAATTAAGTACAAAGTTAATAATTTCTCCCCCTATTTTTGATTATTAGCAAAAAGATTTGTTAACTGGCTCCCCTACTTAAGTGTAAAAATAACTTATTTGCACCAAAAAATAATTTTCATTTTAAAAGAAAGAAGTATAAGATAGAGGATTACAAAAAGACTAGGTACATGCTCATAATTTTCATCTTCACTATCCTCTCCTATGTTGGCTTGCCTAAGTCTTCTTTCAACTATAGAAAGTCTCCGGTCTATCCCAGAAATCTAAGTATCTAAATTTGCAACACTGTTGCCTAGATTGTTAACACTAGAGTTGATACTCTAGAGAAGAGTATTTGTCTCATCCAGATTGAATGACTGAAAATGAAGTGCAAGTAGGTCTTCCATTCTAGAGTAGAAGGCATCCAAAGAGAAAGAATGTTGAGGCGCAGAAGAACCACTAGCAGAAGGAGCAGGGGAAAGCTCAGGAGTAGGAACATCTTGATCATGCTCCATTTCTTCATCAGAGTCAATGGGAACATCTCCTTTAAAGATAAAAGAGTTTCCATGTTCCACCAAACCCATATGATGGAGTGTTAGAATAATAGGGCAAGTAAAATAACCAAGAGGGGGGGTGAATTGGTTTCTTAATAAAAATTAAGCCTTTTTCAAATTTAATCTTGTTAAAACAAAGTTTAACAAAACCCCAATATAAATTTAAGTTCTGCTTTATAAAAATCAGAGTATAACACAAATAAGCAGAATATAAGCTGAATGTAAAGAGAATAAGGATAAAGAAAAATACATAGTGTTTATACTGGTTCGGATCAAAGCAGATCCTACGTCCAGTGACTTTACCTCAATAGAGAGTGATTTCTACTTACTATCTTAATAATAAAGTTTACAAACTTACAGTGCAACAGAATGAGAAAGATAGCAGGATGATTAATAAGACACCTCCTTTGTACAAAATAAAGGATGAAACATCACCTCTCTTGAAAACACAAGAGATGAACAACACCTTTCTTGAACACCACAAGGAATGAAAACACCTCTTTTGAATAACCACAAAGGATGATAACAACACCTCTTTTGAAAACCTCAAAAGATGAACACCTCCTTTGAATAACCACAAAGGATGAAACAAGTTTGAACACTAGCAGCAGAGCAACTTTCACTTTGATCTCTCTAGGTTCAATTCGAAAGCTCTGAACCCTTTTGTATTTATAGGAAAAGAGGGGCGCAAGGTTCTGTAGAATATGAAAAGGTTTTCGCAAAAACGTTCAGAATAATCGATTGAGATAATCGATTATTCCAGAAAGTAATTGAAAAATAAAAGTTTGTTGATGATAATCGATTGTTGCTGATGATAATCGATTATTTCAAGTATGATAATCGATTATTGCTGATGATAATCAATTATTTCAGCGTTAAATGCTTTTTACGAAAAACAAAAGGCTTTTTCAAAGTTTAGGGAGAGTTGTGTGCATGCTGTGATCTTTAACATGATTTCTAACTATTACAATCAAACATACACAAAAAATACAATATTAAAGCTTCCAAAAGACTTCAAGACTCCAAGACTTAAATCATGAAGGTCCATCTTCTTCTTTTAGAGGCATCATCATCAAAAAAATTATCCTTTAGATATTTCTAAATATCCTTATTCATCTTTAGATTAACACGGAGGGCACCAGTAGCAATCTTGTTGGAGTTCAAGGTGCATTGACGAAACCTAGCCCAACCACATACCCTTTAGACGGTTAGGTCAAGGGAGTTGATTAAGGGTGCGTCGTTTTGGGGAAAGCATGGGTGGCTAGGGCTTTTAAGCACATTAAATGCTCTTTAATATGCCATTTGATGGGGCTTGGGCGTGCCTCTTTTCCAAATCGAGCCATCAATGACCATTAGGGTTACAAGCCCTCATTTGCCGCACATAAGGGAGAGCTTCATTCCCTCAAACCCTAGCCGCCCCCTCTTCATCCTCCTAGTCTATAAATACACACCTCTCCCTCTTGTATTTTTCACTTTAGAGATTAATGAAATGTTATGCTGCCAATTTGCATAGTCGCATTCCTTCTCTTGAGTCTCCTAGGGTTCTTCTCCCTTAGGCTTAGGCTTAGTCTCACAAGGCACCTTGTGAATAGGTTCTTCTCCTAGCTCTTCTAGGATATGCAAACCACACAACACACCTTTCTCCACCAAAAGCGCTCCTTCTTCTCCTTTTCCACCGAACAAACTCCATGATTCACCACCTCTTTACCTTCCGCATGCAACTAAGGAGCTAGGTACACCATTGGCTCCATCAACATTGTACACTACAAATTAACATACCATATCTTATCAGCACAATGCAAACAATAATAAAAGAACACAACCATTAAAAGGAGAATTATATAATTTCACAACCATGCTCTGATACCACATGCAAAATCATAATGATTTTCTTATAATCATATAAAATAGAAAACCCAAATAGGATCCTGAAATCAATAATCCACACACAGACACATATCTATATGTACATATTAAAGGAATAGTATGTCTATCTTTCTCCATGAGAGATTTCTTTTATGTACTACAGAGATTCCATCAAATTAATGACAATTCAAGGTTTTACTCCATTTGCCTTTCTATTTTATGATCTCTCATTTTTTATGGATGAAGGGCAGATAAATCTATGTACTTGTTAGGGAGTGTGCTTTGTTTCTGTGTTAATTATTTATATAGATATAAAATTTCTATTATTTTGTACAGTCCATCAAATAACAGTGATCATCAGGAAACTGCTCCTTATGAACCCAATTACTATTTTGTCCTTTGTTATTAATTTATTTACTTATTGGTGTCTTTACTATTTTTTATCAGCTACTTAAACTAAGACCTTTGTAGGTTTAGTATTTCTCGTCACCTAGTTTATCAAACTAAGACTATTGTAGTTTTTAACATTTCTCGTTGGCCAATTGTACAAACTAAGATCATTGTAATTTTAAAATATGAGGTTAGACTTCGTCCAGTTATACAAACCAAGATTGAGTTATAGCTTTAAACCATGAAGACAAACTTCATGATGGAAAATCGTCCATTTTTCAATTAACTGAATCAACTTAGAGAAGTCAGATAACCCGACCCTCCCTAGGTTAATGGTTTTGAAAAGGTTTTATGGTATCGCCACCAATGTTTTACACAAAACAATGGAAAAAGAAAAAAGTTTTTGCAAATCAAGCTTTGGCTTTTATAACCAGAGATTGCATTTGGGGGTCCATTACGAGCAAAGAAGGTGTTAAGCATCTCACTTGCCCATTATTGGTACCCTATGATAACATTTGTGATTAAAAACATTACTTCAAGCTATTATTTTTACCCCGTGATTATAACATGCATATTCACTTTTTTATCTACATGACTTCTATGCTACTTCTATTCTACTATACTAAGAAAGCTATAAATTAAAGCTTAAAAGAGAGAGAAGAGAGAAAAGAGGGATTAGCATCTCCAAAGCAAGCTTTTCTTCTTTTATTTAGAGAATTTTATAGCTACAACTTGAGCATAGAAGAGTACAGTTCTAATAGGTGTGTTCTATGCAATACAAAAAGTAGCTATTTATAGGTTGCATCAGAGGTAGAGAAACGATTGTTCTCTTGACCGCTCTCAGCTTGAGAACGAACCTTCCAAAAATGCTTTGAGAACAAGTTGTTCTTAACCTGAGAACGAGCCATTCTTAACCTGTGAACAAACGTTCTCGTTTGAGAATGATCGTTCTTAACTTGAGAATGGTCATTCTTAGCCTTGCAACAAGCCTACAAAATTACACTAAGAATGGGTCGTTCTAAATTTGAGAACAATCATTCTCAGCTTCTACTAAAATACAATTTTTCAATATTTACATTTATTATCCTAAAAGCTACCACTTTTGTTTTGGCGACTTTTAAATAATCTTCATAAATAAGGCTCTGTAGATCTTGTCTCCTGCTAGCTTGGCTTTGGCCTGGACAAAAATAGGGATCTACAACTCATACTCCATGGCTAAAAGGATAGAAGAAGATCCAACCTCAAAGTTAAAGACTCCCCTATTTTGGAGAGTAGAATTATGATTTCTCTTATTTCTTCTTAGTCTTGTAAATATTTGTATAAATTCTTTTCTTGTAATTTTGTAGAGAAAATGTATAGGTTAATGTAGAAATAAAATTGCAAAAGTGATCTTCAAATTGGGCCTCAAATCAAGCCTCAATTAGGCCCCAAATTAGGTTTCACTTGGGTAGATGAATAACATAGAGGAGAAACTTCTTATACTACACTTTGGGTTGGTCTTAGACTTCTCTTGATTGTAAACTTCCCTTCTAATACTCCCATGGACATTCAAGCTTGAAGGAGGACCATCTCTAGGTTCTATCACAAGGTCTATGGTCAAGAAGATTCCAGAAGAAGAGTTTGGAGCTCAAAGGACTCTTCTGCTTTGGAAAGTAGAATATAGCTTTTCTTCTTTGATCTTCTAAGTCCTGTATAAATAGTAAATATTTGTTTGTATTTTGTTTCTACCCTGGTATTTTGTTTTTACCCTGGTATTTTAGTTAGTAGAACTCACAGGACCATATGTAGTACAAGACCTTAGCTAGTAAGGTCGTTGTCCATGTTTTGGCCTTATATTTGAGGCATTTTTCTTGTTTTTCTTTAAGAAGCTTTGGGAGAGGATTTGGGCCCTTGGATTAGGTATGACATGAAGGGCTTAGACCGAGTGTAGGTGGTGCCTTGCTTACAGTGAACCATACTACACCCAATCCTAGCCTTGTCACATTTTCCATGCATGAGTCATGCTTCTCATGTGACTTCATTTGAGTTTCATTTCAAACTCATTTAAGTTTCATTTAAGATGCATTTGACTCTTCCAATTCCTAAATCTAAGAGATAACTATGGTCATTTACAAGTAACCATGGTTAACTTTTTAGACTCCTCTATGATATAAGTTATAACTTTGATCATTTTAATGAGAATAAAATTTTCCAAACGAAAGTCTCTTCTCTTTCAAAGTTCTTGAGCTCTCTTGCACTCCTACCTCTTCTCTCTTTCGAAATCGTGAAGAACAAGGATGTTTGAAGAGTTCCAACTTTTATTGAGGCCTTCTTCTCCCTAGAGGATTCCACACTCTTAAAAAGTTGATTTAATGAAAATTCTCAATCCATCACTATAGAAGACTTCAAGTGGTTCATCTATTTAAGAAAATCTAAATTTTCTAGCTCTTTCACTTTTTTCGGATGTTTGAACCAAGACCAAACCACATAATGGTAGGAAAAATAGGAAAATTTTGACTTATTTAATATAGGAATCTTTAAACATTAGAAAATTAAAAAAAAAAATCCAGAATACATATATACATATATAATGCAAAATATATTAAAAAATATTATTAATTATCTATACAAATGATAAGAATGAGAAAATATAAGTAATTATATATATATATATTGAATTTAACATTTTAAATTTGTGTAAAGAAGAAAATATATTTTAAGCCACTACAACAATTATAAATTTTGCTTTATGAGTAATTAAAATACTTACTTTATTAATAGTTATTATTTGTAAACAATATTTAAACCCGTTTGGATTTAGAGATTTTTCATATTGTAATTGGTTTTAACATTTCAAAAATAAAAATTTAAAACACGATTATATAAAACAAAAACAACTTACTTTTTCTATAAATAAAAAGAACTTTTAATTAATTTTAAATAATTATTTAAAAAAATTAATATAGTAAAAGTAAATTATTCTAAATTATATAAACTACTTTTAAAGATAATATATGTGTGAGTGTTTTTTTTATGAAAGGTTTTAATTTTTTTAAGAGTGATGAGGACACTTTATTTATATATATATATTAATTGTTTTAAGGTGTATGTAAATAATTATTTTACTTTTATTTATTAATAAATATAAATCTTTAGTGACACTACAAGTTTTATTTTACTTAAAATGTATTTTATATTTTTTAATATTTATAAAAAAAGATTCTGTAAATTAATTTTTCATGCGCTTATAAAATATCAAGATTATTTTGATAAAATGAATATTAGTTTTTAAGATTACAGGTATTTTAGTATTAAGGAAATGAAGGAAAATTCCATCATATGCTATGTGAGAGTATATATATTATTGTTAAACCTAACTAACTAATTCCTTGAATTCATAGAAAAAAAAATTAAGAATTTATTCTATATCTATCACTAAAAAATAAAAAGAATGAGAAATAAATTATATATATATATAGATAGATATATATATTTTCTTTTCGATAAAAGATTTTTAATTTATTAGTTTTGTTTTATTTTTTTAGAGAAAAATAATTCAGGAATTCACCTTGACGAGAATATGAACCAATTCTTCCTAACATGGAGCATGGCTAACTTGATATGACTTTGACTTGGTTCAACTTGGTTCGATTTGAACCCGATCTATTTCAACCCAAACTGGGTCATGCTGACATAAATCGACTCGGGCTTTATCCAACTTGTTCTAACTTGGACTTGACCCAGCTTCACTTGACACGGGTATGTCTTGGTTCTACCTGATGTGGGTTCTAGCTGAGTCAATCTTACTCAGACCTAACCTTGACTCAAATCGACCCATCTAGGTCTAGTCTGTATAACTAATTTGAGTATAAATGATGAAAATCATTTAGCCGCATAACTCATGGCTAAGAGGATAGAAGAAGATGAAACTTTAAAGATGAAAGCTTTCCAATTTTAAAAAATCGAAACAAGCATTTTTCTTCTTTCTTCTTAGTTTTGTAAATTTGTATAAGTGTAAAGTGACTTATGAATTATATAATCCAAAATGTAAACAAAACACATGGGGTGCAGAAATACAAAACTATAGTGATTTAAAAATAGAATTAAAAATATTTATTTTTTTTAAATATCCTACAAGAATATATGGAGAAAGAAAAACCTTTCATAAAATAATCATTAGCTATATGAATTTGGTCTTTTTTTGCCTTTCTTATTAGGCCCGTTGGTTTTGTTTGTCTCTTTGATCCACTAGATTTTTGTTTGTTTAGCGTATGGCTTCGTAAGATTTTTCCTATCATTAATGTTGTCCTGAGTAATCGTGGGTTGGTTCTTTGATTGAATTAGAGAGGCCTATGGTGATACTTATCAGTGTTTGTTGTTGGAATTTTCCCTTTTTCCACCTACACAAAATTTGAGAGTATCTTTCATTCATTTTAGAATAACACACTTCCTGTAATAGAGTGGGTTTGTGCTACTTGTGCTTGTTTTGTGAACATGGTGAAAAGTTTTGTATTCTTATTGATATGTTTGGTAGAGAGAAAAAAAAGTTACGAATATTCCATCTTCATGTTCCTCATAAACTCAAAACTTTTCAACAAAATATGCACCCCAACACTTTCTTATGGTTGTGCTACAAGAACCAATAAACTAGGGTATTAAAGGGTGATTATCACGTTCAGATTTTCTGGAGGAAAAAAAATTATTCCATTCTTTCAAGCATCACATCACATCCCCGAAAGAAAGAAAAAGAGAAGAACCTCTAAGTGTACTTGTTTGCTTTAACTTACTTTTACAGAAAGATACAAAAGTTTTTTATTCTTTCAAATACATAAATTCAAACATGTGTAAAGTATTTACAGTATTATTAACACTCTTTCTGGCAATTTTGGAAGAAAGAAAAAGGAAGAAGAAAAAGAGTACTTAATCGCATATGCTTAAGTTTTGTACGTTATATTTTTCTTTATAGGACATAAACATAGTGCTATCATATAGAGTAACACGATCGACAGAATGATGGGAATTATGAAGTATGAACACAATCTGATTTGGTCTCTCTTCCATTTTCCTGTATCAATGAGAGTTGAAGCTTACATAAGGTGCTTGAATTGACTAGGAGAAACCAAGTGCAATCTACAAATGTGTGATTGGAATCCAAATATTTCTATGATCCAATTTTTAAGTTAATAACATTGCCAAAAAAAAATCCATGTTTTGCTTTTTCAAAAAGTGGAACTATTAATTTGAAGTAAATATTCAAAATTCAATAGATGATAAACAAATGATAATAGATTAAAATCAAACTTTGTTGTTCTCAATCATACAGTTTTGTTTTTGTTGAAAATTTAGAATCGAAGCAAATTAATGATATAATTAGAGTTAATTAAAAACTAATAAACATATATGTGTCTTAAAAGTTTATTTTATAATTTGATTGTACTTTACTTAGTATAATATTTATATTTATCAAAATATAATAACAAATTTATACTATAATTTTAATTATAAGATCATGTAATTATAAGAATGAATAATTATATAAGAAATATTTATACCACTTTTTCTTTATTTAACAATTTTTTATTATAAAATGAATTAAATATGATAAAATTTGAAAAATATAAATATGAATAATTATACAAGAAATACTTATAAAGTTTTTCTTTATTTAACATTTTTTTATTATAAAATGAATTAAATATGATAAAATTTGAAAATATAAATATGAATAATCATAAAAATATTTTATTAAAAAATGTTTAACAAATTTGTGATAAATAAATATTTAATAATTTCTTTAAAAAATAATTAGCTATTTTATAATAACAAACCCATCCATTTTAAATAAAAAAATATTTAATAGAGTGTTTGCAATATGATTTAGTTTGCTTTTTTACTAAAAATACATCCGAACCAAACATAAAATATATATGTGGTTTAATTTGGTTTGGTTTGAAATCCAAACTAAATTAATTTTTACTATTTGGTTTGGATCAATGTTTTATACGATTTTTAATTTCTATTTTTTTATTAAATATTTTTTCATCTTTTAAATTAAAATATAATAATATAATATAAAATATGTTACTCAAAATATAATAAATATATTAAATAATAAGAATTACAAAGGTATACACAAATTCATTCATAATCAAACAAGAAAAAGATACAAATATATTTCTTAAGTATTTCCTATACGACATTCATCTAAATTTATAAACCAATCAAAACCTATGAAATTTGGTCACTCTTAGTTTGCTTAATAGCTAGTTTATATTCCTGCTTTGACTGGTCAATCCACTTTCTTATGTATATGATCTTGTTGCAATCAAGCTTTACCCAATTTTCATCTAATCTCTGCAAAACTATTCCTCTTGTCTTAATTAAAAGCTCTCTTACTCTAAGGATTTCTGGGGTGTTAACGTCAATGACATTGACGAAGTGAAGTGAGAGTGGACACAGTGATGACGAGTTGATGATACCACCCACAAGAGGAGTTGACAACATTGTTGATAGTGAAGATGAATCAAGAAACTCACAAATCAAATTTGTGAAGTAGACCAAACAACTCTATAAGGAGATTGAGGTTAAAATGTATTATTATTATTATTATTACTATATTAATAATAATAAAATATATGTTGAATGTATAGTGCGGTTCAATTTGGCTTGGATTAGTTTTGAAAATTCAAACCACAAATCAAACCGAATTGCGCGTTTCTTGGAAGAAAAATTCAAACTGTGAAGATTGGTCCAGTATAAATCTTGTTTAAGGTGCTTAAACCATCTAACTCTATTAGCCAGTAGAAGATCAAACTTCTGGATATGGTGAAAAGTCTCAATAGACTATAGAGTGTTGTTGGACCCTTGCTTAACAATTTGTGTCCGTCTTCTATGAAAGTTAATTCTATGACTAACAAAGATGATCTTGCCAAAGTTTCTTTTGTTAGGAAAATGTATTCGAATGTGAAGGCACAAAAAGAAAAGCAAAGGGAGCAAATAACACACTAGGCCATTAAAGAAAGGAAGAAGATGACATTTGACCCAAGAGATTGGGTTTGGGTGCATTTGAGAAACAAGAGGTTTCCATCAAAGAGGAGGTCTAAATTCTAGCTTAGGAGGGATAGTCCATTTAAAATTCTTAATAAAATTAATGATAACGGTTATATTGTAGACTTACCTAAGTATTATGGTGTAAGTTCTAGCTTCAATGTTAGTGATTTATCTCCTTTTGGTGCATGTGAGAATTTGGGGAAAAATTTCGTACAAGAAGGAGGGAATGATAGAGGTCTATCCTGGACTCCACATAAAAGGATCTTGAAGGAAAATCTTTGCACTCTGATGCATGCCTAGGAGGCATTACATGTGTTGTAGGATCTCTCAAACATGTGTAGAAGCATAGAAAATCAAAATAACATGAAGATTATCATAGAAGAACATGAAAACCGAAATTCCCCCAAATGTTCAATCGGTGAAAAATCTTTAAACTTGAAAACAAATCAATTCAACCGATTAAAATCAAGAACACATGCATAGGAAGACATAGAATGAATTAAACTTGAATTTAATCGGTGCAAATGGCTAAAATTAATCCATATAGGTGCAGCACATGAAGAACAAATCAAGAACATGAAAAGGAAAACATGGAAGAGAAAAAGAGATGAAGAACACGCCACTTTTCAAGAGAAAAGATAAGTGCAAAAGACAATCACCACTTGAATTTAGGAAAACTCAAGATAAGATTCAAAGAAAATGAGGAATACTTCTTGAACTTCAAAGAGAATTGCTCTAGCAATGTATTCGAGCTTCAAGGTTATGTTACAAATGAGACTCACACCCTTATATAAAGGGGAAAATGAAAATGCATGGACATGGGTGGAAGGTGAATGGTTTAGGCCATGTTTGGAGATGCTCCCAAGCTTCCCAAACAAGGCCCTTCCCACTAATTGCTAGCCTTATGTCCAAACACCCTTCCTCTTGTGTTTATTTTTAACAAGTCATAAAAGAGACTAAACTATTTTTATTTTCAAGGAATTTACAAGAATTATTTATATTTCTAATGTCTTCTTCCAATTTCTTGTACATTCTTCTAGTTTTTCTTCCTTCCTTTTCTTCAAATATTTTTGTAAGCTTCTCTTTGGCCATTTCTTCTTTTCCTTTTAACAACTCCTTCTTGTGGTGAACTAGGTTCTTCATGATTTGGGATCATATCATCCTCCCCCTCTTGAAAAGAATTCACCCTCGAATTTGGGGTACCTATATCACACAAAGACAAGTCATTTATATTGAAAGTATTGCTTACTTCATATGTGGAAGGTAAATTTATTTTGTATGCATGGTCATTTATCTTTTCAAGAACTTGGAAAGGTCCATCCGCCCTTGGTAATAGTTTAGATTTTCTTTGAGTAGGAAATCTTTCCTTCCTCAAATGAATCCATACCCAATCACCAGGTTCAAATGTCACTTTCCGTCTTCCTCTATTTGCTGACTTTGCATATTTTTCAACCTTCTTCTCAATTTGAGCTTTGACCTTAGCATGTAGATCTTTCATAAATTTTGCTTTTTCTAAACCATCATGACAGATCATAGCTTCAAAATTGGGAAGAGGCAACAAGTCAAGAGGAGTTAAAGGATTTAAATCCATAAACAACCTCAAAAGGAGAATGGGAAGTTGTAGAGTTCACTATCCTGTTATAAGCAAACTCCACATGAAGAAGAAGTTCCTCCCACTTTCTCAAGTTTTTAGAAATTAAACATCGAAGTAGTTGAGATAAAGTTTGATTTACCACCTCTGTTTGTCCATCAGTTTGTGGGTGACAAGTTGTAGAAAATAAAAGTTTAGTACCCAACTTCCCCCATAAAGTTTTCCAGAAGTGACTAACAAACTTAGAATCTCTATCAGAAACAATGCTCTTTGGGAGCCCATGCATACGTACTACTTCTTTAAAGAATAAATTAGCAATGTGACAAGCATCATCTACTTTATGGCATGGAATAAAATAGGCCATTTTTGAAAAACAATCCACTACCACAAAAATAGAATCATTGCCTGTCTTAGCCTTTGGAAGGCCCAAAACAAAGTCCATAGACAAATCAGTCCAAGGCATATTGGGAATGGGGAGGGGAATGTACAGTCCATGAGACAAACTTTTGGACTTGGCCTTTTTACAAACAATACATTTTTCACAAAATTTTTCTACATATTTCTTCAAATTTGGCCAATAGAAGTGCTCCTTCACCACCTCCAAAGTCTTTTGTCTTCCAAAGTGCCCCATCAACCTGCCTTCATGAGCTTCCTTCACAATTAAAATTCTTAGAGATCCTTAAGGAATACACAAACAATTAGATCTAAAAGGATAACCCTCATGGATGAAAAATCCCTCTCTTGATCCCTTATAACATTCATGAAAAATAGAAGAAAACTCAAGATCATTCTCATACAAACTTTTTATGTTTTCAAAACCCAAAAATTTTGTTTCAACCATAGTAAGCAAAGAATATCTTCTTGACAAAGCATCCACTACTATGTTGACTTTTCCTTGTTTATGCCTAATGATTTAAGGAAATTGTTCAATGAATTCAATCCATTTAGCATGTCTCTTATTGAGCTTGCCTTAGCTTTTCAAATATTCAAAGCTTCATGATCACTATGAATGATAAATTCTTTTGGAAGCAAGTAATGTTGCCATGTATGCAAAGCTCTAACAAGAGAATACAACTCCTTATCATAAGTGGAATAATTCAAATGCGCCCCCTTCAACTTTTCAATAAAATAAGCAATGGGATGATTTTCTTGTAATAAAACAACCCCAATCCCAATGATAGACGCATCACATTCAATCTCAGAAGATTTGGAAAAGTTAGGAAGAGCAAGAATAGGAGCATGAGTTAAAAGATCTTCCAATTTTTCAAAAGCATTTTGTTGCTCCCTATCCCACTTAAAACCAACATCTTTTTTAACAATTTCATTCAAAGGAGATGCAATAGTGCTAAAATTTGGAACAAATCTCCTATAAAAACTTGTTAGCCCATGAAAACTTCTAACATCATTGATAGTGGAAGGAGTAGGCCAATCTTGAGTTGCCTTGATTTTCTCCTCATCCACTTGAACACCCTTGTCACTAATCACATATCTAAGAAAATTAATGTTATCCATAAAAAATGAACATTTATCTTTGTTAGCATAAAGTGAATGTTGCCTCAAAGTTCTAAGTACCAACTTAAGATGAGAAATGTGATCGTTCATGGAAAAACTATATATGAGAATATCATCAAAATAAACCACAACAAATCTACCAATGAAATATCTAAGCACATGATTCATAAATCTCATGAAATTACTAGGAGCATTAGTAAGTCCAAAAGGCATCACCATCCATTCATAAAGTCCATGTTTAGTTTTAAAAGCAATTTTCCATTTATCTCCTTCCCTAATCCTAATTTGATTGTATCTACTTTTCAAATCAATTTTAGAAAACACTTTGGATCCATGGAGTTCATCAAGCATATCATCCAAACGTGGAATAGGATGCCTATACTTAATGGTAATGTTATTAATAACTCTACAATCAATGCACATCCTCCATGATCCATCCTTCTTTGGCACCAAGATGACGGGCATGGCACAAGGACTCATGTTTTCCCTCATCCATTCTTTCTCAAGGAGCTCCTTAATTTGTCTTTGAATTTCTTTTGTTTCTTGAGAATTACTCCTATATGCCGGCCTATTTGGAAGAGTGGCCCCCAGTATCAAGTCCATATGATGTTCAATTCCCCTCAAAGGTAGAAGGTCCTTTTGGAGGGTCTTGAAAAACATCTACAAACTCTTCAACTAGAGCCTCCACTTCTAAAGGAAAAGATGGTGAAGAAGATGAAGACAAACAAACTTGGTTAGGAATAATTAAAAAACAAACTTTGTTTGTGTTAATTACCTTCCTAACCTCCTTGGAAGTCATGTAGAGGCTAGCCTTCTTTGATTCTTTCTTTGCTGGATTTTTCTTGGAAGATTTGGAAACTAGAAGCTCACGGCCAACCTCCCTTTGTTCTTGCTCCTTTTTCTTCTTCATTTGGAGTTGGTCTTCATGTACCTCCTTTGGTGTGAGTGGCATTAAAACAATTTTCTTTCCCATGTACTCAAAGGTGAACTTGTTGCTTAGACCATCATGATAAACTTTCCTATCATATTGCCATGGTCTCCCTAAAAATACATGGCTAGCTTCCATTGGAACCACATCACACAAGACCTCATCCCTATACTTTCCAATTGAAAAAGAAACAAGAACTTGTTTGTTAACAATAATATCCCCCTCTTCACTTAACCATTGCAATTTATATGGCTTAGTATGAGGTATAATATTCAAATTAAGTTTTTCTACTAACCTCTTACTAGCCACATTGGTGAAACTTCCACCATCAATAATGAGAGTACACAATTTGTCATTGATGAGGCATCTTGTATGGAAAATATTTTCTCTTTGAGTTTCATCAAATTCTTTGGACACTTGGCCCAACATACGCCTCACCACCAACAAATCACCCTCTTTTGGAGGTGCATACTCATCATCACTTGATTGAAGTGAAGAAGAATGAGATGAATAATTAGGGGAACTTTCCCTTGAAGTATGTTCACTCATTACCTTTCCTTCCTTCAAGATCATATTCCTTTTGGAAGGACATTCGGATGCTATGTGACCATAGCCCAAACATTTAAAGTACTTAGTAGAACTTGATCTTGAATTAGAAGGAATGACATGAGTGGACTTTTCATGAGATTTTGGTAAAGAAGACTTACCTTGGAATTCGGATGGCTTTTTGTCTTCCCACTTACCTTTGCCCTTATCCTTCCAAGATGTGTTGTAAGTCTTTCTTTGTGATCCTCTCCTTTGGAGTTGATTTTCCACCTTAGTGGCAAGGTGAACCATTTGTTCCATGGAGTGGTATTCTTGCAGCTCAAGCACATCTTGAATTTCTCTATGGAGACCATTGAGAAATCTAGCCATGGTGGCCTCCATACTCTCTTTAAGATCCGCTCTTCCCATAGTAGATTCCAAATCCTTGAAGTATTCTTTAACACTTCTATTTCTTTGGGAGAGTCTTTGAAGTTTTAAATATAATTCTTTCCTATAAAAGGAAGGAACAAATCTATCCCTCAAACACCCTTGAAGATCATGCCATGAAGTAATGGCTAATCTTCTCCCACTAAGGACTTCTTTTTGGATTTGGTTCCACCATACCAAGGCATATTGTTCAAACTCAGGAGTTATAAGTTGGACTTGAATTAAGTCCACAAAAGAATACACACTTAAAATTTGTTCAACCTTGGCCTCCCATTCAAAGTACTAATTAGGATCACTTTCCCCTAAAAATTTAGGAAACTTTACATTATTTTTATTCAACTTTTCTTGATACAAATTTCTTCCTCCTCTCCTAGCCTTATGATGGTTGCGGTGATGATGATCATCATAAGAGCCATCATAACTCTCTTCATGATAAGCCCTTCTCCTTCCCTCGTAGGCTTACAAATTGAGTTGAGTTTGGGCAATTTGCCTTGTGAGTTCCTCAACTCTTGCATATATTTGTGCATGCGTTGGAGACAAAGGAGGATTTTCTTGCTTGGTAGACATTCCTACAAATGAACAAACATAATAAAACAACAAACAACAAACAACTACAAGTATTGGTTAGTAAAAGCACTCTTTATGTCTCGACCTTGGTGAAAAAATCTCACTCTCTCTCACTTTAAGAAAATCTCTTAAAAGGAATCAAGATGCTTCTTCAAATTCAAGAATCAAATTTGGTATTCTATTCAAGTGAAAGATGTAATGATTGTCCAAAACACTTAGAGTTCCAAAGGAAAAGAAAACTACAAGACAAAACTTATAGGAATTTTAAAGACTAAAAACTAGAAAGGGTAAAATCAAGAAAGGGACACAAAAGAGTAACTATAATATGACAATTTGGAACAAATCAAAATAAGAAAAACACCAAGAAAATGGAAAGATTACTCAACAAATTTAGCACAAATTCTAGTCAAGATTTCAAGTGAAAAGAAGTTCACTAAAATCCACAAATGATAGGACTAATTTGCTAAACCAATGACCAAACAATCAATCAATGTGTATAGGCAAGGAAACTTGATTTTCTTTTTTATTTTTGATGCACAAGTATTCAACCAATGCTTGTTTGAATTCGACCTTAGATTTCCTTTTGGTTTTAAATTGTGCTTTTATGTTCAATGTCTAAACACATCCACCAAGAGTTAGTCTCACAAAGTTTGAACACTTAGCCCCTAATGTTTGGAGTACAAATGATCAATTCTAACCACAAGAAGTCGTAAAGAGAAATTGAAACTAAACAAATCAAGTAATACAAGAATTAGATGGTAAAGAAAACTTGACAAACATATGACTCAAAAACAACAAAAGGAAGACACATCTAGTGGTAATCAAGTGATTAATGAATGTTCTTTTAGCAAACACCTAATAGGTTTCATAGAACATCACTTCATTAACTAAGATTAGCCAAGAAAACATGTATAAAACTGGAAAAACAGATTGCAACAAACAATAACACTTTCGGAATTCTCAAAAACACAAAAAAACCTGAAAATCGAGTTAGAGACGGAAATAAGAAACCAGAAAAAATAGGGACTGAAATTTTAGAACCTACAGATTTAGAGACGAAATTTGTGACTGAAACTATTTTTTTTAACAACTTTTGTTATGGTTTTCAATGTCCAACTAGTTTTGAAACTTTGAACACATCATAAATCATATAAGCAATATGAAAGATAGAAACTGCACCTTTCACCATGTTCTTGATGTTTTTGATCTCCAGACATCATGTTTGATACCTTAAAGCTTTGATACCAAATGATGCATGCCTAGGAGGCATTACATGTGTTGTAGGATCTCTCAAACATGTGTAGAAGCATATGAAATCAAAATAACATGAAGATTATCATAGAAGAACATGAAAACCGAAATTCCCCCAAATGTTAGGGTTTCAATCGGTGCAAAATCTTTAAAACTTGAAAACAAGTCAATTCAACCGATTAAAATCAAGAACACATGCATAGAAAGGCATATAATGAATTAAACTTGAATTTAATCGGTGCAAATGGCTAGAATTGATCCATATAGGTGCAGCACATGAAGAACAAAGCAAGAACATGAAAAGGAAAACATGAAAAAGAAAAAGAGATGAAGAACACGCCACTTTTCAAGAGAAAAGATAAGTGCAAAAGACAATCACCACTTGAATTTAGGAAAACTCAAGATAAGATTCAAAGAAAATGAGGAATACCTCTTGAACTTCAAAGAGAATTTCTATAGCAATGTATTCAAGCTTCAAGGTTATGTTACAAATGAGACTCACACCCTTATATAAAGGGGAAAATGAAAATGCATGCACATGGGTGGAAGGTGAATAGTTTAGGCCATGTTTGGAGATGCTCCCAAGCTTCCAAACAAGGCCCTTCCCACTAATTGCTATCCTTATATCCAAACACCCCTCCTCTTGTGTTTATTTTTGACAAAGTCATAAAAGAGACTAAACTATTTTTATTTTCAAGGAATTTACAAGAATTATTTATATTTTTAATGTCTTTTTCCAATTTCTTGTACATTCCTCTAGTTTTTCTTCCTTCCTTTTCTTCAAATATTTTTGTAAGCTTCTCTTTGGCCATTTCTTCTTTTCCTCTTCTTGTAACAACTCCTCCTTGTGATGAACTAGGTTCTTCATGACTTGGGATCATATCACACTCTAAAGGGGCGATGACTAGGTCTAGGAGCCAAAGATTGAAAGCGAACATATGAAAGAGACTCATGGCGCTCCTTGGAAGCTTGGATCTAAGGAACATAGAGATGAAGACCTGGAGCCATCTCTTAGTTTAGTTGTTGGGCTTAAAGGCTTGTAAATTTACTTTTGTGAATTTGTAAGTCGTTTATACTCTGGTTTTGTCTTGTTGCGCAAATAATTCAAAAGCGAGTCGCTAGGCGAGGCTAATTTGTTGTTGTTGATTTTGCACACTCTAGTTGGGCGAGCACTGTTAGTGGCTGAGTGAAATTCATCTGAGTTTCGTTGGGCGAGCCATTTCTATGGCTAGGTGATAGTGGCGCGCTGCAAATTTAGGGTTTTTCATTTTTCTTTGTTTTGGGGCTACAAATAGCCTATTTCTCAGCATTGTAAGACACTTTTGAGTAAGTCAATATACAAATTATTTTGAGAGAGGGATTCTCTTGGTTCTTAGTTAAGAACTTGGTTCTTATTAAAAATTGTATCTATGGGCCGAATCTTCCTTGACTTATCTATCCACTAGGTTGTAGTGTCCTTTCATTTATATCCATTTTGCGTTCTACTCTGTTTATCATTTATCTTTACCCTTTGTTAGTAGGTTGATTGCAATTCTAGAAACGATCACAACCTTTCCCTTTACCGAACCGTATCAAAAAGAGGGCTAGAACTCAAGTTGTCTGTTTTAGTTTCATTTTTATTTGAAGTTATTGTAGTTTCTAAACTTTTCAGCAAAGTAGATGATTCTTTTTGAACTTGACCTCTTCACAAGAGTTATAGATTGTCATTTTAGCTCTGTTATGAATTATATTTGACCATCATTAAATGAGTATAATATGGTATGCATTGTTATCTTTAATAATTATCATATAATGAAATATGTTTTATGAATGTTATATGAAAATGTGAGTAGGATATTGAATGGTACCATGATTTGAATTGAGTTAGAATGTAAATGAATAAGAATTTATGATGTTATGATTGTGATGACATGTGATATGTAGGAAATATAGTTATTTCTAGAGAGGAAATACTATGTTGAGATGTATGTGATGTATTGAATTTAAGATTCTGAAGGAGATATCCTAACTCTACTAATACTAGAATCACAGAGGAAAGTATCAGTTTGTGAGAGTCAAAAGAGGTTCCTATTTCCTAGCATGTTGTGAAAACGAACTATGTCTAGTAGGTCATGTGGATTTACCCTATCATATGAGAGGACGAGTTCCTACTATGTAGCTTTGTTGTGGAGACAACTAGGGATGGCAAATGAACCCGCCCCGTGGGTATTAACTGAACCCAACTCGAGTTTGACGGGGAATTCACGTATTGACTGGGTATGGGTATGGGTAATAACTAATTTTTTAAATTAGGTATGGGTAATAACTAATTTTTTAAATTAGGTATGGGTAATAACTAATTTTTTAAATTAGGTATGGGAACGGAAATGGGTATATACATATCTGCCCCGCCCTCGTCCCCACACCTGCCCTCATACCCGTTTCCGCCCTCATACCTGTCCTCATTTGAAATTACTAAAACACTCATGATTTATTAGATAATCTAAAAAGTTTGTATTTATTGTTCTCTTTGATAGTTAGTTTTGTAACTCTTCTTTTTCTCTCTCACTACACAATTTTTTTATTCTCACTCAACTATTCAACTTTTTCAAAATCCACAAAGTTCACTCAGATCCTCAAGTTATTTTCCCTCATATCACAATCTTAATTATACATTTTTCTTTTTTGTGCGGTTTGGTTCAAATATTGCATTTCAGGAAACACAAACCTTAATTCCATTGAGTCAAATATTTTTTAAGTAAAAATTTGATTATTTTTACTCCTTTGTAATATTTTTATTTATTATTTATATTTTAACATGAGAATGTTTAACTCTTAATCTCAAATGGTTAATCACTTAAGCCCTTAGTTTACTGGATAACATACAAAATTTGTCTTTTTTGTTCTCTTTGACCTTATGTTTGGTTTTTGTTTTACTAAAAAAAAATTCATTATCTCCGAACAAGACTCATTCAATATCTACCAAGTGTACTTAGATCTTCAAGGTATATGAGTTATATGAGTAAGACACGGTAATGTTTAGTAAATTTTAAAATAAATAAGTTGTGATGTTTATAAAAGAAAGTTAAATGTTTATTTTTTAATTATTTTAAAATATTAATTTAAAAAATTAATTTTTGTTTGTATTTTTTTAATTTTAAAGGAGTTTTTCATTATAAACTTTATTAGATTAAGGTCTTGAGGAATGGGTGAAGAGGAGGATATCTTGGATTGATGAGACATTGGTTTTTGTAAGTAGTTTTATCCCTAATAGTGTTTTAAATTATTTTCTTCTCTTCTGGAAGGGATGGTTAAGAGGGGATGTTTCCAATTTAGGATTGAGTTTTGGAAGATTTAGCTCGATTGCTAGGAGTAATTCTCAAGGAGTTGTTAGATAAAGCTTACTTCAATCCAAATAAGGGGAGCAAATAATGCTTCTTTATAAAACTAATATTTATTTGGTTATGTAGAATATATGGAAAATGCATATGAGTGAATCACATGATTTTCTATTGTATGAGAACCTTGAGGTTAAAGGTGTCAAAACGGATCTGGTCTGCCAAGTCGGCCCATGTGACTTATGATTCAGGTCATGTTAGCCTTGAAAAATAGTGGCCTAAATAACAATATGTCTTTTCTAGTATAATCCATTTGGTCCATTTCCCATATGGATCAAGGCCAGGCTAGCCCATGGGTTAATGGAGTGACCCGTTTATTTTTTATATTAAATTTTTAGTTCTTAATTTTTATATTGTCATACTAAAGAAAAAAATCCTAGTGTCTTAGAGTCTCTCTTCTTTCCTTCATTTCTTTCTTTCCTCTCTCACGAGCTCCTTATCCAATTTTTCTTCTCTGTTTCACATTAGTTTAGGATTTTCTTTACTTTTTGTTAATTTATATTCTCATTTGTTACATTTTTAATCAAAACTCTATATTTGCTTATGTTTTTCTCATATCATTATGGAGTTTATCTTATTTTGTTAATATTGGGTGAGTTATATAAAGTAAAGTTATTCTAAAGTATTAAATAGGTTTTCATGCTTTTTTATCTATTGCATTGCAGAGTTCTTACTCCCTATAACAACACCAGGAGTTACTCCTGTAATTAGTGATCCATCTATAATAACAAGAGAAATAATTTTGAACAAAGATATGGAGAGACTAAGAAAACAAATGTTGTGAAGTACTAGAAATGTTTGACTATCTTGGAAGTGTCTAATAGGTGCTCTAAGTTGTTTTTTTAAGTTGTTCTAATATGAACAGTTTTGCACAAACTTTCATATAAATTTATTATATATTTATATATTATTTATTGTTGATAAAAAATATTATATTATGAATATATTGTAAATTTTTTTAAATTTTAATTAGTCCAAAAATGGTCCATTGCTCCGTTGGCCTTAACATAGAACCAGACCAGGCCAAAAATTTTGGCCCATTTTAAAATATGGACAAGGCTAGGTTGTTAGATTTTTTTACCTTGGTCCATAGGGCCTGACTCAATTAGGTTGGACCGCCCATTTTGACAGCTCTACAGAATATTTTGAAATTGCTTGGGGTTGTTCTCAGACTAGATATCGATAAAGCAACATATGGTTGCTCAGGTGAGGCAAAAAACAACTACAATAATTGTACTGACTGCCTTACATTGCTCAAGTGATGTGTTGTTCACCCAAGTGACATGTTATATAGCTCAAGTGATGACTTGTAGCTTAAGTGAGAAAGATGTTGAGACAATTCTCTTTCCAGTGGAAGAATATCACTTAAGTATTGAAGATGGCGCTAAAGTGGTATAGCAGACACTTAAGCGTGGCTAAGACAATGTATATGTGTCCGGAACATATGTTAGTGTGTGACACATGATTTTGACCGCTCAAGCGTTGGGGGCACTCAAGATGTGGATTGGACACTTAAGTTGTGAAAAGTAGTGGAAGAGTTCTCTAGAACTTGTTGGATTTCTTCCAACAAGTGCATGTTTCTCAAGCATTGACTATAATGCTAAAGTGATTGACACTTAAGTAATAAACTGATCATTGGAGCAAGGAGAGATTGGGAGGTTGTTGCTCTTTGGTTGCATTTCACTCAAGTGTTGATTGTATTGCTCAAGTGAAATGAAGATTATCTTATGAAGATTGATAAGGTCACTCAAGTAATGAGAGGCAACAATATGCTGGTTTGATAATGTTAGGTCTTGCTTGATATTCTTATGTATGCCTTTATATACAACTATCAGAATAAACATTTCATGTAAATTATTCAATTTTTTTACTTATAAAAAAACACATGTATGTAATTAGATGCTCCTTACAACATTTCATAATTTTAAAATAATTATTAATTTAAGTTATGTTTAACATGTTATCTAAATTTTTACTTGAATACACACGTATCATAAAACACATATTTTTATAATTTTTAATTTATAGTTTAGTGTGAATACAGTTTTTACAAAATAAAAAATAATTTTATTATTATGCAAGACTTTTATTTTTAAGTCTTTTTATACCACAAAAGTTTTTCAATAAAATTTTTTAGTCTTAATTTAAAACTCTATAACTATGAACCATAATTAAATATGTTTTATATTTGTATACAGACTCAAAGGTATGTTTTGTGTTTGGTAAACAAGTTTTATTTAATAACTTGTAAGATTTTGTTGACACATTACTTCAACTAGTATTTTTAAAATATAAATTTTTAATTTTTTAATATTTTCTCTTTTTATACGATATTTATTAAAAGAATCAACTTTCTACGTCAGGGAGGATTTTTTTTATATTTTGCTTTGTTTCTATACTTCCACTCAAAATAGGTTTATTTTTTTATTTATAAGATATGTATATATCCTTTTATTGTAACATTCTAAAAAAATTCTAAACTTAAAACTAATATATATATATATATATATATTCTCAACCTATATCTCCTGAGAGTGTTTTTCCAGCAACATCATTTGTTCTAGAGCTGTCAAAACGAATAGTCCAGTCTAGTCTGGCCTAGCTCTAAGGGTCAAAGTAAAAAAATCTAATAGCTTAATCTGATCTATATTTTAAAATGAATCATAATTTTTTATCTAGTATAATCCTATGTCAGGTCCACTAGTCAACAAACCATTTTTTGTTTATTTAAAAATTAAAAGGATTACAACAATGTCTATAAAAATCATAATAAATTATTTCTAAAGGTCTAAAATTTAATATTCAACAACTAGATGCATTATACAACATCACATATCTTAGTGTAATTTACTTTTTTTAGTAATAAGAATATATATATATATATATTTATGTAATACACAAAAAATGAAACGTATGTGCAAAATTATTAATAATTAAACAATGCAAATTGAATCAAGAAAAAACTTAAAATACTATACAAAAGAAATAGTACAAGATATACCTAACCCAAAACAAGGGAAACAAAAAACATTTTATCTAACTAATAAGAATAATATAACCTAGCGTCAAGTACAAACTTATCTTTCTCTACCACACCATCCAACCTAAATTTTATAATTATTTGTTCCCTCTTTCCTCACAATTTTATTAAAACACAATCATTGTGAAAACATAAGATAATTGATTTTTTCATCAGTCTTGTACCACTCCCATATATTAAATAATTTCCTCTTACCATGTCTCTTTTACCTCTATGACATATTTATTCCTCGCCCTCTACATATAAACACACAAAATAATTGTTACCTATAATACATTAATATATTCTTTGATATAATGTTACTTGAAACAAATTTATTAATGTCTCTCACATTCATAACATGACATGTGTAATTAAAATAAAATAAAAAATTAAGAAAAAAAATTTACATAAAAGAAAAAATGGACCAGTCCATTAGCCTACGGACTAGTCTGACCTTGACACATATAAGCCTTGGGTCAAATGGTTCAGGCTAAAAAAATCCTATTTCTATATAGGCAACCATTTTTGAAGTCTGACCTAACATAAATCATAGGCCACATCATATATACCGACGTCATCATCATGCACATATTGAGATCATGCATATGAATACCAATAAGGATCATGCACATATTTAGCTACACATCCTGATATGACTAAATATAAGATATCTTCATAAAAACTTCTAAAACCCATAGAAAACAAGTTTCACTAGAGGTTGACAACTGACATATTTAGATTCACCAAACCTTAATTGGACTATATCCTTGATGTTAGGGTCACATAAAACATTACTACTAAGTCAGATGTACACTTGCCACCAAGTCAGATGTAAGTCTCAGCTTCTCACTACCTGAAATCATGTCTATGTGACAAGACAACAATGAAGTCAGGATACCTTTTAACAAGAGTTATATGTTTCTCATGGCCACCTACGGTCTGATACCACCTCGGGTATCCCTACATCACTCATCAAGGCCATTAAACCACTCAATCAAGATCACTTATCCTGGGTTGTCATACATTATATACATATATATACTTAATCCATATACATGTACATAAGTGATCAATCCATCACCCATTAAGGGCCACCAGAAAATGGCATACAGCATGCATTTCAACATCAATTATATATGTATGTAGAGCATATACAATCAAGGTCATATTTTATACATCTAAAACATGTATACAAACATATATCACAAAATTTTATAAACAACATCAGACATTGCATAATATCATCGTCGTCGTCATTATCCTACCACTGTATCACTTGAGTGAGCTCTTCTTGCTTAAGCAACCTCATTAATACATAAGACAACATCCATTTTGCTTGAGCAACACATATGTCGCTTGAGTGAAATACAACCTAAGAGAACACCCTCCCAAGTCTCTCCTTGCTGCAACGACCACTTCGTCACTTAAGCATTAGTTACTTGAGTGTTACAACCGAATGCTTGAGCGATAGTCACTTGTTGAAAGAAATCCAACCAACAAGTTCTAAAAGCTCCTTGTGAAAACAAGTAGAACACATAAGGGATGGTTGCATTATGTATTTGAAATTTTTAAATATTTTTTCAATATAAGATTTTGATGGTATAAGGTCAAACACAATTTTGTTATAACAAACTAGTATTTTTTACCCATACAACGCACAAGATTATTTTTATAAATTATTACATAAATTAAATTTTGTATAAATATAATTAAGTGTAGTGTAAGTAGTAGTATTTACAATTTTGTAAACAAAACACCTTTTATCCTAATAAAATGTGATAGTAAATATTGTATGGATCAATTCACCTTTTTTCTTTAAGCACATGTTAGGGTATAAGATGGTTATTTAATAATTTTAAAATTTTCAATCATATACAAACATGTCCAAAAATTAGTCTATACACATGTAAGCACAATTTTCTTATTATTACAAAATGGATGTTGTCACTTGAAGAACTCATCCTTTTTCAATCTTTGTATTTTTTCTGAGGAAGTTCTGTTGTGTTCTTCTCACTTGAAGTCCTTTTGACTGAAATTATATTTCCTACATTATTTGACTGGATGGAAGGTTGATCTTGCTCACATTTTATATTTTTTTGTCCCAATATCTTCTAACTATTAACATATAAGAATAAGAATAAGAAAATAAATATTTTGTTCTACAGAACTTGCATTTACATTTTGAGAAAAAAAAACATAGTCAAATAAATCTCATTGTTATGTATTGAGTAGTATGATCCAAAATAACTACCTTTACAATTATATTTTTATTTTCGTTTTTGAATTTTTGAATAACAGTCTCATCAGTAGAAATCTACTTGGCCTTAAATGATATGCACCATCTTGAAGAGGGAAGTTTTCTCATCTAATTCATACATCTACTTAGGATAAGCACCAAGAACAACATTCTACAACAAGAAAAACATTAAACTTATTTGAAGGACTTAGATTTATCTTTAAAAGTTTTGATTTTAGCGAATTGTATCACAACAATGACATTTGCACATCTCCAGCTAAAAGTGTTTAACTCATCAACAAACTCTCCAAACAAAGTACATCCTATTTTAAACCTATGAGAAGGTAAAAAAAATACTTAAATAAATCTTAATGTGTAAACATATTTTTCATGCATCATCCTTGTATATATTACAAAATCCAAAAGTAAATCATGAACACAGAAATATACATAAATAGTTTACGACATATAAATATTATAAAATGAAGAAATGAAAATATAATATAATATATCATATAAAACTTTATCTCATTAATACAATCCACCTTCCTTGATCTTGGATTGAGATTAATAGTTGAATCCACATTGTGAGTACTAAATTTATTGACACATGAGAAACAAAAAAAAAATAGTATAAAATGATTTTAAAATAACATAAAAAAGATGTCATAGAGATTGTTTAGAAACTACTGCATTGTAGGAAAATACACACTTTTATAGCTAGTCGAACCCTCTAGAGGAAAGTTTAAGGGTGAGTCATAATTTTACTTTTCATGTAAACGTATAAGGCAAACAATATGATTTCATATGATTTTCTAATATTTATATTTGTATACATAAATATCCATAAATATAATATAACTAATCTTAATATATAAACGTAATTTGATATTAACACTCATAATCAACCAAGATATCAACATTAATGTAAAAGAAAATAAAGTATATAGTAGTATAATAATTTAAAGATACAATATGTACTAATTTGAGTTCTAAATTGATACAAACATTGAGATTTGTAATAAAATTTAAGTGATGAAATTGATACATACATTGAAATAAAAAGATCACATCTGATGTAGCTAGTTACATCAAGTGTTAGAACATCAAACTTGTCTCAACACTTATTCAATAACCCAACAAATGAGCAACTCTGTAGTAAAATATAACACATAAGTAATAAATAATTGTAAATATTAAAATAATGTACATGTTAGAATCAATAATATGTTAATAGATGTCATGATAAATATTTGTCTTTAAAAATCACAAAGCACATAACACTAACACACTAAAACAAAAACATAAAGTCATGAAATATTTTAATGACATATGCAAAAGATTATTTTAGTGTAGTTAACACAACTTTGGATGTTGAGTTTGTACACAAATAAAAAGAAATATTTAATTTTATTATTATAACAGTACTTCAATCAATATACCTAACTTTTAATTAGCATGTCATTCTTAATGTTGTAAAAAAACATTGAACTTACTTGAATGCCTTACATTTATCTTTAAAAAATTTGACTATAGCAAAGTGAATTGTATCACAACAATGAAGCGAATTGTACCACTTCAGTTATAAAGAATGAAAATTTTTGTTTGATAGTGAAAAAGAAGCCAATATGATATTCTACCTAGTTGTCTTGTAGAACCATTCTGGTTTTCTTTTTCCAGCATGAGTTCCTGTACAAAATGGTGTTGATTTTACGATATCAACATTTTCAACTCACAGACATGGCCAAAGGTGAAGAACACCACGAAAGGAGACACATATATAAAGAAATTAGTTTCGGGATAATAAAAAAATAGGAAATAAAATTTTGAAATAGAAACCCTAATTTTGAAATTGAAACTGCAAAGGAATAAGGTTAGGGTAACTTTGCAAACCCTACTTTCTTATACCACATTATCAACCAAACATACCTTTGTTCCAAACTTATTACACATTGCCACTACTAAATTTTTTTATGTTGAACAATAAAAACAGTATAGAAGAGTGATTTTAAAATAACAGAGGTTGGTAAGGAACTACTACATTGCAAGAGACTACATACTTTTATAACTGGAATGTGATGAAGATATGAAAATAGTTGCCAAATTCTATAAGCAGGGGTTTAAGGTAAGTTCTATTTTACTTTTCATGTAAATGTATAAGGCAAGTTGTTGAGAGTTTTGGTGGGGTACAATTAGATAGTTTCATATGGTTTTCTAATATTTATGTCTGTATGCACAACTATGCACAAATAATTTTATAATTACTTGTGTATAAGTAATCTTCATATATAAACATAATTTGATGTCAACACTCACATAATTAACCAAGAACTAAACAATCATGTAAAACTAAATCAAGTATAACACAGTGTAACAATTTAAAGACAAAATGTGTATTAATTTGAGTTCTAAATAGATCCATACATTGAAATTGACAATGAAATTCAAGTGTTGGAATTGATGCATATATTGAAATAAATAAAAATCATATTTGATGTAGCTAAGTACATCAAGTGTTGAAAACATCAACTTCACACATGAGCAACTCTAGAAGAAAATATAACACATAAGCATTGAATAATTGTAAATATCAAAAGATAATGTATGTGAGAATCAATAATACATTTAGTAGATGTCATTATAAGTATTTTCCTACATATTACAAAGTCATAGAACATTAACATATTAAAACATGAAATCATGAAAAATATATATCCTTAGACATAAGAAATTACAACAACTAAAAAATCATTATAACATTTTCTTATTCCTTTTTCAATCTTAATAGTTTTTTTAATATCTTAAATGACATATCATCATCTGTTGATTCCAAAA
This sequence comes from Lablab purpureus, assembly GCA_030347555.1. Lineage (NCBI taxonomy): Eukaryota > Viridiplantae > Streptophyta > Magnoliopsida > Fabales > Fabaceae > Lablab > Lablab purpureus. The sequence goes on along the minus strand of CM059256.1, from coordinate 26,527,037 downwards.
TAGTCAAACAATCTCTTTTAACTGGAGTTAGAGCAACATCAGACAATGTTATTACTCCGTCCACCATTTGTGATTCAGAATAATTTTATACTTTGAAAACATACCATAGCAATGTAAACACAAAGTATCATTGGTTGCGTTTTTCATTTTGCACAGTCCATTTTCAAAATCAGAACAAAAATAATATTTTTATAATAATTTTCAACTACATTATTTATTCTAAAAAAATTGTTAATTTATATTTACGTGTGATTTGATAGATGAATCACACCTTTTTTCCATCATGTGTTTAAGAATCAACCTAGAAAATTTTTCCAACTACCTTATTCAAAGGTGTTGATGATGTTTGATGATGTTGCTGGAAATTTGATGTTTAATTGATGATTATACAGCTTTGAAAAGATGTTAGATCATATGTTATTAGTTAGCTAATACTGATATAATAGTCTGCTGTTTTTATTAATCGTCAATTAGCCAACTAATTCTGCTATATTAGTCGACTATTTTCATTAATATGACAGGATTGTGGTTTTAATGAAAATAGCTAACTGTTCCACTGTTTAGTCGACTATTTTGTTCCAGGCCTCTCTTTATGCAGAAAACAGCAAAGCACGACTTGAAGCTCTTCTCTTTCTCTATAAATACAAGTCTCAAGGAAGACTCAAAGTGTGAGAGAATATTGAAAGAATATCCAAAGATCAAAGAAGAGAGGATCAAGAAAAGCCTGCATAGAAATATTTGAAAGTTTCAGTTTTAAGAAGGATAAAAAAGAGAGTCTTGATCAATATTTTTCTGTATTGCTTTTGATCTCTATGTTGAGATTACTCTGTGGGGTTACGAATCCTGTTTCTTGTGATTGGGGTGATCACATCAGACTTGGTGTGAGTCTGGGATTATGATCAAATTCTATAGGGTTTAGAATTTAATCTTGTTTGGTTTTTGTAGTCTTTAGAAAAGGATTTTTTGTAAAGACTTGATAATTTTAGTGATTTGAGATCTGTTAGTGTTATAGATCAGTAACTGGATGTAGCTCTTGAAAAAGAGTGAACCAGTATAAATTCTGGTGTTTTCTTTCTCATCTTTCATCATCTTTAATATTTGTCTGATAGAACTAATCGACTAATTCTCAGTAAACAGTAAACTAATTTGCTCTGAACTGCATCAAAAAATTCTGAAACTTAATAGATTTGAAATAAATTCATATATCAATTCAACCCCCCCCTTCTTGATATATTTCTACGCCTAACAATTGGTATCAAGAGAAGGTACTTGAAAGATATTCAAGAAAGATCCAAGATGGCTGATAAACTACCCTTTGCTGAAGGAGCATCTACCAACAGACCACCTCTCTTTGTTGGAGCGAACTATCCCTTCTGGAAGGCAAGGATGGAGATTTTGTTTGAATCTGTAGATAGAGGCGTTTGGGATGCTGTGATCAATGGTCCATACATTATTGAAGGCTGAAGATGGAAAAATAACTGAAAAACCATGGAAAACATGGACTGATGCAGAAAACAAAAAAGCTCCATTTGATAGTAAGGCCAAAAACATTCTAACCTCTGCTTTAAATCTTGATGAGTTTTTCAGGATTTCTCAATATACAACTGCAAAAGAAATGTAGGATATTCTACAAGTCACCCATGAAGGTACATCAGAAGTTAAGAGAGCAAGAAAGCACACTCTCATTCAAGAATATGAATTGTTTAGGATGCAACCTGGAGAGAGCATCCAAGACGTGCAGAAACGCTTTACACATGTTGTGAACCATCTGCTGGGTCTGGGAAAGAAATTTGATGATGAAGAACTCAACATTAAGGTTCTAAAGTGCCTAAATAGAAGCTGGCAACCAAAGGTCTCTGCTATCATTGAAACAAAGGACTTATCTGTTATGAATACAACTACATTGTTTGGGAAACTGAGGGAACATGAACTGGAATTGAGTAGAATTGATCAGCTGGAAAATTCTAACAAGAAAAACAAGAGCCTTGCATTGAAAGCCAAAGAATGCTTGAAGAGGGATGAAGAGGAAAACGAAAATGATGGTGCAGAATTTGCCATGCTTGTAAAGAAATTTGGAAAGTTTCTTAAGAGGAAGAACAACTCAAGAGACAGATTTCAAGAACCACAGAAAAGGTACACAAGAAAATCTGATTTCAATTCCTCTAATTTCTCTTATTTTAACTGTGGGCAGCTAGGACATGTCAAGATGGATTGTCCTCTCATGAATCAAAGAAAAGAAAGAAGCCCAGAAAGAAAAGAAAGAAAAGAAAAAGAGAAACAAATTCCTCACTTCAAGAAAGGAAAGAAAGCATACATGGCTTGGGATGAAAGTGAATCCAGCAGGTCATCTACTTCAGATTTTGAATCTGAAAATCAAGCTAATCTGTGCCTTGTTGCGAATGAAGAAACATCAAGCCAAGTGAGTATTTGTGAAACTGATCTTAGTGAGAATTATGACACCTTATTAGATGCATTCAAAGAACTGCATGATGAAGCATGAAAGCAGGATCATCAGATTAATCGACTAAAAGGACTAAATAGTTGGCTAGAAAACAAATACTGGAACTAGAAAACCAGAATAGCAGACTAAAAGATGAAAATAGTCGACTAAAAAATAGAGTCCTGGAACTAGAAAACCAGATAGAATCTGATAAGTCTAAATGTGATAAAATCAATTCTGCTAAGTGTGAAAACTGCAAAAATCTCCAAGATAAAGTTGCTTATCTGATAAAAACATTAGGGAAGTTTCAATTGGTACAAAATACACTTAATCAACTACTAAACTCTCAAATTGGATACTCTAACAGAAATGGTCTTGGATATGGAAAGTCTGCAAAACATTATCCTGTTGCAAAGTATAAATCTTACACAAGTAACAAATTTAAAAAGTGTTCTTATTGCTTGAAATCTGGACATATATCTAGATATTGCTATATCAAGAATTTTGGCATTTCAAGATGAGAATAGTATTGGAAACCCAAATCATATGCTATTCCTAACTCTAAAGGACCCAACCTGTTTTGGGGACCTATATATCTAAACTAAATTTGTTTTGCAGATCTGTCAAAGAGCAAAGAGAGCTTTATGGTATTTAGATAGTGGTTGCTCTAAACATATGACAGGTGACAAATGAAAGTTGATAAATTTCAAGGAATATGATGCTGGTTCTGTTACATTTGGAGATGATAGAAAGGGTAAAATTAGAGGTTACGGAGATGTTGGAAACTGCTCTTCTTCACGAGATAAAAGATGTTCTTTTGTTGAAGGATTGAAACACAATCTGCTGAGTATTAGTCAACTATGTGACAAAGGTATGAAGGTCACTTTTGATGCAGAATTTTGTGTTATATACAACTGTAAATCTGCAGATATTGTGCACATTGGAAGAAGGACAAACAATGTATATATGTTGGACATTGAATCCTCAAATCTCAAGAATATATGCTTGTTGACCAAAGAAGATAAAGGTTGGCTTTGGCATAGAAGATGTGGACATATTAACATGCAGTTATTAAACAAAATCAGCTGCAAAAGCCTAGTTAGAGGTCTTCCAAATGTCAAATTCGTGAAAGACAAAGTGTGTGCATATTTCCAAAAGGGAAAGCAATCAAGAAACTCATTTGAGTTAAAGAACATTATCTCAACAAGGAGACCACTTGAGCTATTACATCTTGATCTCTTTGGTCCATCAAGAACTGTAAGTCTTGGTAACAATTCATATGTTCTTGTCATTGTTGATGATTTTTCAAGATTCACTTGGACATTATTTCCATCTTCCAAAGATGAAACCTTCCATGCATTTAAGAAATTTGCCAAGATTATTTCAAATGAAAAAGATCTTAACATTGTTTCTTTGAGAAGTGATCATGGAACAGAATTTCAAAACATTCATTTTGAAAAATTTTGCTCAAAACATATGATATCTCACAACTTTTCTGCTCCTAGAACTCCACTACAAAATGGAGTTGTTGAAAGAAAGAATAGAACACTTCAAGAATGTGCAAGAACCATGTTAAGTGAATCTAAGCTTCCTAAGTACTTTTGGGCGGATGCAATTTCCACAGCTTGCTATGTGCTTAATAGAGTATTGTTAAGACCTATTCTCAATAAGACTCCTTATGAACTTTTGAATGGAAGAACTCCTAACATTGCATATTTTAAAGTTTTTGGTTGCAGGTGTTTCATATTACACAATGGAAAAGCATCTTTAGGCAAGTTTGATGAAAAAGCTGATGATGGTATATTCTTAGGTTATTCTATGCATAGTAAAGCCTATTGTGTTTTTAACAAAAAGAACTTGACTATAGAAGAATCAATTCATGTTGTATTTGATGAGTTCTTATGTCAAAAAGAGAGAAAAGGTAATTGCTTTGTAGGTTCAGATGATGAAAAGTCTGAAAAATCAGAAAAGAATGAAGATTATGCATAAAAATCTGCTGATGCTGACAGACAAACTGAAACATTCGACTATAACTCTAGAACAGTTGACTATTCTGCAACAGACAATGCTTTGTCTAAATCCTGGAGAACTCAAAAAGGACTTTCACTGGACAACATCATAGGAAACGTTGAAAAGGGAGTTACAACTCGAAATTCTTTAAATGATTTCTGCAATCATATGGCTTTTGTGTCTCAAATTGAACCTAAGAACATAAATGATGCTTTGCTTGATAACAACTGGATTTCTGCTATGCATGATGAATTAAATCAGTTTGTTAGAAATGATGTTTGGTTTCTTGTACCTAGAAATAACAACATGAATGTTATAGGAACTAAATGGGTGTTTAGGAACAAGCTTGATGAAAATGGGATAATCACTAGGAACAAAGATAGATTAGTTGCTAAAGGCTATAATCAAGAAGAAGGTATTGATTTTGATGAAACCTATGCACTTGTAGCTAGATTAGAAGCTATTAGACTGTTACTTTCTTTTGCTTGTCTTAAAGGTTTCAAACTTTTTCAAATGGATGTCAAGAGTGCTTTTCTAAATGGCTTCATTAATGAAGATGTATATGTTGAACAACCACCTGGTTTTGTTGATTTTAAACTTCCTAATCATGTATACAAACTGAAAAAGGCTTTGTATGGTCTCAAAAAAACACCCAGACAATGGTATGAAAGACTTACAACTTTCCTCATATCACAAGGCTTTAAAAGAGGAGTTATTGACAAAACTCTCTTTACTAAGAAAGTTGATAATGAACTCATATTAGTGCAGATTTATGTTGATGATATCATTTTTGGTTCATCTAATCAATCTTTATGCCAAGAATTTGCAGATTCTATGAAAGGTGAATTTGAGATGTCCATGATGGGAGAGTTAAATTTCTTCTTAGGATTGCAGGTTAAACAGCTGCATAATGGAACATTCATTAATCAAACAAAATACTGCAATGAGCTGTTGAAGAAATTTAGTATGGAAAGCTGCAAAGTGTTAGCATATTTCAAGAACAAGTGTTGATGAAGTCCTCTAGATATTTCATGAAGATTTAATGTTTTGATGATGAAGATTTAAAGTGCTCTAAACAACATTAAAGACTTGTGTCATCTCACAAAGGAAGGTTGCTTGATGGAAAAGGCAAGGCATAAAGAGTGTTTAAAGCTTTCAAGAGAGAAGATTGATGAAGTTTTTCTCAAGAGCTGAAGTTTCAAGTTTAGAAGGTTCTGTTTTGGGTGATGGATGAAAACAGTAAGTCATAAATCCCATTCAAGACCTTTCCAAACCTGAGAGCAAGTAGTTTTCTCGCAAAAACATTTTTCTACGCTTTTAATCGATTATGATACGTAGTCTAATCGATTATTTCACTTAAAATTTGAATCAAAATAGTTTAACGAGCAAAATAATCGATTAAGTGTTTTTGATAATCGATTATATTGATTCTGGGTTAATATAATCGATTATGGCCTTAATCTAATCGATTATATCAGGCAAAATGAGTTTTCCAGCTTTTAACTCTGATATAATCGATTAAGCTTTTTAGATAATCGATTAAATAAGTCGTTTTTGCAAATTCAATGCTAAATCAACCTAAGAATGGAAACTTTGATGCATTTTCGAATTATAAAATGAAAGAGAATGTCTTAGGTTCAATACATCTTATTAAACACATTATTCAAAGTATTCTTGCGCTATAGTTGTTCAAAACCGCTTTCTTGCTCTCTCAAGGTTTATCAAGTCTTTGGAAGTGGTGATCTTTGTGCTTAAGCTTTCATTCAACACTCAATCAGGTATTTTCTTTTACTGTTTTTCTAAACGGGAAAATTCATCCCTTGGATCTGTTCTAAGGGAGGTGTGTTCATCTCTTGTGTGTCAAGAGAGGTGGGAATCATCCTCAGTGTGTCTGGGGAGGTGTTTCATCCTTAGTGTGTCTAAGGAGGTGTTTCCTTTATCTTTATTTGTTATTGCATGAATTGGTGTTTGTAATTTCAATTAAAGATAGTGGGGTGATCATCACGCATTTTTGGTGATTGGGAACTGGACGAGGATTGGCCTAATCCGAACCAGTATAAATCTCTGTGTTCTTTCTCTTTCCCTATCTCTTTTTATTGTGAATCACATTAACAATTGCAATTCAAACTGCGCTAATCAAAGGTTAAGGATAATCTGCATCTTGGTTTTAAAACATTTATTTAAAATATGGAAATTTATTTTAAAGGGAAAAAGTTTCTTAAAAATCCAATTCACCCCCCCTCTTGATTTTTACACTGCCATCTACTCCTATGTCTTCAAATTGCTACCTTGACATGGATGAGAAAGGAAAATCAATTGATGCAACTATGTGTAGAGGATTGATTGGTTCCCTGCTGTACATAACAGCTAGCAGACCTGATATAATGTTTGTTGTGTGTCTATGTGCAAGATTTCAAGCCAATCCAAACGAATCACATCTCACTGCAGCAAAACGAATTCTCAAATACCTCAAAGGAACAGTGAATGTTGGGCTATGGTATTCCACTGGTAATGAACTGAATTTAGTTGGATATATTGATTCTGATTTTGCAGGTTGCAAATTGGATAAAAGAGCACAAGTGGAACATGCCATCTCTTTGGGAATTGTTTGATATCTTGGACCAGCAAGAAGTTGCACTACACAAATTCTCTGGTTAAAACAGCAGCTATGTGATTTTGATTTACATCTTTCTGATATTCATATACTTTGTGATAATACCAGTGCAATTAATCTAACTAAAAATCCCATTCAGCATTCTAGAACTAAACATATTGAAATTAGACACCATTTTATAAGAGATCACATTGAAAAGAAAGATTGTTGGATTGATTTCATTTCAACTAATGACCAATTAGCTGACATTTTCACTAAGCCTCTAGGTCGTGACAGGTTTTTCAAACTAAGGAATGAATTAGGAATCCTAAACATCAATAATCTTTCTTAATTGTTATTCTGCTGCATTAAACAGTTTGTTAATTCTGTGAAATAGTTGACTTATTTCATTTAATTGACAAAAATATTATACTGTTGCAGAATTTAGTTTGCTAATTCTTTGAAATAGTCGACTTATTTCACTTAACTGTACTGCTGCATAAAATAGTCTGTTAATTTCTATGAAATAACTGACTTATTTCATTAAATGTGCCTACTGCTATTATTTCTGTCAGAATAGTCTATTAATTGCTTTGACTAGTTGACTAATTTTATTTACTGCAGTTGAATTCAATTGGGTATTCAAGCAAATCTGTTTAAATCTTTCAATTCCAACTAAACCTAATCTGTCAAAGGATAAATTCGTACTTGGGTCCACTGTTATTCAAAGCTGAAACAGTTATAGATGCATGTGAGGTTGCTTTATTGGTTTTGCAAAACTGAACTTCCATTTTTCAACATATTCCTTCTGCATTTTCTGACCTTGAGCATTTGTGATTGAGTGCATATCTGTTCAAAATATTCACAGTTAATATTCGTTTGACCAAGCTTCTCAATCCCTCTATATAGATCTGATTCTTATGCATATTACATACCATATCTGTGCATCACACAATTACTGTATTTTCTCATCAAAATGTCTACTAATGAGTACTTCTTAGTTGAAAGTGATGATGACTCTGATGCACCTCTAGCAAATGCATTTCAAAGGCTTAGAAGATCATCCAGAATTAGTATGCCAACACATGCTGCACAAACACCTGTTAGAACATCTCAAAATAGAAACAGAGGATCAACCTCTGGCTCTCCAGCACAGTCCATAAGAATTCCTGAATCTGCTGCTGGATCTTCCAACCCAGCTGTGGGAAAATTTCCTAAGAGATACAAGGTTCGTGTGAAGATTCTTACACCTGTGCTTGCTGAAGAAAATGATTCAGAAGAAGAAACTGAATCTGAACATGAAGAAGGCAATGAAATCATTGAGTCTTTGGAGATAAAGATGTAGAGGAAGCTGGTGCTTATACCAAAAATTCTGAAGTTCAACTGGTTGAACAACGAAAATCTAATTTTTGTTAAGAATGCCCTTCAAACTCAAGGGCTGAGGCAGTTTGTGGAGATGGAAGGTAACTTTTACAGTGATTTAATTAAGCTTTTCTATGCTAACTTGAAAGCAGAAACAGGTCTCTCAAATAAAGGGAAGAGAAATAAGGATTGATAATTCCTTATGGAGAAGGCTAGCTGGGCTGAAGAATGAAGGTGTGAAGATAAGCAAAGGGAATACCTCATATGTGCCTGACTTCAACAAGGATTCTGCATTTAAATCCTGCATGCAAAATTCAGATGAAACTATTCAGAAATTCAATGTTGGTAACATAAAATGTGATGGAGATTACTTGCTTTCATTATTGTTTGGTAGCTCATACCCAGGGGGAGTAATCATGCTCAGCTTATGGAAGAAGACCTGGCCTTGATTCACTGCATGAAGAATAACATTAAGGTGAACTGGGTATATGTTATCAAAGGACACATGTTCAAAGCCAAACGTCTTAATGATCACAGGCTCCCCTATGCTATCTTCATCTCTCAAAAATACTGGACCACTTCAACATTCCAACTGAAGGAGAAACTACAAGAATAATCAATCACAAGCATCTCTTTGACAACTATTATCTTAGAAAAATGGGTCTGTCAAAGGTGAATGATGAGTGGAATTTTGAAGTTGGATCCTCCTCCTTTGCACCAAGATCATCTATCAATGCTGACACTTCATCAGGGAATCCACAAGACTTTTATGCATACCAGATGGTTCCCTATATAGCACCTCCTGCATACCAAGGCATTCCTATGTATGAATTTGAAAGGATGTTAATTTCAGGACTAAATGTTCTTGCTTCTATGCAGAGAAATACCCATGAAACCATGGTTGCTAGGTTCTCCAATATTGATTATGAAATTGAGCTCATACAGCAACAACTTGCTGAAATTCAAGTTTCAGTTGAGAGCTTTGAAAGAACCTCTGCAAATACTGCTGCCATGGATGAGGGTGCTGCTGATGAAGATGATGATGATGAGGATGAGGATGATGAAGATGATGATGAAGCTTAATCTCTGCTGTTTCTGCCTTTACTATTTTTGCATTTATGCTGTTGATTTTTGAACAATTGTTGGGTTTGTAATATAATTTGCACACATGTTTTCTGCATTACATAATCTGCTTATATAACCTGTTATATTTGCACCTATTTGCTAATGTCAAAGGGGGAGATAATCTTCCATCTATTCTCTTTGATTTTCACAGGTTTTGCAGGTTGCCATCATCAAATAAGGGGAGTTTGTTGATGATTTTGATTTGATGATTTTGATGATGTTGCTGGAACTTTGATGTTTAATGGATGATTATGCAGCTTTGAAAAGATGTTAGATTATCTGTTGTTAGTTAGCTAATACTGATATAATAGTCTGCTGTTTTTATTAATCGTCAATTAGTCAACTAATTCTGCTATATTAGTCGGCTATTTTCATTAATATGACAGGATTGTAGTTTTAATGAAAATAGCTAATTGTTCCGCTGTTTAGTCGACTATTTTGTTCCAGGCCTCTCTTTATGCAGAAAACAGCAAAGCGCGACTTGAAGCTCTTCTCTTTGTCTATAAATACAAGTCTCAAGGAAGACTCAAAGTGTGAGAGAATATTGAAAGAATAGCCAAAGATCAAAGAAGAGAGGATCAAGAAAAACCTGCATAGAAATCTTTAAAAGTTTCAGTTTTAAGAAGGATCAAGAAGAAAGTCTTGATCAATATTTTTCTGTATTGCTTTTGATCTCTGTGTTGAGATTACTCTGGGGTTACGAACCCTGTTTCTTGTGATTGGGATGACCACATCAGACTTGGTGTGAGTCTGGGATTATGATCAAATTCTATAGGGTTTAGAATTTAATCTTGTTTGGTTTTTGTAGTCTTTAGAAAAGGATTTTTTGTAAAGACTTGATAATTTTAGTGATTTGAGATCTGTTAGTGTTACAAATCGGTAACTGGATGTAGCTCTTGAAAAAGAGTGAACCAGTATAAATTTTGGTGTTTTCTTTCTCATCTTTCATCATCTTTAATATCTGTCTGATAGAACTAATCGACTAATTCTCAGTAAACAGTCAACTAATTTGCTCTGAACTGCATCAGAAAATTATGAAACTTAATAGTTTTGAAATAAATTCATATATCAATTCAACCACCCCCTTCTTGATATATTTTTGCGCCTAACAAAAGGGAAACTCTTGATGGGAGTTAGTTCCTCTAAATCTTAATTACAAAATCACATAATATGTATTACAATGCACCCGAAATAACAAAACTCATAAGAAGATGTGTGTTACCTATTAGCTTCTATGGAAATCACATTCATCTTTATCCTTTTGCTATTCTTTTCAGCTTTTATTCAGGGTTAACTCCTGTCAAAATCCTAACATATCTGTGGAAAGAAATGTTTTATTTAAAGTACCAAAATTTGAATTAGCATGTTGAAGGATCATACTTAAACTCATCTACTAAGTACTACTAAGTAGTTTATGTCAAACTTGAAGAACTGATTACTAAAAAAATAGATATATATCTTGTCTCTTTATTTCTAGAACAAACTTCCTATCAACCCAACACACCTTTCCAAACTAAATAATAGTCTTGTGAGGACGGTGAATGGTTTTGTCACACACACCATTGAAATCCATTTAGAGTAAATGAATTGTAGCTCCCTAGATTATCATGAAGAAAACCAATTAGCAATTTACAACAACTTTAGTTATAAAGAATGGAAATTTTTGTTTGATAGTGAAAAAGAAGCCAATATGATATTGTACCTAGTTGTCTTGTAAAACCATTCCGGTTTTCTTTTTTCCAGCGTGAGTTCTAGTACAGAATGGTGGTGTTGCTTTTACGATATCAGCATTTTCAACTCACAGACATGGCCAAAGGTGAAGAACACCACAAAAGGAGACACATATATAGAGAAATTAGTTTTGGGATAATAAAAAATAGGAAATAAAATTTTGAAATAGAAACCCTAATTTTGAAATTGAAACTGCAAAGGAATAAGGTTAGGGTAACTTTTCAAACCCTAATTTCTTATACCGCAATATCAACCAAACATACCTTTGTTCCAAACTTATTACACATTGCCACTACTAAATTTTTTTATGTTGAACAATAAATATAGAAGAGTGATTTTAAAATAACAGAGGTTGGTAAGGAACTACTACATTGCAAGAGATTACATACTTTTATAACTGGAATGTGATGAAGATATAAAAATAGTTGCAAAATTCTATAAGAAGGGGGTTAAGGTAAGTTCTATTTTACTTTTCATGTAAATGTATAAGGCAAGTTGCTGAGAGTTTTGGTGGGGTACAATATGATAGTTTCATACGGTTTTCTAATATTTATATCTGTATGCACAAATATGCACAAATACAATTATAACTACTTGTGTATAAGTAATCTTAATATGTAAACATAATTTGATGTCAACACTCACATAATTAGCCAAGAAATGAACAATCATGTAAAACTAAATCAAGTATAACGCAGTGTAACAATTTAAAGAGAAAATGTGTATTAATTTGAGTTCTAAATAGATCCATACATTGAAATTGACAATGAAATTCAAGTGTTGAAATTGATGCATATATTGAAATAAACAAAAATCATATTTGATGTAGCTAAGTACATCAAGTGTTGAAAAAATCAACTTCACACATGAGCAACTCTATAATAAAATATAACACATAAGCATTGAATAATTGTAAATATCAAAAGATAATGTATTTGAGAATCAATAATACATTTAATGGATGTCATGATAAGTATTTGCCTACATATTACAAAGTCATAGAACATTAACATATTGAAACATGAAATCATGAAAAATATATGTCCTTAAACATAAGAAATTACAACAACTAAAAATTCATTATAACATTTTCTTATTCCTTCTTCAATCTTAATAGTTTTTCTAATATCTTCAATGACATATCATCATCTGTTGGTTCCAAAATAGTCAAACAATCTCTTTTAACTAGAGTTAGAGCAACATCAGACAATGTTATTACTCAGTCCACCATTTGTGATTCAGAATAATTTTATACTTTGAAAACATACCTTAGCAATGTAAACACAAAGTATCATTGGTTGCGTTTTTCATTTTGCACAATTGTCCAATTCCAAAATCAGAATAAAAAAAATATTTTGATAATAATTTTCAACTTCATTATTTATTCTAAAAAAATTGTTAATTTATATTTACCTGTGATTTGATAGATGAATGACACCTTTTTTCCACTGTTTAAGAATCAACCTAGAAAAATTTTCCAACTACCTTGTTCAAAGGGAAACTATTGAAGGGAGTTAGTTCCTCTCTTATTTACAAAATCACATAATATGTATTACAATGCACCAGAAATAAAAAAACTCATAAGAAGATGTGTTTTACCTGTCAGCTTCTATGGAAATCACATTCATCTTTATCCTTTTGCTGTTCTTTTCAGCTTTTATTCAGTGTCAACTCCTGTCAAAATCCTAACATATCTGTGGAAAGAAATTCTTTATTTAAAGTACCAAAATTTGAATTAGCATATTGAAGGATCATACTTAAACTCATCTACTTACTACTACTAAGTAGTTTATGTCAAACTTGAAGAACTAATTACTAGAAAAATAGATATATATTGTCTCTTTATTTCTAGAACAAACTTCCTATCAACCAAACATACCTTTCCAAACTAAATAATAATCTTGTGAGGATGGTGAGTGGTTTTGTCACACACACCATTGAATGCCATACTAAACGACTGGAGTAAATGAATTGTAGCTCCCTACATTATCATGAAGAAAACCAATTAGAAATTTACAGCCATTTCTGTTATAAAGAATGAAAATTTTTCTTTGATAGTGAAAAAGAAGCCAATATGATATTGTACCCAGTTGTCTTGTAGAACCATTCCAGTTTTCTTTTTCCAGTGTGAGATCCTGTACAGAATGGTGTTTCTTTTACTATATCAACATTTTCAACTCACAGACATGGCCAAAGGTGAAGAACACCACAGAAGGAGACACATATATTGTTGAGTATGTGGAGTCTGAAAGATTTATTGGGCCTGACCCATTTTCTTTTTTTACTATAAGTACTCATGTTATTGTAAACCTAAACTACTAATCTGAAATACCATCTAGTGCAGCCGTGGACGTAAGTCAGTTTGACTGAACCACGTAAATATTTTTGTGTTCTTGTTCTTGTTATTTACTTTGTCTAGTAATTGCTTGTGTGTGTGAGCGTTCCTGAATCCCAACAACTGGTATCAAGAGCTTATGTTTTTTTCACGCGAGTAAGAGCAATGGCAGAAGACGGGAAAGTAAAGATTGACAAGTTCGACGGAAGTGATTTTGGATTCTGGAAGATGCAGATTGAAGACTACCTGTATCAGAAGAAGCTATACCAGCCCTTGTCTGAGAATAAACCAGAAACGATGTCTCAGGAAGATTGGGAGTTACTAGACAGGCAAGCTTTGGGTGTCGTCAGATTAACATTGGCGAAGAAGGTTGCTTACAGCATCGTCAATGAGAAGACGACATATGGTGGTTTGATAAAGGCATTATCAAATATGTACGAGAAACCATCAACATCAAACAAGGTATTCTTGATTCGTTAGTTAGTTAATACGAAGATGCGAGAAGGTGCTAGTGTTACAGATCATGTGAACGAATTTAATTCCTTACTGTCGGGATTAGCTTCAGTAGATATTAAATTTGATGATGAAGTACAAGCCCGTTGTTGTTATCTTTGTTGCCTGATAGTTGATCAGGAACTGTCACGGTTGTAGCCAGTACATCTGGGACTACGAAATTAACCTTTGAAGGAATTAGGGATTTAATCCTTAGCAAGGATGTTTGTAGAAGGAACGTCAGAGAATCAACAAGAGGGCAAGGTTCTGTGCGTGGCAGATCAAAGTCCAGAAAGCGAGCACCCTCTAAAATTCGCAAGGACATTACCTGTTGGAATTGTCAACAAAAAGGTCATGTTCAAAACCAGTGCACTGCTGCTTTTGTTACTCCTAAAGAAAAGAGGCATGACAACACAGTGAATGCAGCACAAGGAGACATTGATGATACGTTGATATGTTGTTGATATTTTGTGTTGAGAGCAAGTTTAAATCCTGGGTCATGGATTCTGGTGCATCTTTCCCTACTTCACCTAGCAAGGACTTGATGGAAAATTTTAGAACTGGAAATTTTGGCAAAGTTCGTCTGGCAGATGATGAAGCTTTAGACATTGCAGGCATGGGAGACATAAATCTTAGAACTTCTGCTGGTACAGTCTGGATATTGAAGAATGTTAGATATGTTCCAGGACTTAAGAAATTGTTAATCTCTGTGGGTATGCTTGATGTTCAAGGATATCGAGTCATATTCGGAGAAGGTCAGTGGAAGGTGGTAAAAGGTAATCTAGTTGTTGCTCGCGGCTGGAAGAAAGGAACCCTCTACATGGTAGAATTACCTACAGAAGAAATAAATTCAGTAGGAGATGATATTGTTCATCCTTCAACTTTGTGGCACCAAAGACTTGGTCACATGAGCGAGAAGAGTATGAAGTTGCTAGTCTCAAAGGGGAAGATTCCAGAATTGAAAGATGTAGAAGTTGGGTTCTGTGAACCATGTGTGTTTGGGAAACAGAAAAGAGTTACTTTTGCCAAGACAAGGAGGATACCCAAGGTTGAGAAGTTGGAGCTTGTTCATACAGATGTGTATGGGCCAACATCAACATCAGTCTCATCATTAGGAGGATCTCGATACTATGTCACCTTCATTGACGATTCCACTAGAAAGGTATGGGTTTATTTTTTGAAGCAAAAATCAGAAGTATTTAATACCTTTAAGAAGTGGAAAGTTGCTATTGAGAATGAGATAGGATTAAAAATTAAATGTTTAAAGTCCGATAATGGTGGTGAATATAGTAGTATTGAATTTGTTAATTATTGTGCTGAGAATGGAATTAGAATGCTTAAAACTATTCTTGAGACACCTTAGCATTATGTTGTTGCTGAAAGAATGAACAGGACCTTGAATGAGAGGGCAAAGAGTATGAGAATTCATGCAGGGTTTCCAAAGACATTCTGGGCAGAAACAGTGGGCACAATAGCATACCTCATTAATCGAGGACCCTTAGTTCCTTAGTTCCTATAAGATTCAAGATTCCTGAGAAGGAATGGCAAGGCAAGGATGTAAGTCTTTCTCACTTAAAAGTATTTGGTTGTGTTTCTTATGTTCGTGTTAGAGTTGTTGATAGGGACAAACTTGACCCGAAAGCACAAAAGTGCATTTTCATTGGCTATGGAGCAGATGATATAGGATATCGCTTCTGGGATGATCAAAATAGAAAGATCATTAGAAGCAAAGATGTTACATTCAATGAAAATGCAATGTATAAGGACATATTTGAGACAAATACTGAAGCTAAAAAGAAGCCAACAGAGAAGGAAATGGTAGAGTTAGAGGACATTATAGAAGATGATCTTACAGGAAAAAGTGGGAGCTTAAGAGATAGGACAGTTGAGGAGATCACTCCTGTCACCCCAACAGTTGAAGTGAGGAGATCCAGTAGAGTTATTAGGCCTCCTCACAGATTTCTCCTTCAACAAATTACTTATTGTTGACTGATGATGGGGAGCCTTTGTGTTATCATGATGCATTGCAGATGGATGATGCAGCTCAATGGGAGTTAGCTATGCAGGAGGAGATGAACTCACTTGAGAAAAATAAAACTTGGTGTTTGACTAACCTACCAAAAGGCAAGAGAGCATTGCAGAATAAGTGAGTGTTTAGGGTTAAGGAAGAACATGATGGCAGCAAGAGATACAAGGCAAGGTGATGAGTCATTATTTTCCCTTATTTTCTTACTTTCTGTACTTGTTTTCATCTCTGATTTGTGCTTAATTGTTTATATTTTGTACTAATTTCTATTAGGGCTATAATTGGATCAGAAATTCATATTTTAATTAATTTGAATTTTCTAAGTTTAATTATTCCAATTTTTATTTTTTTTTGGGCAGTTTAAAATTATTTTGGGCTTGGAATTAATTCATGGACTTCAAGAGGAGCTGCCACGTCACAACTTGGACCAGATTTGATTCTTTGGTTTTTGGGCCCAATGGGTCTAGGGTTTCGTGCCCATGCAATGCAGCTACAAGTAGGGCAGTTGAGGGAGAGCGGAGGCAGCAAGAGGCACCAGCAGTAGAAATTATTAGGAATTTAGGGTTACGTTTCTTTTCAAGAGAGATCAGTTTACGTTTTGTCTTTTGGTTTTGGTTTTTAATTCAGAATTCGTCTACTGTTCCACAGTTTCATAATTCCAGTTTTCCATTTCCTATTTCGTTTTCATTTTCATTCTCAGTTTTACGTTTTCATTTTCTATTTCATTTTACGTTTTCGTTTTCTATTTCATTTTACGTTTTCGTTTTCTATTTCATTTTACGTTTTCGTTTTCGTTTTCTATTTCGTATTTCATTTTCATTTTCAATTTCATTTTCGTTTTCGTTTTCTATTTCGTATTTCATTTTCAATTTCAGTTTACGTTTTCTGCAATGCATTTTCTGTTTTTAGAGTTAATGGAAGGTTAAAACCCCAGGGTGGGCCTCTTGGGCATGTTGCACTGACTGATAGAGGTTCTTGTGCGTTTTTGTGCTCGTACGTTTGATTCTCCCCTGTGAAGCCTCTGTTCTGGAGGATGCTTAATCCCTTGGAAGGAGACCTTACAAGGTTCACGTTTGCTTAATTCGTGTAGGGAAGTCTCGGGTTAACTTTTGCTTAGTTGGTTAATCTAGACTGAACAAGGATTATACGGACTAATAATTTGTTGTGAGCCAAGGATGTCAGAGATGCATTGTGTTCAAGAGTCTTGCCTATTTTAATTATTGCAATTAATTTGTTATTTGTCTGCTATATTTTAATTAATCCCTTATTTTCTGTCCAAAAACCTCCCATTGCATGTTCAATCTTTTGACAGTAAAATTTGGTCCTTGGGAGACGACCTAGGAGTCACTTCTAGTACTACATTTAATTGTTTTTATTTGACCGAGTACGGCATCGATCACAAGGTCAGTGGTAAAAGGCTTTCAACAAAAAAGAGGTATTGATTATAATGAGATTTACTCTCCTGTAGTTAAAATGACTACCATTAGGCTTGTATTGAGTATTGTGGCTGCAGAGGATCTACATCTAGAGCAGTTAGATGTTAAGACAATGTTCTTACATGGTGACCTTGATGAGAACATCTACATGGTGAAACTAGAGGATTTCCAAGTGACGGGGAAGGAGAAACAAGCACCCAGGCAGTGGTACCTGAAGTTTGATAGTTTTATGAGTAGGAAAGGGTACAAGAAGTGTGCCATGGATCAATGTTGTTATATGAAAAATTTTGGTCTATCCTATATCATATTACTATTGTATGTTGATGACATGTTAGTTGCAAGTTCTAATATGGATGAAATTAATAATTTGAAGAAACAGTTGTCTGAAGAGTTTGAGATGAAGGATTTGGGTGCTGCAAAGAAGATTTTGGACATGAATATCAGCAGGAACAAGTCTGATGGTTCTCTAATAGTATCTCAAGAGAAGTATATTGGGAAAGTGTTAGAGAAATTCAGTATGTAGGATGCTAAGATCGTAAATACGCCTTTGGGAGTTCACTTTAATCTCACCAAAGAGGAGTCTCCTAAGATAGATGAAGAGAAGGCAACAATGGCTAAGATTCCTTATGCATCTGTAGTTGGTAGCTTGATGTATGCAATGGTATGAACTAGACCTGACATTGCTCATGCAGTGGGAGTTGTCAGCAGATTCATGTCTAATCCAGGAAGGAAGCACTGGGAAGCTGTCAAGTGGTTGCTACGCTACTTGAAAGGCACCTCTAAAATTGCTATGTTTTAGTAAGAATGATGCTATCCTAGAAGGATATTCTGATGCAGATTTGGAGGTTGTCTAGACACAAGAACGAGTACTACAGGATTTGTTTTCACAGTAGGTGGAACAACAGTTAATTGGATGTCTCAACTTCAGAAAAGTGTTGTACTTTCAACCACAGAAGCAGAGTACATGGTTATTTTAGAAGCCTGTAAAGAAATTATTTGGTTGAAGAATTTTCTTGAGGAGTTGGGAAAGAAACAGTGTGACAACACTCTCTACAGCGATAGTCAGAGTGTCATTCATCTTGCTAAAAATCTTGTATTCCATGCAAAGACAAAGCACATCCAGTTGAGATACCATTTTATTAGAGGGTTAATCAATGCTAGTATTTTACTCTTGGAGAAGATCCCTGGGTCAGAGAATCCTGCAACATGTTGACCAAGGTGGTTACTATTGAGAAGTTGAAGCTTTGCATAGCTTCAACTGGCCTTCATGGTTGATTGTTGAGAAGGCATTGCACTAGTTTGGAGATGTTACAGTTTTGAGGTTTACTAGATACTTTGGAGTGCAATTGATGTAATCAGCCTCCAAGTGGGAGATTGTTGAGTATGTGGAGTCTGAAAGATTTATTGGGCCTGACCAATTTGCTTTCCTTACGATAAATACTCATGTTAATGTAAACCTAAACAACTAATCTAAAATACCATCTAGTGCAGTCGTGGACGGAAGTCAGTTTGACTAAACCACGTAAATCCTTCTGTGTTCTTGTTATTTACTTCGTCTAGTAATTGCTTGTGTGTGTGAGCGTTCCTGAATCCCAACATATATAAAGAAATTAGTTTCAGGATAATAAAAAAAATAGGAAATAAAATTTTGAAATAGAAACCCTAATTTTGAAATTGAAACTGCAAAGGAATAAGGTTAGGGTAACTTTGCAAACCCTAATTTCTTATACCACATTATCAACCAAACATACCTTTGTTCCAAACTTATTACACATTGCCACTACTAAATTTTTTTATGTTGAACAATGAAAACAGTACAGAAGAGTGATTTTAAAATAACAGAGGTTGGTAAGGAACTACTACATTGCAAGAGATTACTTACTTTTATAACTGGAATGTGATGAAGATATGAAAATAGTTGCAAAATTCTATAAGAAGGGGTTTAAGGTAAGTTCTATTTTACTTTTCACGTAAATGTATAAGGCAAGTTGTTGAGAGTTTTGGTGGGGTACAATATGATAGTTTGATATGGTTTTCTAATATTTATATCAGTATGCACAAATACAATTATAACTACTTGTGTATAAGTAATCTTAATATGTAAACATAATTTGATGTCAATGCTCACGTAATTAACCAAGGAATGAACAATCATGTAAAACTAAATCAAAGTGTAACAATTTAAAGAGAAAATGTGTATTAATTTGAGTTCTAAATAGATCCATACATTGAAATTGACAATGAAATTCAAGTGTTGAAATTGATGCATATATTGAAATAAATAAAAAATCATATTTGATGTAGCTAAGTACGTCAAGTGTTGAAAACATCAACTTCACACATGAGTAACTCTATAATAAAATATAACACATAAGCATTGAATAATTGTAAATATCAAAAGATAATGTATGTGAGAATCAATAATACATTTAATAGATGTCATGATAAGTATTTGCCTACATATTACAAAGTCATAGAACATTAACATATTAAAACATGAAATCATGAAAGATATATGTCCTTAGACATAAGAAATTACAACAACTAAAAAATCATTATAACATTTTATTATTCCTTTTTCAATCTTAATAGTTTTTTTAATATCTTCAATGACATATCATCATCTGTTGGTTGCAAAATAGTCAAACTATCTCTTTTAACTGGAGTTAGAGCAACATTAAACAATGTTATTACTCAATCCACCATTTGTGATTCAGAATAATTTTATACTTTGAAAACATACCATAGCAATGTAAACACAAAGCATCATTGGTTGCGTTTTTCATTTTGCACAATTGTCCATTTTCAAAATCAGAACAAAAAAAATAATTTTATAATAATTTTCAACTACATTATTTATTCTAAAAAAATTGTTAATTTATATTTACCTGTGACCTTTTTTCCATCATGTGTTTAAGAATCAACCTAGAAAATTTTTCCAACTACCTTGTTCAAAGGGAAACTCTTGAAGGGAGTTATTTCCGTTAAATCTTATTTACAAAATCACATAATATGTATTACAATGCATGAGAAATAACAAAACTCATAAGAAGATGTGTGTTACCTATCAGCTTCTATGGAAATCACATTCAACTTTATCCTTTTTCTATTCTTTTCAGCTTAATGTCAACTCCTGTCAAAATCCTAACATATCTGTTAACAACTGCATCGCAAATTCCTCTGTTAATTGATTCCATAAAGATTTTCATTCTTACTTTCCAAAAAGGGTAATTAACACCACCAAACATGGGTGGGTGGTTTATGAAAGGCCCCTCAGCAAAAGGTAACCTTGTTTCAGCCATTTTCGGAAAAACCAGATCAAAACTTGAGTAATTTTCAAGAACCAGCTCTAGATACCAATTGATAAAATGCAGAAACAAGATCTAGAGCGGGTTTGAATAGATCTGTTTTAATTTTGAAATCCAAACTTTATATAGAGAGGTTTTTAGTAAAACTGTTAGTTTTAACCTATTAAAATCTCGAATTAATCTGTTAATTTTACGTAACAGTAAAATTAATGGACCAGTTCAAGCTTTTAATAAAAAACATATTCAAACTGTAAAATACCTGAGCCAAAGACAATTAATCTATTAAAAATTAATCTTCAATAAATTAATAAACCTGTCTTAAAAATATTCAACATCTTAAGCATTTTTAACACATTAAACTTATGCTTTAACCAATTAAAATTTCAGTTGAAGTTAATTTCAGTACCTCAGAAGTATTTTAACAGATTAACGCGATCTTTTAATCTATTAAAATATGCAGATGATCAAAAATTTTCTAAGATAGATTTCATAAACATATCCAAGCTTATCAAATGATCATAAATTGCTAAGTGAGAGATGCTTACAATGAAACCTAGAAACGCAAAAATACAATCACATAATGATTTTCATAAGCTTCAATGAGGTTGACTTCATCAAATCTTCAAAACTTTGACCAACCAAAAGGATCCATTCTTATCAATTACAACCTTTGTCGATATCGAAGTAGATATGGCAACACATAATGATGGATTTCATGGAAGGATTACCTGTCTCATATGGTAAATATGTGATCTTAGTAGTAGTGGATAGACTGAGTAAAGTTGCTCATTTCATGGAACTATCACATCCTATACTGTTAAGGAGGTAGCTCAAGCATTTATGGATAACGCGTTTAAACTCCATTGATTACCTAACTCAATTACCAGTGATAGGGATGTTGTATTTTTAAGTTAGTTTTGGAAACAAATGATGAGAGTGCAAAGGGTACAATTGTAGATGTCAACAAGTTATCATCCGCAGATAGATGGACAATCGAAGGTTGTAAATTGGTGTTTAGCCATGTATCTTCAATGTATATGCACAGATTCACCTCAAGAGTGGTCGAAGTGGCTGGCCATGATAGAATGGTGGTATAATACAACTTTCCACACTGCCACAAGATCGACCTCGTATGAGATTATGTATGGGAAGTAACCACCTATTCACCTTCCCTACCTTCCAAGTGAATCTTCAACAAAACTGGTGGATAGAAGTTTAACCAAGAGAGAGGAAATGTTGAAACTAGTTAAATTCCATTTCAGAAGCGCACAAGAAAGAATGAAATAGTTGGCTGATAAGCACAAAATTGATCGAAGATACAAGGTGGGCAACTTGTCTTAAATAAAGTTACATCCTTATAAAAAAATCTCAGTAGCTCACAGGAGATATGCAAAATTGAGCCCTAAATACTTTGGACCTTATAGAATTAGTGAGTGTGTTGGAGAGGTACCTTATAAATTAGATTTTCCTATTCACTCAAAAATTCATAATTTTTTTCACGTTTCTCAACTCAAGAAGCATGTGGGAGCTGCTTCAATTGCGTCCAATTGCCTTATGAAGCAGAAGCATCCATTGTCACTCGTGAACCAAAAGCGATTCTTGACAAGATAACTGTCAAGCAAAGGGGGATGGTAGTTATGAAGGTTTTAGTGAAATGGAAGCATTAGTTACTAGAGGACGCTACTTGGGAATTTTATTACGATATGATGAAAGAATATCCAAGATTTAATCCTTGACGATAAGGATTTATTGAAGGGAGGGGCATTGTTATAATATTGATTTTGTAATAGGTATAATAACTGAATAAACTGTATTAGTTGGTTAGTTAGTTAGGGAGTTATGTACCCTGTATATGTAGTTCTGGCACAAAAGAATGGGGGATGACTGTTAATGATTCTTCTATAAACCTACTTTCTCTTAATACAATTCTCGGAACATTTCTTCCTTGTTCCCTGTGTGTTTGATATTCCTCGGGTTACCCCTGGAATATTTTGTATCTTAGCATTAAACACTAATACAACCCGCAAATGATAAAACATGGTAAACCCTAATCGAAGTTAGGTTTAAATCCTTAAATGAAACACAAGTAACAATTTCCAGAAAAACACTAAACACAAAATATTTCAAAAAATGAAATCGCGCCTTACTTTAGAGATTCGAAAGTTGAAATTTGAATTTGAATCAAACACGCAGACCAATGAAGCGATTCAAATGCAGTTGTTGAAATCTTACATCAGTCCAAGAAAAGCATCATTGTCAAGAAAGCAATTATAAAAATGGAAAATAGTGTATCGGTCGAACTGCTAGCTAGCAAACTGAAACATGAAAGTGGCCAAAGTAATTCTATAAGGTCCAAAGTATTTAGGGCTCAATTTTGCGTATCTCCTGTGAGCTACTGAGATTTGTTTATAAGGGTGTAACTTTATTTAAGACAAGTTGCCCACCTTGTATCTTCGATCAGTTTTGTGCTTATCAACCAACTATTTCATTCTTTCTTGTGCGCTTCCAAAATGGAATTTAACTAGTTTCAACATCTGCTCTCTCTTGGTTAAACTTCTATCCACCAGTTTTGCTGAAGATTCACTTGGAAGGTAGGGAAGGTGAATAGGTGGTTACTTCCCATACATAATCTCATACGGGGTTGATCTTGTGGTAGTGTGGAAAGTTGTATTATACCACCATTTTGTCATGGCCATCCACTTCGACCACTCTTGAGGTGAATCTGTGCACATACATTGAAGTATTTTTGTAAGCATTTTTGTATTGGAATTATCTAGTGGAACTGTAGTAGGGTTCATGCAGTGGTTGGGTGCAAGTCTTGTAGGGTTCAAGACTTGTGTTCTTATTTGTTCTTAGGCTTACTAGGATTGTTAGTGTGTGTAAGAACAAAATTTTTAGATTAGTAAAATCTTTTTTGTGGTTGGGTAACTGGATGTAGCTCTTGTGAAAGAGTGAACCAATATAAATCATCTATGTACCTCTTTATTTTCTGTTCTGCACTTTATTGGTTTCTGGTTTTTGGCAATCTGCACCTTGTTCCTTGTAATTGAATCTGATACAATAAAACAACAAGTTAATTCGCATTTTTAACAAATTAATTTTTCGAAAGATCTATTCAACCCCCCTCTAGATCTTGTTTTTTCATTTTATCAATTGGTATCTAGAGCTGGTTCTTGAAAATTACTCAAGTTTTGACCTGGTTTTTCTAAAAATGGCTAAAACAAGGTTACCTTTTGGTGAGGGGCCCTCCATAAACCGGCCACCCATATTTGGTGGTGTTAATTACCCTTTTCGGAAAGTAAGAATGAAAATCTTTATGGAATCAATTAACAGAGGAATATGGGATACAGTTGTTAACAGATATGTTAGGATTTTGACAAGAGTTGACGTTGAATAAAAGCTTAAAAGAATAGCAAAAGGATAAAGATGAATGTGTTAGATAGAAGCTGATAGGTAACACACATCTTCTTATGAGTTTTGTTATTTCTAGTGCATTGTAATACATATTATGTGATTTTGTAAATAAGATTTAGAGGAACTAACTCCCTTCAAGAGTTTCCCTGTGAACAAGGTAGTTGAAAAAATTTTCTAGGTTGATTCTTAAACACATGATGGAAAAAAGGTCACAGGTAAATATAAATTAACAATTTTTTTAGAATAAATAATGTATTTGAAAATTATTATAAAAATATTTTTTTTATTCTGATTTTGAAAATAGACAATTGTGCAAAATGAAAAACGCAACCAATGATACTTTGTGTTTACATTGCTATGGTATGTTTTCAAAGTATAAAATTATTCTGAATCACAAATGGTGGACTGAGTAATAACATTGTCTGATGTTGCTCTAACACCAGTTAAAAGAGATAGTTTGACTATTTTGGAACCAACAGATGATGATATGTCATTGAAGATATTAAAAAAACTATTAAGATTGAAAAAGGAATAAGAAAATGTTATAATGATTTTTTTGTTGTTTTAATTTCTTATGTCTAAGGACATATATATCTTTCATGATTTCATGTTTTAATATGTTAATGTTCTATGACTTTGTAATATGTAGGCAAATACTTATCATGACATCTATTAAATGTATTATTGATTCTCACATACATTATTTTTTGATATGTACAATTATTCAATTCTTATGTGTTATATTTTATTATAGAGTTGCTCATGTGTGAAGTTGATGTTTTACTTAACTACACCAAATATGATTTTTATTTATTTCAATATATGCATCAATTTCAACACTTGAAATTCATTGTCAATTTCAATGTATGGATCTATTTAGAACTCAAATTAATACACTGTGTTATACTTGATTTAGTTTTACATGATTGTTCATTCCTTGGTTAATTACGTGAGCATTGACATCAAATTATGTTTACATATTAAGATTACTTATACATAAGTAGTGATAGTTGTATTTGTGCATATAGGTATAAATATTAGAAAACCATATGAAACTATCATATTGTACCCCACTAAAACTCTCAACAACTTGCCTTATACATTTACATGAAAAGTAAAATAGAACTTACCTTAAACCCCTTCTTATAGAATTTTGCAACTATTTTCATATCTTCATCACATTCCAGTTATAAAAGTATGTAATCTCTTGCACAATGTAGTAGTTCCTTACCAACCTCTGTTATTTTAAAATCACTCTTCTATACTGTTTTTATTGTTCAACATAAAAAATGTGTAATAAGTTTGGAACAAAGGTATGTTTGGTTGATAATGTGGTATAAGAAATTAGCGTTTGCAAGGTTACCCTAACCTTATTCCTTTGCAGTCTCAATTTCAAAATTAGGATTTCTATTTCAAAATTTTATTTCCTACTTTTGTTATTATCCTGAAACTAATTTCTTTATATATGTTGGCATTCAGGAACGCTCACGCACACAAGCAATTACTAGACGAAGTAAATAACAAGAACAAGAACACAGAAAGATTTATGTGGTTCAATCAAACTGGCTTACGTCCATGGCTGCACTAGATGGCATTTCATATTAGTATTTTAGGTTTACAATAACATGAGTATTTATAGTAAGGAAAGAAAATGCGCCAAGCCCAATAAATCTTTCAGACTCCACATACTCAACAATATATGTGTCTCCTTCTGTGGTGTTCTTCACCTTTGGCCATGTCTGTGAGTTGAAAATGTTGATATCATAAAAGCAACACCATTCTATATAGGAACTCACACTGGAAAAAGAAAACCAGAATGGTTCTACAAGACAACTCCGTACAATATCATATTGGCTTCTTTTTCACTATCAAACAAAAATTTTCATTCTTTATAAGTAAAGTGGCTGTAAATTTCTAATTGGTTTTCTTCATGATAATGTAGGGAGCTACAATTCATTTACTCTAGTCGTTTAGTATGGCATTCAATGGTGTGTGTGACAAAACCATTCACCATCCTCACAAGATTATTGTTTAGTTTGAAAAGGTACGTTTGGTTGATAGGAAGTTTGTTCTCGAAATAAAGAGACAATATATATATATCTATTTTTTTAGTAATTAGTTCTTCAAGTTTGACATAAACTACTTAGTAGTACTTAGTAGATGAGTTTAAGTATGATCCTTCAACATGTCAATTCAAATTTTGGTACTTTAAATAAAACATTTCTTTCCACAAATATGTTAGGATTTTGATAGGAGTTGACACTTAATAAAAGTTGAAAAGAATAGCAAAAGTATAAAGATGAATGTGATTTCCATAGAAGTTGATAGGTAACACACATCTTCTTATGAGTTTTTTTATTTCGGGTGCATTGTAATACATATTACGTGATTTTGTAAATAAGATTTAGAGGAACTAACACCTATCAAGAGTTTTCCTTTGAATAAGGTAGTTGGAAAAATTTTCTAGGTTGATTCTTAAACACATGATGGAAAAAAGGTGTGATTCATCTATCAAATCCCAGGTAAATATAAATTGACAATTTTTTTAGAATAAATAACGTAGTTGAAAATTATTATAAAAATATTTTTTTTGTTCTGATTTTGAAAATAGATAATCGTGCAAAATGAAAAACACAACCAATGATACTTTGTGTTAACATTGCTATGGTATGTTTTCAAAGTATAAAATTATTCTGAATCACAAATGATGGATTGAGTAATAACATTGTCTGATGTTGCTTTAACTCCAGTTAAAAGAGATTGTTTGACTATTTTGGAACCAACAGATGATGATTGAAGATATTAAAAACATTATTAAGATTGAAAAAGGAATAAGAAAATGTTATAATGATTTTTTAGTTGTTGTAATGTCTTATGTCTAAGGGCATATATTTTTCATGATTTCATGTTTTAATATGTTAATGTTCTATGACTTTGTAATATGTAGGGAAATACTTATAATGACATCTACTAAATGTATTATTGATTCTCACATACATTATCTTTTGATATTTACAATTATTCAATGCTTATGTGTTATATTTTCTTATAGAGTTGCTCATGTGTGAAGTTGATGTTTTCAACACTTGATGTACTTAGCTACATCAAATATGTTTTTTATTTATTTCAATATATACATCAATTTCAACACTTGAATTTCATTGTCAATTTCAATGTATGGATCTATTTAGAACTCAAATTAATACACATTTTCTCTTTAAATTGTTACACTGCGTTATACTTGATTTAGTTTTACATGATTGTTCATTTCTTGGTTAATTATGTGAGTGTTGACATCAAATTATGTTTACTAGGAATCAAATTCAATATACAACATAAACATCTCAACATAATATTACCTCCTTGGAAATAACTATGTCTACAAATACCACATGTCATATCACAACCATAACATCATATATTCTTATTCATATACATTTCAACTTAAATTAAATATTAGTAAGTTGCAAATTTATCCGTCATTCTATTATAAAATATTCAAGCATAATATATTGATAAAATATAATACTGGTGAAGGATAAACAAATTTTAGCATTCAAAAACATTTAAAAACGAGTTTTTCAAAATTTAGAAAACACTCTCTCGAGTGAAGTGGCTTTAGTGGAGAGAGAAAAACCTCAACCTTTACCTCGCTCAAGCCACCACCATTGCCGAAGTGATGTCACCCATCGTTTGAGCAACCAATCTATCACTTGAGTGACCAATGGCGGTGAAGGTAATAATTACCCACCGCCTTACCATCACTTGAGCAACCTTCATTGCTTGAGTGATGTGCAGGGTGAGAGTCATGCTACCCAGCTTGTTCAGTTAGCCAAGCTATGTGTTCCACCTTTCTACAATGATTTCATACATTTAAAATAATGCCAATGATATCGATCTTCAGTAGAATCAACCCATACCATCACTCAACAACATCATAAACTCAATCTATAAACGATTAACTCATTTCCAATTCAATCTCTATTCACCAACATACAAGTTTTTATTTGTATAATGCTAACTCTCCTTACCCGATTGAAGTACAGCTTTCGAAGCTATCTCCCCATCTTTATTGATTCCAATTAAGCTCTAACCTACACAATAAACCGGTAGATTCATCCCTTAAACTGTCAACCACAACAGAAAAGAAGGAGACAAATTCAACATAAAATATTTTCAAACTACTTACATGTTTAAGATTTTAATTGAATAGACTTACTCTATGCTTCACCAGCTTCATGTAGCTCCAATCTTGTAAGATTTTACCAATTAGAAGTTCACTTATCTGATGGAGAATGTAGAGAGAAGAGAAAGAATTTGAAAGAAAATATTTTAGAATAAACTATAATGACGTCAGAATTCTTTATATACACGTCATTAATAATTTACTTTAAAATTTATTATTAAAATATTCATGGGTCTTGCATATTTCTCTTTTCAAAATTTTAAATATATTTTTTATTTTTCAAATACTTATTTTCAATAAATTATTAATTTATGTTTAAATTTGAAAAAAAAATTCATGACTATATTATATCTTATATCACATACTATATGATGTTTTTAGATAATCACTTCAAGATACTTTTACGCATTGTTCATTTCCCAGGAAATACAATTTCCGCGGACAGAAATGCCGGTATTTCGCATGTTCATTTCTTATGAATTGCACCGAAAAGCAAGCGCAGATTTGCGAGAGAAGAGGAGAAAGACGTCCTCGCTAATTCAAGAAGAAAGGGGTAGAAAGCCAACTTTATACCTAAAGTTACAAAACACGTAAACTCGTGGTGGTGTGGGTGGCCATAATTATGTTATATAACATTGTGTTATATAACATATAAAATATTAATAAAATAAAATAATATTAAATAATAATAATAAAACATTAATAATTAAAAATAATAATAATCATAAAGTAATTAAAAATAATGATAATAATAATTTAAAAAATAATAATAAAATAGTAGCATAAATATATAAATAAAAGCATATTATTTAAAAATATAAAATATTAATAATAATTATTTAAAAATAGTAATAACACATTAATATTAATATTTATTTTAAATTTATTTTTTATTCAAGGACGAAATAGTAATTTTATAATTTTATCAATTACAAAATTAATTTTAAACTATCACGTTAATCAAATTACTCACACACTTTTACAAACTTTCTCTTTACTCTTCACTATTTTTATTTTAAAAGAAACAATCTCACTTTCTAAACTCTTTTTCCTCAAATTCATTCTTTTTTTCTCCCTCAAATCCATCTCTAAGGAAAAAAAAAAGACAAAATAGACAATAGTAAAAAAATTAAGTGAGATTAAATTAAAAATTATGTCAAATTTACTTGTAACTTTTATTTTATTATCACTTTTTATATTGTTTTATTTTTTTCAGACAAATAACTTTATGACATGTGTAGAAATGAAAGAAATAAGTAAAATCAAAATAATAAAATAGAAAAATGTGAAAATGTGAAAATTTAAGTAAAGGTAAATATGTTTAGCTCAAGAAAAATAAAAATAAAAACATAAAAATACAGAATTAAATGAAAGTATGTCTGAAATAACATAATGATTTATCGTTTTTAAAATTATTTTTATTTTATTTTTGTTATACCAAATCATTAATATTGTTTTCATCTGTCAGCTTTTTAATTTTTATAATCAAATAAACCAAATTTACTTTTTTATTTTTTTCTATTAATATAATAATATAATAATATTTTTTATTTAACCATTAAATGCTTAGTAAAAACTACTTAATATTAAAATAAAAATAATAATTTAAAAGTTAAAAAGATGAAAAAAAATAGAAGAGAAAAATAAAAATCTACTAATTAAAATATAGAATATGAAAGAATTTATTTTTTAAATTAGCACATTTCAATTTTTTTAGAAATAGTATACTATTTTATAATATTTGGTTTATTATTTTGTAACACTTTCTAAAACAACATATTAGTTGGAACGTACCATCTAATAATTTTGAAAGAAAATTAAAATATATTATAACGTTTACATATAAGATATTTATACACTACTGGAATTATATTGATCTTCAAAATATATATCATCAAACTCCTAAAGTTGATAAAATTATCTTGATAACGAAAAGTTCATTCACTCCTATCACCACCTATAATTAAATCCGCTCTCGTAATAAGTATGATTATTGTAGTACATAAACATAAATAGTTACAAGAGTGATATGATAAAAATAAATATAACATTATCAAATAATCTTATCATGCTTCATCATGCACATATAAACAATATCACGCTCCATTCATTATGAGTATATCAAGATCATATATATAAATGTTAATGAATTTATATTTAACCATATATCATGTCATGTCTAAACGTAAAGCATATTCTAGAAGACTTTAAGTCATAATAAACAAGTTTTGTTAGAGGCTAACACTTGACACATATCAAGATCAGTTCAAGAGTCTTAATGTTATGATAACATAAAGCATATGCTACCAAGCTCAATATACACATGCTACCAAGCTAGATATGTTGAATCATTAGACAGTCTAACAGTGTTATGACCATCTGAGAGTCTAATAGTGTTATGACTCTAGACGGTCTAGACCTGATAGACTTTTATGTTAGAGTAGTTTTGATGATAATAAAAATTCATTATGTTTATGATCCATCTAACATGTTTGGTTCAGTTGTATCTCTAAGAAAAGCTTTAATTGTCTCTATTAACCTTATCAGACAGTCTAACACTATGAACTGCATATGAACTAAAGTAAGAAAGCCGAATAACAAATTGATTTTATACTTGCAAATAATGAAGGATTTATTTGAATAAAATCACGTCTTAATGGATTAACATTCAAGGAATTAATTGGAGATTAATTCAAAGCTCAAAGTGAAGAAGAAAAAGGAAATAGATGATACTATGCTAAACAAATTCAATCTATAATATTGTCTTGTATTGCTTGAATTATTTCCTTTCAGGAATTGGCTAATGATATTTGAAACCATCAAACATTTCCTTCCTGAGCATCTAATGGTCCTGAAAGCAAAGATTTCGCTACGTAGAAGGATATAAAAGATATTATCTCTGATAATGCCAAACAAAGATCAAAGATGTATTGTAAAGACAATTAAAGCTTCAAGCAATTTTTTAATTTTCGAAAGTTATAAGAAGACTTGAAGAAAAAAAGTTGAAGCCAACAACATGAACAACAAATGATCAAAGAAATACGAGCTCTCAAAGTCTATCAACAAACGTCTAATAGTTATAAGTGGGTGTGAGCGGCGAAATATCTTGTAATATTCTTGAGTGATATACTTGTTGCAGGTGACATCAATTGTCTTGTGGCGACGACCAGGTGGGCCAAAGGCCATGTGGGCCAAGTCACAATCGAATCGTGGCGCTTGGGCCATTACGCTCTTAAGTAGAAAGAGTTGTTCCCCTAACTAATGGTTATAGCTTTTGGTCTAGTGGTAAGCGCTCGATCGAACAATTAGTATCAGAGCCAAGGTCATGATTTCAATTCCCAGTGGGACAATTGTTGAGGGGGAGATTGTTCTAGGTGACATCAATTGTCTCATGGTGATGGACAGGTGGACCAGAGGCCATGTGGGTCAAATCATAATCGAATCATGACGCTTGGGCAAGTATGCTCTTAAGTAGAAAGAGTTGCACCCTAACTAACATATATAACTTTTGGTCTAGCGATAAGCGCTTGATCCAACAATATCCTACGAGCTTATCTGTTCTCTTTGTATTTTGAGAAAAATCCTTATCTTTCTTGTTAAGGTCTTAATCTCAGTGGGAGATTAAGACAGGTGATAACCAGGAGCGGTTTGTGTACTCCCTTGTAATCATTTGTTTGATTAGTGGAACCTCTTAAGAAGTGTTGTTAAGGAAGAATTGGACGTAGCCCATGAGTTTTGGGTGGACCAGTATAAAGATTTTGTGTTGCTCTTTTAGTGCTTAGACGATCTAGTCTATCATACAATTCGATTAGATGATTTGATGTGTCTCGCAAAAAGAATCTAGGCTCTATTCAAACCCCCTTCTAGAGCCTCCTATTTCAGCAGGATTTACACCTACTACCAAACTAGATGTAAACTTTATTCAGTTTCTCACCACTTGAAGTCATGTTTACATGACTAGACAATAATGAAGTTAAAATACCTCTATTAAGTGAATGCCATGTCATGAAGGGTTACCTTATCCAAAGTTAAAGCTTACATATATATCACCACATATGTATATAAGGGACCTAACTAGGATCCACAACCCGCGAAGGGTCACCCAAAAAGGCAATGTCATTCATACATCATATCATGTATCTAAATGTTAATTATATATCTCGCCTTATATAATTGAATCTTACCTTTTATGAACCAACTCATCCATAAACAAGTACAAAATTATTAAACATATACATAAGTAGTAATATGTGTACATTACTTTGCACCTCACTCAAATGTTCAAATACAACCCTTGAGCCATGAGAATATGGCTTGAACATCTTATCCAATGCTCGACCGATATGCTTCTAAAGGAGAGAGAATTATCTCGACCTCTCTCACTCAAGCTACAAGCCAATGTTTGAGCTCTACACCATGTCGCTTGAGCAACCAACACATTACTTGAGTCACATAAGACGATTAGTGCAATGATTACACATTGCTCGAGCCTCACCTAAGCAACCATATGTCGCTCGAGTGATATTCGATATGAGAGAAAACCAAACTTAGACTACACAACATTTTTCGAAGGTTTTGTTGAAACAGGAGGCTCTATAAGAGGGGTTGAATAGAGCCTTAGATTCTTTTGTGAAAACACACCAGACCATTTACCAGATGATATGATAGACTAGTCCGTCTAACACTAAAAGAGCCAACACAAGATCTTTTATATTGGTTCATCCAAAAGTCACGAGATACATTCAGTTCTCCCTTAAGAATTCTTCTTAAGAGGTTCAACTAATCAAACAAATGATTACAACGAGTACACAAACCACTCCTAGTTATAACGAGTACACAAATCACTTTTGGTTATACTAGTCTTAACCTCCCTCTGAGATTAAGACCTTAGCATAAAATAAAAGGAATCTCTTTTATAACAAATGAGAGTAGAATTTAGCTCATTGAGTATCACTTAGAGTATTACAAGAATTTTTTATCACACTCACTTATAACCATTAGACGGTTTGCTGACAAACTATGATAGCCCGAATGCTTTGACCATTTTTCGCTTACGTTGTCTTCAACTTTCACTATTCAAGTCTTCTTATAGCTTTCGCAATTTTGAATTTTCTTGAAGCTTTAATTTGCATTTCAATTTGTCCTTGATATTCACTGTGCAATATCCTAGATGATAGACTAGTCCGTCCAACATTACATGATGTAAAATAAATCCTACTAAAGTCATAATTAAAAACAAATAAAAAAACCGTTCTAATTTAACCTCAACAAGAATTATCCATAAGCTCGACATATTCATATCATAATTGCATCGTATGCAATGCATGTCGTACCCATATATACACTATGATGATGAATGCATGTGGCGTCAATCACATATTACACTTGACTGCAAAAGCGATACACAATGATCTCACATTATGATGCATGTGGCGCCAATCAGATATCACACTTGACTGCAAAAGTGATACACAATGATCTCACATTATGATGCATGTGGCGCCAATCACATATCACACTTGACTGCAAAAGTGATACACAGTGATCTCACATTATAATGCATGTGGTCACATATCACACTTAACCGCAAAAGTGATACACAATGATCTCACACTATGATGCATGTTCACATAAGTCCAAGGACTTCTTATGCACTCATACACATTTCCCTTCACATAAGTTCACATCTACATTCATAATCACTTAACACATGACTTTTATCATAATAAGTGGATAAAACAATATAATAATATTCAATTAACACACATTATCTTTCATTCATCATTAAAATTATATCACCCTTGACTCATCCCCTTCTTAGGATATCACAAGAATCTTCAAGGTGCTCTAAAGAAATCACAATATTATCAAATTAATAAATTATACATATTATTCTCCAATTCACATCATAAAGAGAACATAAGAATAAATAGGAGTCAAACAAAAATAAAAGAGGAAAACCCCTCTTTCAAGAACACACCTAAAATAAGGAATTGGGGTCAAGCAATCAAAATATTATCAAATTAAGAAATTACACATATTATTCTTCAATTCACATCATAAAGAGCCTATAAGAGTAATTAGGAAATCAAATAGAGATAAAAGAGGGAAACCCCTTTTTCAAGAACACATCTAAAATAAGGAATTGGGTCAGACAATCAAAATATTATCAAATTAAGAAATTACACATATTATTCTTCAATTCACATGATAAAGAACATACAAGAGTAATTAGGAATCAAACAGAGATGAAAGAGGAAAATCCATCTTTCAAGAACACACCCAAATTAAGGAATTGGGGGCCAACTCAAGTACCCAACAGATATCCCACGCTCCAAAGCGAGTTCTCACTCCCCCTACCTTGTTGATGTGCAGATTGTGCTCTTGATACCCTAAATTGCTCTTCTCCTCTCCCTTGTTAAATAGAGAACAAAGAAGAAGAAAAACCCCAAATCACAACAACTATGCAAACTGAATATCTCCCTACTCAGACCTCATATCAATGATCCAATCGGTCATAGTCAAGAACCAGGTGTGATGAACCAGCTGTTAAATTTCCAGCTCAATCCAACAATGAATGAATCTACAATGTTTTACCATAACAGCCCTGTGAAAAAATGGGAATGACTTTCTCTCTTCCTCTCTCTCAAAGTACTAATGTTCTCAATGACCTAAGACTTCAATATTTATTTAAATAACACCTCATATTCTAAAATTAATTCTTTTATGATTATGAAAAAGAATATTATATATTAAAATCAACCTTACAGTAAATATTAAAATAATAGGAAAAAAACTTATATTAATTAAATTAAAATTCTTGAAATTTTCTAAAAGTATTTAATTAATCTCATAAAAAATTGGATTGTTACAATGTTTTTCTTACATAGCAGAATTTGCATTTTTAGAGTCATTGGATGCTTGATTAGGAAAGACTTTATGATTTCGAAACTTGTTGGCCAATTCCTGAAAGGAAACAATTCAAACAAATACAAATAATATCACAGATTGAGTTCGTGCACTATCGTCTATTTCCTTGTTCATGCTTTGCTTTGAACGTTGTACATTAATTTCAAATTCTTTCTTGATTCGTAGTGGATTTAAACATGATTTTGTTCTAGTTAACCGTTATCGATTTCGAATGTAAAATTCAAGTGTGATTTGACTTGCTTATTTCAAATTAAGTGAAGTTCACACCGGTAGACCATCTGATAGGCTTAACTGAGATTTCCTAGGGGTCTCATACTTGCCACATTTGGTCAACTTCACATAACAAGTTGTTGGATGATAATAGCATAGAGAATACATTATTTTTTTTATCATCAAAACATATCGTATAAACTAGTCTGGGGTGCTAAACCATCTAGTGCATCACAACACTATTGGACCGTTTAGGGGTGCTAGTCCGTCTAGGGGTACTAGTTCATCTAGTGCTCCAATAGGTTCATATCATCATCAATGAACTCTTAACTCCTAAGCTCATTATCTAGCCAAAATATACCTTCAATACAACAAATTTAACAATATTATTCTATAATCTCATTGTAGCACATAAAACCTACATATCTTCGATTTCTTCGTACTTTATATATTCAAACATTGTATACAAGTAATATTAGCTCCCATTATCTAGATTGTAGAGTGCTTTCAACCACCAATACTTTGAAAATCACTCTCAGCAATCTAAAGAGCCAAGGTAAGAGTTCAAAGACTCAATCGTATACTAACATCACCTTTTCGTAACCAACTCATTTGAAAAGAGGAGAAGAAAGTTATTAAAACCTAGATAGGATTGTTTCTACTTACCAAAACCATGATTTGATCAATCTAATTTGCTCTAATCGCCTTAAGCTTATCATGACCTCATTATGATAATAAATCCATGGTCAGAAACTAGTGTTTAATAGAGAGAAATAAGTTTCTAAAGTTGAATATTTTAGAATAAATTAAAAAATAAACATCTAACTTTAATTTATAAATATCATGTCAAATTCGTTTTAAAATTTATTATTAAAATATACTAAGTCTTACCATCATCATAAAAAAAGTATGTGAGAATTCGATTATTTTGAAACCAAATTTTAAAAATTTTCATTTTAAAGATGAAATGGTGGGAATTTTTTTTTATTTTTTTATGAGTTTTATATAAATTATTAAAATAAATTAATTAGTATTATTTAAATAATTAATTTCATTTTTATTATTATAAACTTTATTAAAAAATTCGTCTACTTTGTACTTATTAGCTCGATTTTTCTAATTTCAATTTGCTAGCTTTTCAATATTATCTTAATAAATGATATTTTTAATATTCTTTTCAAATTTCAATTTGAATCATTTCAATGATAATATATTCGAAAACTAAATACTTATTTAATCTTTTAACTTAAATATTTGGTTAAATTATAACTTAAATTTTCAATTTTTATTATCAAATAATTTTGTCAAAATTAAATAAGTTAAAATATTCTTAATTTTAAATCACACTTTCATTATAAAAAATCACAATTTTCAATAATATTATAATACTTAAAAAATAAATAATTGTAAAAAGTCATTTTATTAGCAACAATTAACACTTTTAAGACTCAATAATATTTTAATAATAGATTTTAAAATGAATTAGATATAATATTTATAAATAGAAGTTAGATGTTCATATCTTAGTTACTCTAAAATCTTTAGTTTTAGAAATTCTTTCTCTCTTTACATTCTCTCAAACCATAGAAGTTTTGATCTTGGAGTTGCTATTAAATTGAACTCTTGAACATCTTAAAGATAATATATGAAGTTGATTCGATCAAAATTTGATTTTGGTAAGTAGTTTTGCCTCTTTAACTCTCTTTCATTTTCTTTTCTTGGGTATATGTTAAAAGAAGATTATGTTAGTGTAAGGTTAAATTTAGGAGCTTATCTAGTTGATAGAGTTGTTTGGATATTTGTGAAGAGATCATTGTAAAATATGCGTTTCAATTCGGATAAGGGGAGCTAATAACTCTTATGTGCATTGGATGACTATTTTAGATAATGTATGAAAATTGAAGATGTGTGAATTGTATGTGTTATTATCATAAGGATTGTTAGATAATTGTTGATGTGTTTGATAGACATAAAACCAATAAAAGATGATAAAGATTCATGAAAATGTAGTGTTGAGGATCTTAGAGGTGCTCTCGAGCTAAATATTGCTTGACCGACATATGGTCGCTTAAGCGATGCGTAAGTGATGTGCATTAATTGCATTATTCGTCTCATGTCACTCAAGCAATTACTTGTTGCTTAAGCAAGAGAGATGTCAAGAAATTTTTTCTCCCATTAAAGCATATAAATTTTTCTCCTATTAGAGCATCTCACTCAAGCGTTAGAACGGACACTCCAACGATATGACTTGTGACTCAAGCATTATTTTTCAATGCTTAAGAGAGGCATAAGGGAGTTGTGCATGAGTTTTGATGTGAGGCATGTGGGACATTTGGTCTAGACACTCAAGCGTCTTATGGTAGTGGAAGAGTGTAAGAGTAAAGTCCAATAAATTGAAGTTATTTTGATTAAGTGCTTTTCACAACAAAGTACAAATCGTGAAATGTATTTTGTCTTAGTAACATGTCTTGTCATGCGCTAGTTTTTCGTCTATTTAACAAACACAACAATATCTTGTGGTCTTCTTTATTGTTTGATAGAATAATATATGTTTTGCAAAGAATTTTTTTCACACGGGTTTCAAGAGGATATTTCAAGTTGCGTTTATGTCAAAAGATCTCTCCAAGAAAATGCTAAACATGTTCCACACCAACAATCATCCTAACACATCTTTATGTCAGCCCAACAAAGATTATTTGCCTTGTACAATCCTCTACTTTATTCTAGTTTGAGTATAAGCTCTTTAACTTAGGTCTAATAATTCATGCCATCTATTAAAATGTTGCTTGAAGAAGAGATACACATTCAATATTGCATGAAGAACATTTAATGCATTTCTAGGTTTGAAAATTGGAAAACACATTTTGAAGAAGGCAATATTCTTTAAAGAATATATAAGGCAAAAAAGGATTTTAAACAACTAGTTTCTTCCATCCTCTATATAATGAGTTTATCAAGATGAAGAAAGGTTGACCACAACATTGAAAAAAAATTAACTAACTAAAAATATCTTTACCTTTTTTCAATGCCTTAAGCTTGAAATGAACATCTTTGTTCTTTATGTACTTTTTGTATTTGTCTTAAGATGTGATATCTCTTTTATTGAGCAAAACCTTATGATCTTTTAGATCATATCTCTTGGTAATCTTGTAATTTAGCCAAGAGTAGTCGCGTTCCAAACGATAAGCGAGGTTTATGAAAAAATTTTAACTCTGCATTTGTCATAACAAAACTGCATCAATAAATAATACATTTTAAGGGAACACAAAAGGAAGTTTTTGTCACATGTCACTCATAGAACAATAAAAAAAATCAAAAAATAATATTTAATAAAACTTACTGTTTCAAGAAAAGTTGTAGGAAACGTGGCTCATTCTACATTTGACACGTAGATCTACCTATACTTGACATGTTTCCTCTCTCAAATTTGACACATGCCTCTCCCATTTCAACATGAAAAGTCAACTCTCTCATTCTTCATGCTGCACTATCTTATTCCAATGGCATACCATAATCTCCAAAAAAACCCTACTTCATCCCACAACCCCTACTTCCTTCTATCAGTCCACAACCCCTACTTCCTTCTCTCGGTCCACCACACGTACTTCCTTCTCTCAGCCTACCAGAGCTACTTCCTTCTCTTAGTCCACCACACCGTACATATCTTTGACAACCCTACTCTGTATGTGTTGCACCCATGGCCACTTTCATGTTTCAGTTCGCTAGCTAGCAGTTCGACCGATACACTCTTTTCCATTTTTATAATTGCTTTCTTGACAATGATGCTTTTCTTGGACTGATGTAAGATTTCAACAACTGCATCTGAATCGCTTCACAGGTCTGCATGTTTGATTCAAATTCAAATTTCAACTTTCGAATCTCTAAAGTAAGGCGCGATTTCATCTTTTGAAAGATTTTGTGTTTAGTGTTTTTCTGGAAATTGTTACTTGTGTTTCATTTAAGGATTTAAACCTAACTTCGATTAGGGTTTACCATGTTTTACCAGTTGCGGGTTCTATTAGTGTTTAATGCTAAGATACAAAATATTCCAAGGGTAACCCGAGGAATATCAAACACACAGGGAACAAGGAAGAAATGTTCCGAGAATTGTATTAAGAGAAAGTAGGTTTACAAAAGAATCATTAACAGTCATCCCCCATTCTTTTGTGCCAGAACTACATATACAGGGTACATAACTCCCTAACTAACTAATTAACTGATACAGTTTATTCAGTTATTATACCTATTACAAAATTAATATTATAACAATGCCCCTCCCTTCAGCAAATCCTTATACTCAAGGATTAAATCCTTGATACTCTTTCATCATATCGTAATAAAATTCCCAAGTAGCGTCCTCTAGTAACTAATGCTTCCATTTCACTAAAACCTTCATAACTACCATCCCCCTTTGCTTGACAGTCATCCTGTCAAGAATCGCTTTTGGTTCACGAGTGACCATGGATGCTTCTACTTCATAAGGCAATTGGACACAATTGAAGCAGCTCCCACATGCTTCTTGAGTTGAGAAACGTAAAAAACATTATGAATTTTTGAGTGAATAGGAAAATCTAATTTATAAGCTACCTCTCCAACACACTCACTAATTCTATAAGGTCCAAAGTATTTAGGGCTCAATTTTTCATATCTCCTATAAGCTACTGAGATTTGATTATAAGGGTGTAACTTTATTTAAGACAAGTTGCCCACCTTGTATCTTCGATCAGTTTTGTGCTTATCAGCCAACTGTTCCATTCTTTCTTGTGCGCTTCCGAAATGGAATTTAACTAGTTTCAACATCTCCTCTCTCTTGGTTAAACTTCTATCCACCAGTTTTGCTGAATGTTCACTTGGAAGGTAGGGAAGGTGAATAGGCAGTTACTTCCCATACATAATCTCATACAGGGTCGATCTTGTGGCAGTGTGGAAAGTTGTATTATACCACCATTCTGTCATGGCCAGCCACTTCGATCACTCTTGAGGTGAATCTGTGCATAGACATTGAAGATACATGGCTAAACACCGATTTACAACCTCCGATTGTCCATCTGTCTGCGGATGATAACTTGTTGACATCTACAATTGTACCCTTTGCACTCTCATCATTTGTTTCCAAAACTGACTTAAAAATACAACATCCCTATCACTTGTAATTGAGTTAGGTAATCAATGGAGTTTAAACGCGTTATCCATAAATGCTTGAGCTACCTCCTTAACAGTATAGGATGTGATAGTTCCATGAAATGAGCAGCTTTACTCAGTCTATCCACTACTACTAAGATCACTTATTTACTATATGAGACAGGTAATCCTTCCATGAAATCCATCATTATGTGTTGCCATATCTACTCCAATACCGACAAAGGTTGTAATTGATAAGAATGGAGCCTTTTGGTTGGTCAAAGTTTTGAAGATTTGTTGAAGTCAACCTCATTGAAGCTTATGAAGATCATTATGTGATTGTATTTTTGTGTTTCTAGGTTGCCTTGTAAGCATCTCTCACTTAGCAATTCATGATCATTTGATAAGCTTGGATATGTTGATGAAATCTATCTTAGAAATTATTTTGATCATCTGCATATTTTAATAGATTAAAAAATCGCATTAATCTGTTAAAATACTTCTGAAGTAATGAAATTAACTTCAACTAAAATTTTAATTGGTTAAAGCATAAGTTTAATGTGTTAAAAATGCTGAAGATCTTGAATATTTTTAAGACAGGTTTATTAATCTATTGGAGATTATTTTTTAATAGATTGATTGTCTTTGGCTCAGGTATTTTACAATTTGAATATATTTTTTATTAAAAGCTTGAACTGGTCCATTAATTTTACTGTTACATAAAATTAACAGATTAATTCAAGATTTTAATAGGTTAAAAGTATCAGTTTTTCTAAAAACCTCTCTCTCTATATATAGTTTGGATTTCAAAATTAAAACAGATCTTTTACAAATCTTTTTGAAACGCAATTTGAGAGAGAACCTTTCTGAGCAAGAACAACTGTGTGGGCAATCCAAGACTTAGAGATTTGATCCTTGAATTTGGTTCTTGAAGAGATTGCATAGAAGATCATCATTCATTTTCTGTTTTGATCTTTATCTATAAACCAGGTGATTTTGTTTCTTATTTGTGTTTCTTGTAAGCATTTTTGGATTGGAATTATCTAGTGGAACTACAGTCGGGTTCTGTAGTGGTTGGGTGCAAGTCTTGTAGGGTTCAAGACTTGTGTTCTTATTTGTTCTTAGGCTTACTTGGATTGTTAGTGTGTGTATGAAAAATTTTTCATATTAGTGAAATCTTTTTTGTGGTTGGGTAACTGGATGTAGCTTTTGTGAAAGAATGAACCAATATAAATTATCTATGTACATCTTTATTTTCTGTTCTGTACTTTATTGGTTTCTGGTTTTTTTTTGCAATCTGCACCTTATTCCTTGTAATTGAATCTGATATAATAAATAACAAGTTAATTCACGTTTTTAAAAAATTAAATTTTCAAAAGATCTATTCAAACCCCCTCTAGATCTTGTTTCTGCATTTTATCAATTGGTATCTAGAGGTTGTTCTTGAAAATTACTCAAGTTTTGATCTTGTTTTTCTGAAAATGGCTGAAACAAGGTTACCTTTTGCTGAGGGGCCTTTATAAACTTCCCACCCATGTTTTGTGGTGTTAATTACCCTTTTTGGAAACTAAGAATGAAAATCTTTATCGAATCAATTAACAGAGGAATATGGGATGTAGTTGTTAACAGATATGTTGGGATTTTGACAGGAGTTGACACTGAATAAAACCTGAAAACAATAGCAAAAGGATAAAGATGAATGTGATTTCCATAGAAGTTGATAGGTAACACACATCTTCTTATGAGTTTTGTTATTTTGGGTGCATTGTAATACATATTATGTGATTTTGTAAATAAGATTTAGAGGAACTAACTCCCTTCAAGAGTTTCCCTTTGAATAAAGTAGTTGGAAAAATTTTCTAGGTTGATTTTTAAACACATGATGGAAAAAAGGTGTGATTCATCTATCAAATCACAGGTAAATATAAATTAACAATTTTTTTAGAATAAATAATGTAGTTGAAAATTATTATAAAAATAATTTTTTTATTCTAATTTTGAAAATGGACAATTGTGCAAAATGAAA
Source organism: Lablab purpureus (assembly GCA_030347555.1). NCBI lineage: Eukaryota > Viridiplantae > Streptophyta > Magnoliopsida > Fabales > Fabaceae > Lablab > Lablab purpureus. Next base: position 26,484,292 of record CM059256.1, on the reverse strand, counting down.
AACGCAACCAATGATACTTTGTCTTTACATTGCTAAGGTATGCTTTTAAAGTATAAAATTATTCTGAATCGCAAATGGTGGATTGAGTAATAACATTGTTTGATGTTGTTGTAACTCCAGTTAAAAGAGATTGTTTGACTATTTTGGAACCAACAGATAATGATATGTCATTGAAGATATTAAAAAACTATTAAGATTGAAAAAGGAATAAGAAAATGTTATAATGATTTTTTAGTTGTTGTGATTTCTTATGTCTAAGGACATATATTTTTAAGGATTTCATATTTTAATATGTTAATGCTCTGACTTTGTAATATGTAGGCAAATACTTATCATGACATCTATTAAATGTATTATTGATTCTCACATACATTATCTTTTGATATTTACAATTATTCAATGCTTATGTGTTATATTTTCTTATAGAGTTGCTCATGTTTGAAGTTGATGTTTTCAACACTTGATGTACTTAGCTACATCAAATATGATTTTTATTTATTTCAATATATGCATCAATTCCAACACTTGAATTTCATTGTCAATTTCAATGTATGGATCTATTTAGAACTCAAATTAATATACATTTTCTCTTTAAATTGTTACACTGTGTTATACTTGATTTAGTTTTACATGATTGTTCATTTCTTGGTTAATTATGTGAGTGTTGACATCAAATTATGTTTACATATGAAGATTACTTATACACAAGTAATTATAAAATTATTTGTGCATAGTTGTGCATACAGACATAAATATTAGAAAATCATATGAAACTATCTAATTGTACCCCACCAAAACTCTCAACAACTTGCCTTATACATTTACATGAAAAGTAAAATAGAACTTACCTTAAACCCCTGCTTATAGAATTTTGCAACTATTTTCATATCTTCATCACATTCCAGTTATAAAAGTATGTAGTCTCTTGCAATGTAGTAGTTCCTTACCAACCTTATTTTAAAATCACTCTTCTATACTGTTTTTATTGTTCAACATAAAAAAATTTAGTAGTGGCAATGTCTAATAAGTTTTGAACAAAGGTATGTTTGGTCGATATTGTGGTATAAGAAATTATGGTTTACAGAGTTACCTTAACCTTATTCCTTTGCACTTTCAATTTCAAAATTAGGGTTTCTATTTCAAAATTTTATTTCCTACTTTTTTATTATCTCGAAACTAATTTCTTTATATATGTGTCTCCTTTTGTGGTGTTCTTCACCTTTGGCCATGTCAGTGAGTTGAAAATATTGATATCGTAAAAGCAACATCATTCTGTACAGGAACTCACGCTGGAAAAGAAAACCGGAATAGTTCTACAAGACAACTAGGTACAATATCATATTGGCTTCTTTTCACTATCAAACAAAAATTTTCATTCTTTATAACTGAAGTGGCTGTAAATTTCTAATTGGTTTTCTTAATGATAATGTAGGGAGCTACAATTCATTTACTCCAGTCGTTTAGTATGACATTCAATGGTGTGTGTGACAAAACCACTCACCATCCTCACAAGACTATTATTTAGTTTGGAAAGGTATGTTGGGTTGATAGGAAGTTTGTTCTAGAAATAAAGAGACAAGATATATATCTCTATTTTTTTAGTAATCAGTTCTTCAAGTTTGACATAAACTACTTAGTAGTACTTAGTAGATGAGTTTAAGTATGATCCTTCAATATGCTAATTCAAATTTTGGTACTTTAAATAAAGCATTTCTTTCCACAGATATGTTGGGATTTTGACAGGAGTTGACACTGAATAAAACCTGAAAAGAATAGCAAAAGGATTAAAATGAATGTGATTTCCATAGAAGCTGATAGGTAACACACATCTTCTTATGAGTTTTGTTATTTTGGGTGCATTGTAATACATATTATGTGATTTTGTAAATCAGATTTAGAGGAACTAACTCCCTTCAAGAGTTTCCCTTTGAATAAGGTAGTTGGAAAAATTTTCTAGGTTGATTCTTAAACACATGATGGAAAAAAGGTTTGATTCATCTATCAAATCATAGGTAAATATAAATTAACAATTTTTTTATAATAAATAATGTAGTTGAAAATTATTATAAAAATATTTTCTTTGTTCTGATTTTGAAAATGGACAATTGTGCAAAATAAAAAATGCAACCAATGATACTTTGTGTTTACATTGCTAAGGTATGTTTTCAAAGTATAAAATTATTCTGAATCACAAATGGTTGACTGAGTAATAACATTGTCTGATGTTGCTCTAACTCCAGTTAAAAGAGATTGTTTGACTATGTTGGAACCAACAGATGACGATATGTCATTGGAGATATTAAGAAAACTATTAAGATTGAAAAAGGAATAAGAAAATGTTATAATGATTTTTTAGTTGTTGTAATTTCTTATGTCTAAGGACATGTATTTTTCATGATTTCATGTTTTAATATGTTAATGTTCTATGACTTTGTAATATGTAGGCAAATACTTATCATGACATCCATTAAATGCATTATTGATTCTCACATACATTATCTTTTGATGTTTACAATTATTCAATGCTTATGTGTTATATTTTATTATAGAGTTGCTCATGTGTTAAGTTGATGTTTTCAACAATTGATGTACTTGGCTACAACAAATATGATTTTTACTTATTTCAATATATGCATCAATTTCAGCACTTGAATTTCATTATCAATTTCAATTTATGGATCTATTTAGAACTCAAATTAATACACATTTTCTCTTTAAATTGTTACAGTGCGTTATACTTGATTTAGTTTTACATGATTGTTCATTTCTTGGTTAATTAGTGAGTGTTGACATCAAATTATGTTTACATATTAAGATTACTTATACACAAGTAGTTATAATTGTATTTGTGCATATTTGTGCATACAGATATAAATATTAGAAAATCATATGAAACTATCATATTGTACCCCACTAAAACTCTCAACAACTTGCCTTATACATTTACATGAAAAGTAAAATAGAACTTACCTTAAACCCCTTTTTATAGTGTTAGATGCAGAGATATATCAAGAAGGGGAGGGATGAATTGATATTGGATTTTCTTTGAAAACTGTTAAGTTTCAGATTTTTCTTATGCTGTCAAGAACAGATTAGTTAACTGATTTCAGAAAAATAGTCGATTAGTTCTATTAGACAATTATTAAAGAGGATAAAAGAAGAGAAAGAATGCACAAGAATTTATACTGGTTCACTCTTTTTCAAGAGCTACATCCAATTTCGATCTGTAACACTAACAGATCTCAAATCACTAAATGATCAAGTCTTTACAAGAACTCCTCTTCTAAAGACTGTAAAGACTAACAAAACTAAAAAGATGAAATTATAAACCCTATAGAATTCAATCTAACCCAGACTCACACCAAGTCTGCAGTGATCACCCCAATCACCAAGATACAGGTTTCGTAACCCCACAAAGCAATCTCAAACCAGAGAACAATACAATTCAGAAAAATGTTAATCAAGACTCTCTTCTTGATTCTTTCTAAAGCTGAATTCTTCAAAGATTTGTGAGTAAGCTTTTCTTGATTCTCTCTTCTTTGTTCTCTCTCTGTTCTTTCGCAATTCTTTCGTTGTTCTCTCACGTTTTGAATCTTTTTTGAGACTTGTATTTATAGAGAAAGAGATGAGCTCAAACAGGCGCTATTCTGTTTCTGTATACTGGAAGGCCTAGAACAAAATAGTAGACTAAACAGCGAAGCAGTTAGCTTATTTCATTAAAAGCACGTTCCTGACATATTAATGAAAATAGCCGACAAATATATCAGAATTAGTTGACTAATTGAAGATTAATGAAAACAACGAGACTAATATATCGAATTAGCTAACTAATAACGGATAATCTAACGACTATTCAAAAACGCATAATCATCAATTAGTCACCAATGTTCCAGCAACATCATCAAATCAAATTCATCAACAAACTCCCCCTATTTGATGATGGCAACCTGCAAAACCTGTTGAAATCAAAGAGAATATATGGAAGATTATCTCCCCCTTTGACATTTTAGCAAATAGGTGCAGATTAAGCAGATTATATATAAGCAGTGTATGAATAATGCAGAAATATGAGTGCAAATTATGTTACAGACCCATGAATTGTTCAGAAAGCAACAACATTAAAGAGAAAACATTAAAGGCATTAAAATAGCAAAGATTAAACTTCATCATCATCATCCTCATCATTATCTTCATCAGCAGCATCCTCATCCATGGCAGCATCATTTGCAGAGGTTCCTTCAAGGCTTTCAACTGAAACTTGAATCTCAACAAGTTGTTGCTGAATGAGTTCAATCTCATAATCAATATTTGTGAACCTAGCAACCATGGTTTCATTAGTGTTTCGCTGCATAAAACCAAGAACATTAAGAGGTGAAATAAGCATTCTTTCAAATTCAGATAATGGAATTCCTTGGTATGCAGGAGGTGCTATATAGGGAACCATCTGATATGCAGAGTAGTCTTGGGGATTCCCTGAGGTATCAACATGAATTGATGATCTAGGTGCAGAGGAAGATGAGCCAGCTTCAAAATTCCATTCATCATTAGTCTTTGACAACCCCATTTTCCTAAGGTAGTAGTTGTCAAAGATATGCTTATGATTGATAATCCTAGTTGTTTCTCCTTCAGTGGAAATGTTGAAGTGGTCCAGAATTTTTGAGATGAAGATAGCATATAGAAGCTTGTGATCATTAAGTCGTTTAGCCTTGAACATGTGTCCTTTGATGACATATACCCAGTTGACTTTAATGTTGTTCTTCATGCAGTGAATCAAGGCCAGATCCTCTTCCATCAGTTGTGCATGATTGCTCCCCTGGGTGTGAGCTGCCAAGAAATTATGAAAGCAAGAAGTCTTTCATCACATTTGATCTTCCCAACATTGAATTTCTGAACAGCTTCATCAACATTTCGTATGCAGGACTTGAATGCAGATTCCTTGTTGAATTCAGGAACAGAGGAAGTATTTCCTTTACTTATCTTGACACCTTCATTCTTTAAGCCAGCTAGTCTTCTCCATAAGGAGTTGTCAATCCTTACGTCTCTTCCTTTGACTTGAGAAACCAGCATATTGTTTTCTGCTTTCAGGTTAGCATAGAAAAGCTTAATCAAATCACTATAAAAATTACCTTCCATCTCAACAAACTACCTCAGGCCTTGAGTTTGAAGGGCATTCTTAACAAATATCAGATTTTCGTTATTCAACCAGTTGAACTTGAGAATTTTTGGTATCAACACTAGCTTTCTCTGCATTTTTAACTCCAATGACTCAATGATTTCAGCACCTTCTTCACGTTCAGACTCAGTTTCTTCTTCTGAATTATTCTTTTCACCACACACAGCAGAAGGGATCCTCACACGAACCTTATACCTCTTAGGAAATTGTCCCATAGCTGGGTTTGAAGGTCCAGCAGTAGATGCAGGATTCCTGATGGGCTGTGCAGGAGAACCAGAGGTTGATCCTCTGTTGCGGTTTTGAGTTTTTCTAACTGGAGTCTGTGAAGTGTGTGTTGGCATTCTAGTTCTAGATGACCTTCTCAGCCTCTGAACTGCATTTGCTAAGGGTGCATCTGAATCATCGTCACTTTCAATCAAGAAGTAGTCATTAGAAGACATTTTGATGAGAAATTGTAGTGATTGTGTGATGCACAGAAATGGTATGTAATATGCAGATGAATCAGATTAATATAGAAGGATTGAGTAGCTTGGTCAAACGAATAATAACTGTGTGAATATTTTGAACAGATATGCACTCAATCACAGATGCTCATGGTCAGAAAATGCAGAAGGAATATGTTGAGAAATGGAAGTTCAGTTTTGGAAAACCAATAAAGCATTCTCACATGCATCTATTACTGTTTCAACTTTGAATAATAGTGGACCCAAGTACGAATTAAATTTACACAGATTTGGTTCAATTGAAATTGAAAGAATTAAACTAATTTGCTTGAATACCCAATTGAATTCTGTTGCAGTAAATGAAATCAGTCAACTAGTCAAAGAAATTAATAGACTAATCTGACAGAAGTTATAGCAGTGAGCTCATTTAATGAAATAAGTCAGTTATTTCAAAGAAATTAACAAACTATTTTATGCATCAGTATAGCATTTTTGTCAGTTAAATGAAATAAGTCAACTATTTCAAAGAATTAACAAACTAAATTTTGCAGCAGTATAATATTTTGTCAGTTAAATGAAATAAGTCAACTATTTCAAAGAATTAACAAACTATCTAATGCAGCAGTAGAACATTTAAGAAAGATTATTGATGTTTAGGATACCTAATTCATTCCTTAGTTTGAAAAACTTGTCACGACCTAATGGCTTAGTGAAAATATCAGCTAATTGGTCATTAGTTGAAATGAAATCAATCCTACAATCTTTCTTTTCAATGTGATCTCTTATGAAATGGTGCCTAATTTCAATATGTTTTGTTCTAGAGTGCTGAATGGGATTTTTTGTTAGATTAATTGCACTGGTATTATCACAAAGTATAGGAATATCAGATAAGTGTAAATCAAAATCACATAGCTGCTGTTTTAACCAGAGAATTTGTGCAGTGCAACTTCCAGCAGCAATGTATTCAGCTTCTGCAGTAGATAATGCAACACAAGCTTGTTTCTTGCTGGTCCATGATATCAAGCAATTTCCAAATAGATGGCATGTTCCACTTGTGCTCTTTCTATCCAATTTGCAACCTGCAAAATCAGAATCAGTATATCCAACTAAATTCAGTTCATTACCAGTGGAATACCATAGCCCAACATTCACTGTTCCTTTGAGGTATTTGAGAATTCGTTTTGCAGCAGTGAGATGTGATTCCTTTGGATTGGCTTGAAATCTTACACATAAGCACACAACAAACATGATATCTGGTCTGCTAGCTGTTATATAAAGCAATGAACCAATCAATCCTCTGTACATGGCTGCATCAACTGATTTTCCTTTTTCATCCATGTCAAGATAGCAATTTGAAGACATAAGAGTAGAGGCTTCTTTGCAGCTTTCCATACTAAACTTCTTTAACAGCTCATTGCAGTATTTTGTTTGATTGATGAATGTACCATTTGTTGGACTTGAAGACTTGGTTTCAAGTGGATTTGATGTCTCCAACCACCTTTAATGATGAAGATGTTGGTGCTTGAAGAATGAAGATTTTGTCTTAGGATTAGAGAGTCTTAGGTTGTGTGGTATGATGCATTTCAATCTATCTTGATCTTAAGTCTTGGAGTTTAAAATGTTTTGAAATGTTTTAAAAAGGTTTTAAAATGATTTCAAAGGTTTAACTGATTTTTAACTGGTTAAAAATCTGATTTCAACTAGTTAAACTGTTCTTCATTTTCAAAGCTTTGTATTTTGAAAATTTCAGCTGATCGTTTTGAAATTTAAACCAGCTTAAAATCCCGGTAGCTTTGTTTCAGAAATTCAGTTTTCGGAATAGCTAGTTAAAACGAGATTTCAACCGATCGTTTTCAAGGTTCAAGTAAAACAGGTGCTCACTGGAAAATTGGTTTTTAATGAAAACAACCGACTAAAACGCTGCTTTAACCGACTATTTCCTGCAGAATCGGTTTTAACAGTTTTCTATATATATCTTGAAACTTAAAGAACTAAGTGACGAAACCTTTTCTAAAAGACCCATTGAGCAAGAACGTTCCTAATACACTCTAAAACATTTTGCGAATCACTCCAAGACGATCAAGATTCATTTGAGTGCGAATCAAATCAAGAATTGCATGCTCTGCTTTTCTCGTTCTTCTGTGGTGCTCTGTTTCGTTTCGCATTGAATTTCCAGGTGAATTCAATCCAATTCTTTGTGTGTTTGTTAGTCTGCGTGTTTGTATCTTAATCGGGGTGATTAAGAGATCTTGTAATAGGGTTTTACAGGTGTTTAGAAGTCTTGTAGGGTTCAAGACTTGGTGCAGCTTTCGGTTTCGGTTTTGCATGTAGTGTTCATGTAAAACTGGTTTTTAGTGAATTGATTGAATTTGTTTGTTTAGGAAACTGGATGTAGCCTTTGTTGAAAGGTGAACCAAGATAAATCTGCTGTGTTGTTCTTCTTCCCTTTAACTCTTTCCATTCGGTAATTGAAGTTTGAATTGAAATTGAATTTGGTATATGATCAATTGATTAAGAGCATTTCAAGAACCTATAAAAACTGGTTTAAATCTTCAATTCGAACCTGGTTTTTCATAATTGGGCATTGGGTTTCGAAAATCTTTGAAAGTTTAATTCACCCCCCCTCTTAAACTCAGCCATTTATTCCAACAATTGGTATCAGAGCTGGTTCTTGAAAAATATTCAAGTTTTCTGAAAAATTTCAAACATGGCTGAAGGAAAATTGCCTTTTGCAGAGGGTGCTTCTATAAACAGGCCACCTATGTTTTTTGGGGTAAACTATCCATTTTGGAAAGTGAGAATGAAGATTTTCATTGAATCAATTGATATAGGGATTTGGAATGCTATAGTCAATGGACCGTATATCCCTAAAGAAGAAAAACCATGGGAAAGTTTAAATGTCGATGAACAAAAGAAAGTGCAATATGATTGTAAAGCAAAGAACATCATTACATCCGCACTTAATCTTGATGAATTCTTTCGTGTTTCACGGTGTTCCAATGCTAAAGAAATGTGGGAAGTGTTGGAGGTTACTCATGAAGGAACAACTGATGTTAAGAGAGCAAGAAAGCATACTTTAATCCAAGAGTATGAGATGTTCGAATGCTTCCTGGAGAAACTGTTTCAGATGTGCAAAGAGGTTTACACACATTATAAACCATCCGATCGGCCTTGGAAAAGTGTTTGAGAAAGAGGAGCTGAACATCAAAGTGCTGAAATGTTTGGATAGAAGTTGGCAACCCAAAGTTACAGCAATTTCTGAATCCAAGGACTTGTCAACAATGAGTGTTGCTGCACTTTTTGGAAAGCTAAGGGAACATGAGCTAGAGTTGAATAGACTTGCTGAACAAGAAGACAATGACAAGAAAAAGAAAGGGCTTGCCTTGAAGACTTTGGTTCACAAAGAGGAGAATAGTGAGGATGAAGGACATGGAGGAAGTGATGCAGAAAATCTGAACCTCTTAGTTAGAAAGTTCAACAAGTTCTTGAAATACAAGAACAAAGACTACAAGAACAAGAGGTATAATAAAAATCTGATTTAGCTTCTTCTAACTTTACTTGTTTTGGTTGTGGAAAACAGGGACATATTAAGGTCGAATGTCCTTCCTCACAAAACAAAGAGAGAAATGGAGAAAAGAAGCATGAAAGATCATTCAAAACCAAGAAGGCTTACATAGCATGGGATGAGAATGATATATCCTCTAGTGATTCTTCAAGTGATGATGAAAGAGCCAATCTTTGTCTTATGGTCGATTGTGATACAGCAAGTAGTGTAAGTTCCTCCACTACTCAAAATGGTCTTCCTTATGATCAGCCACTGCAAAATTTTCTGGAATTGCATGAAGAGGCTAATAAGGTTGCTTGTTCTAACAATAGGCTTAAAGGTATGAACAATTGGCTAGAGAACAAGGTGAAAGAGCTAGAGAAAGAGCTGGAAAATTCAAAACTGATTTTGAAAATCTGGAAATGATTTACAAGGTTTCTAGTTGCAATGATGAACATGTTGGAAAAATCTGCACAAACTGCAGAACTTTAGAAAATCAAATTGAGTATTTGAACAAATCTTTAGCTAAATTCACCATGGGAAGAGCCAACTTGGATACACTTTTAGAATTTAAAAATTGTGTAACGAATAAAGCTGGACTTGGATTTAAAAATGGTTTTCAAAAGAAACAAAAGGCTTATAGAAATTTCTTTTCACATAGAAAACCGTCCAGCACATCATCCATTACTTGCTTCTATTGTATGAACAAGGGACATACTTCAAAATCATGCAAAATCAGAAAATTTGGTGTTCCTAGTGGTCAATTTATTTGGAAGCCAAAATGTGGTAGAAAGGTTATTAACTTTGTTGGACCCAAATTGATGTGGGTACCAAATTCTCTCCATTGATTGTGTTTTGCAGGTGTTCTTGAAGGCCAAGGAATCATTGTGGTATCTAGACAGTGGGTGTTCAAGGCACATGTGTGGTGACAAAAAGAAGTTTGTCAAACTCACCTTGAAAAATGGAGGTTTTGTCACCTATGGAGATAATAATAAAGGGAAAATCCTTGGAAGTGGTGATGTTGGTAACATTTCTTCAATCCTCATTGAAAACGTGTTATATGTTGAAGGTTTGAAGCATAATCTTCTTAGTATTAGCCAGCTATGTGATAAAGGTTTTAGAATCACTTTTGAATCAAATCATTGCAAGATCTTTGAGAAAAATTCTGATAAAATCTGCATGTTAGGCAAGAGAATTGAAAACATTTATATGCTTGATCTTGATCATATGTGTGCAACTAATTTTACATGTCTCATGTCTAAGGAAGATAGTTCATGGCTTTGGCATAGGAGAGCTGCACATATTAATATGAACCATTTGGAAAAACTGTTTTCAAAAGAACTTGTTTTAGGGTTACCTAAACTGAAATTTGAGAAAGATAAAATCTGTCATGCATGCCAAAAGGGTAAACAAACCAAAGTTTCTTTTAATCTGAAAAATTATGTGTCAACAACAAAACCTTTGGAACTCGCTGCATATGGATTTGTTTGGTCCATCTAGAACAATGAGTATTGGTGGAAACTATTATGCTTTGGTTATTGTTGATGACTATTCTAGGTTTACTTGGACTTTGTTTTTGAAAAATAAAAGTGATGCATTTCATGCTTTTAAGAAACTTGCCAAGGTTTTACAAAATGAAAACAGCTGCAGCATAAGTGCTCTTAGAAGTGATCATGGAGGGGAATTTGAAAATGAAAAGTTCAATCATTTTTGTGAAAAATATGGGATTAAGCATAACTTTTCAGCACTCTAGGACTCCTCAACAAAATGGTGTTGTTGAGAGGAAAAATAGATCACTTGAGGAACTAGCTAGGACAATGCTTAATGAATCAAACATCCCTAAATATTTTTGGGCGGATGCAGTAAATACTGCATGTTACATAATAAATAGGGTTTTGATAAGACCTATTTTGAAGAAAACCCCTTATGAATTGTACAAAGGGAGAAAACCCAACATAGCACATCTTAGAGTGTTTGGCTGCAAGTGTTTTGTTTTAAATAATGGCAAAGAAAAACTTGGCAAATTTGATGCTAAAGCTGATGATGCATTGTTTTTAGGCTATTCTTTACATAGCAAAGCATATAGGATCTTCAATAAGAGATTAGCTATCATTGAGGAATCAATACATGTTGTTTTTGATGAGACTAATGTGCAAAATGAAGGTGCAGTGAGTGGTGCAGGTGCAGTGAAGAGAACTTAATTGAAGGTGTATCAACTGGACATGTAGAAACTGAAAAGGCTGCTGCAGTGGAATTTCAGCCGGTGAAAATCGGAAAGAACTCGATCGAAATTCGGCACCGTAATTAAATTCTGCGAAAATGATCTACCTAAAGAATGGAGGGTGCCTCGCAATCTGTCCATTGGAAATGTGATAGGAGATGTCCAAAGAGGTGTTTCTACAAGAAGGTCTATGCATGATACATGTTTAACTGCTGCATTTGTTTCCCAAGTTGAACCTAAATGTGTTGATGATGCTTTAGTGGATGAAAACTGGATTTTGGCAATGCAAGATGAACTGAACCAATTTAAAAGGAATGAGGTTTGGGAACTAGTCCCTTGCACACCTAACATGAATATAATTGGCACAAAGTGGGTGTTTAAAAATAAAATGAATGATCAAGGAGTAATAACTAGAAACAAAGCTAGGCTTGTAGCTAAAGGGTATAACCAAGAGGAAGGGATAGATTATGAGGAAACATATGCTCCTGTTGCTAGGTTAGAAGCTGTTAGGTTATTACTTGCTTTCTCATGCATGATTGGATTCAAACTGCATCAAATGGATGTGAAAAGTGCATTTTTGAATGGATATATAAATGAAGAAATCTATGTTTCACAACCATCTGGATTTGTTGATCACAAATTTCCTAACCATGTATATAAGCTCAAAAAGGCTCTTTACGGACTCAAGCAAGCTCCAAGACAATGGTATGAAAGGTTAAGTAACTTTCTTATCTCTCAAAATTATGAAAGGGGCCAAGTTGATAAAACTTTGTTCATTAGAAAGTCTTTGGACAGCATTATACTGGGTGCAGGTTTATGTGGATGATATAATATTTGGATCCACTAATGAGAAGCTTTGTGAAGAATTTGTTGCAGCTATGCAGGGGGAGTTTGAAATGTCAATGATGGGTGATCTAAACTTCTTCTTAGGCTTACAAGTCAAGCAATTACATCATGGAACATTCCTCAATCAGTCAAAATATTGCAAAGAGTCATTAAAGAAATATGAGATGGACATACTGCAAAGAATCAAGCACACCCATGGCTACCAAGTAGCTATCTTGATGCGGATGAAAGTGGTAAACCTTTTGATTCCACTAAGTATAGAGGTTTGATTGGTTCACTATTATATCTAACTGCTAGTAGGCTTGATATAATGTTTAGTGTATGCATGTGTGCTAGGTTTCAATCTAATCCCAAAGAATCACATTTCGCAATTGCCAAAAGAATTTTGAAATATCTAAAAGGAACTATTAATGTTGGTTTGTGGTATCCTAAAGGTGCTTCTTTTAATCTAGTGGGCTATTCGGATGCAGACTTTGCTGGATGTAAGCTTGATAGAAAAAGCACTAGTGGAACTTGTCATCTACTAGGAAGTAGTCTAGTATCATGGCATAGCAAAAAGCAAGCTAGTGTGGCTTTGTCTCATCGCTGAAGTCGAGTATGTTGCATGCTGGGAGCTGTTGTGCTCAAACTCTTTGGTTAAAACAGCAGCTTTTTGATTATGGTTTGAAACTAGATCACATTCCTATTAGGTGTGACAATACAAGTGCTATCAACTTAACAAAAAATCCTATTTTGCACTCTAGAACGAAACATATAGAAATAAGGCACCATTTCATTAGGGATCATGTTCAAAAAGGTGATTGCATAATTGAATTTGTTGACTCTAATAACCAACTTGCTGATATATTTACCAAACCACTCCCAAAAGATAGGTTTTTCCAATTAAGAAATGAGTTGGGTGTTCTTGATGTTTCAAATGTGATGTAATTCCCTGTATATGATTCATTTCTACTCGTTAATCATGTCTGTATTTGTGTGTTTGAATGCTTAAATCTGCATAATTCTTGATTAATTACAGTTAGATTTGCATATTGTATGTTATAAGTGAAATCTGCAATGTTATTCAGGATTTTAGCTAGTTGTTTCGGGCTTTTAATCGCTTGTTTTGCCTAATTTGGGGCTGCAGTGGATGTGCAGTAATTTCGTCTCTGTTTTAGTCGGTTGATCTGTCGATTTAGTCGGTTAAAATCAGTTATCCGCATTAAACCGATGATCGGGATTTCTGCTTTTAATCAGCTGTTTTTCATAAATCAATCGACCGAAATTGCTCGTCAAGCATGCAAAATTTAAAATTTGTGCGAATTTGCTGTTATACTGCATTGATTCATATTCAATTGGTGCATTTAAGTTGATTAAATGAGAATTGAGCATTTAAACATGATAGATAAAGTTGATTCAAAGAATCTTGACTGCTGTTTTGTCTTGTAGTGCCTTTGCTTTACTTTTTAACCGGTTTCTCTCTCCAAATACGTGTTGCATTGAACTAATCGAATTCTCTGGTCAAAAGCTGTGCCTACCTGCATATCTCTGTCCAATATATTCCAATCGAATGCAATTGATTCCTTCTTTGATCGAGCAAAGCACTAATTTCTTAATAAATTGAAAATCTGCAATGTTAAATACATGTGGGTAGCATTGTTACTTTAGCATTCACTTTACTCGCGCAAAAACTCTGCATATACTCTGTTTCGTGCATTTCTTTTCTCGCAATGGCCTCCTCTAGCAACCCAAGGAAGAGATAAAAAAGGTCGGGTCATCCAAAGGTAAGGAACCAGAAATTCCAGCAACTAATACTTATAGACATGGGTCTATAGAAGCTTGGTTTGAAGGTGATGAAGAGAGGATTGAGAAGTTTCAATCTCATATCAGTAGGAAGGCTGTAAACTCACCCAAAGTGCTTAGTTCTCAGTGGCTGGAAGATGAAGGACTGACTGATATTATAGCTATGATTCAACATCAGGATCTGCAGAAATTTCTGGAATTAAATGGGTTCATATACCCAGATTTGGTGAAAATATTCTACACAAATCTCAAACATGATGGATCTGTTTTAACTTCCAAAGTGAAAGGAACAGAAATGGTTATAAACAATTGCATGCGGAAAAGAATTGGGGCTTCAAAACCGATGGCATTGTGGTTAGCGAGGGGCTTGTGTGGTTCATTGGAAGATTTTAACAAGGTGCAAACATACAGAGAGTGTTTGAGAAATTCTCAAGGTTCTGTTCGTGGATTCCAAGTTGGTGGACTTACATTGACGACAAGGGTGCTTACATTTATCATCACATGGATGATCACTCCAAGGGCGAGCAATCATGCTACAATGAATGAAGGTGATCTTCTTCTACTTTTTTGTCTAATGAAATCTGTAAGGATTAACTGGATTCATATCATCAAAGATCACATGATGAAGTCCAAAAGGTCGCCAGATTACCGTCTTCCATATCGTCGTGATTATCTCCAAATTCTTTGAGTATTTTGGTGTGGACATTAGAGGTGAACAGAAAATCGAGCATAGGGAGAACCCACCAGCTGGACAATAGCTTTCTCTTTAAGTTTGGATTTACCAAAAGCAATGGAACTTGGACTCGCTGCACAAGATACTCGTCAACGAAGGGCAAAATTCTCGCTGGAATGTCTCGCTGGTGCTGGAACCGCAAGCGATGAAGCTGGAAATTCGAAGCCGGTGCGAAGGATACTCCATGGGAGATATTGTACCTTATGTTCCTCCAGTTGACCAGTGGACCTCCACTTTCATTGTTTGAACGAGCAAGTGTTCCAAAGATTTGATGCCATCCAATCTCATCAACAATATCATCACAACTACTGCATTAATAGGTTTGGGCGCATTGATCAAAGTATTGAAGATTTACATGCCCAACTTGCATAGATTAATATGGGTTCCTATGCTACTCCTGGTGATGATAGTGAAGAAGATAATGACCGATATCACCGCTGAAGTTACGCTTGCTGTCACCGAATCTGCTTGTAGTTGGTTTCAGACATGTTGTCCCTCATGCTATTGTTATTTTCCGTGTATCTCTTGTGCCTTTTAATTTACGTTAGTTTGTGTTCGTTGTTTGTGTTGTTAATTGGGTTAAATTCCCATGTATCTTGAACAGCTTTAAATTTCCTGCATATGCTATGTTATTTCTTTTCTCGTGTGCTATTTGATGATTCCAAAGGGGAGAAATTGTTGAATGCATTTGAAGGCACATGAAGCACAAGTACAAGAGAAAGGGGAGAATCGGAATCTAGTGAAAGGGGAGAATCGGAATCTGCTCTGCTGCTGCCATTTTTTTCTCTGTCGATGTTGTCTGTTACTCTGTATTATCTGTATATGTATTTCTGCAGCTGTATTTTTCGAATTTTTTGTTTTGTGCAGGACTCCTACATTCTTCAAAGACAATGAATGCATCAAGTGGTTGTCATCATCAAATAGGGGGAGTTTGTTGGACTTGAAGACTTGGTTTCAAGTGGATTTGATGTCTCCAACCACCTTTAATGATGAAGATGTTGGTGCTTGAAGAATGAAGATTTTGTCTTAGGATTAGAGAGTCTTAGGTTGTGTGGTATGATGCATTTCAATCTATCTTGATCTTAAGTCTTGGAGTTTAAAATGTTTTGAAATGTTTTAAAAGGTTTTAAAATGATTTCAAAGGTTTAACCGATTTTTAACCGGTTAAAAATCTGATTTCAACTAGTTAAACTGTTCTTCATTTTCAAAGCTTTGTATTTTGAAAATTTCAGCTGACTGCTTTGAAATTTAAACCAGTTAAAATCCTGGTAGCTTTGTTTCAGGAAATTCAGTTCTCGGAATAGCTAGTTAAAGCGAGATTTCAATCGATCGTTTTCAAGGTTCGAGTAAAGCAGTGCTCACTTGGAAAATTGGTTTTTAATGAAAACAACCGACTAAAACGCGTTTTAACCGACTATTTCCTGCAGAATCAGTTTTAACAGTTTTCTATATATATCTTGAAACTTAAAGAACTAAGTGACGAAACCTTTTCTAAAAGACCCATTGAGCAAGAACGTTCCTAATACACTCTAAAACATTTTGCGAATCACTCCAAGACGATCAAGATTCATTTGAGTGCGAATCAAATCAAGAATTGCATGCTCTGTTTTTCTGTTCTTGCTGGTGCTCTGTTTTCGTTTCTGCATTGAATTTCCAGGTGAATTCAATCCAATTCTTTGTGTGTTTGTTAGCTGCGTGTTTGTATCTTAATCAGGGTGATTAAGAGATCTTGTAATAGGGTTTTACAGGTGTTTAGAAGTCTTGTAGGGTTCAAGACTTGGTGCAGCTTTCTGGTTTCGGTTTTGCATGTAGTGTTCATGTAAAAACTGGTTTTTAGTGAATTGATTGAATTTGTTTGTTTAGGAAACTGGATGTAGCCTTTGTTGAAAGGTGAACCAGTATAAATCTGCTGTGTTGTTCTTCTTCCCTTTAACTCTTTCCATTCGGTAATTGAAGTTTGAATTGAAATTGAATTTGGTATATGATCAATTGATTAAGAGCATTTCAAGAACCTATAAAAACTGGTTTAAATCTTCAATTCGAACCTGGTTTTTCATAATTGGGCATTGGGTTTCGAAAATCTTTGAAAGTTTAATTCACCCCCCCTCTTAAACTCAGCCATTTATTCCAACACCATTATGCAATTGTTTGACCTGCAGTCTTAGAAGAAATTTAACTCTCCCATCATGAACATCTCAAATTCACCTTTCATAGAATCTGCAAATTCTTGGCATAAAGATTGATTAGATGAACCAAAAATGATATCATCAACATAAATCTGCACCAATATGAGTTCATTATCAACTTTCTTAGTAAAAAGAGTTTTGTCAATAACTCCTCTTTTAAAGTCTTGTGATATGAGGAAAGTTGTAAGTCTTTCATACCATTGTCTAGGTGCTTGTTTGAGACCATACAAAGCCTTTTTCAGTTTGTATACATGATTAGGAAGTTTAAAATCAACAAAACCAGGTGGCTGTTCAACATATACATCTTCATTAATGACGCCATTTAAAAAAGCACTCTTGACATCCATTTGAAAAAATTTGAAACCTTTAAGACAAGCAAAAGCAAGTAACAGTCTAATAGCTTCTAATCTAGCTACAGGTGCATAGGTTTCATGAAAATCAATACCTTCTTCCTGATTATAGCCTTTAGCAACTAATCTAGCTTTGTTCCTAGTGATTATCCCATTTTCATCAAGCTTGTTCCTAAACACCCATTTAGTTCCTAAATAGAACAAATAGAAAAAAGCATTAAAAAAATAGAAAAAAATTATATTTAATTATAAATTAAATAATAAATCTTACTAAAACATTACTAAATTAATATAAAATATTAATTTCATAATTTCATTGATAAATTAAGAAATCTTACTAAATTATTAATTTCTTAAAATTACATATCATTTTACTAATTGATTGCTTCACTTCCTTTTATTTCTCTAACGTACAAATAAAACACTATTAATATTACTTTTTGAATAAAAACTAATTAAATTTATTTAATATTTTATTATAAAATTATTACTTATTCTAATATTTAGATATTACTATTTAATAATAAATTTAATATAATAAAAACGTAATAAATAAACATTTACTGATTAATATTATTATTAATTACCAAATTACTAATTGCAACTCCTGATACTATATACTAATACTAATACTAATATTAATATTATACAAATACTAATATACTAATATATTAAACTAATACTAATATACTAATATATTATACTAATATTAATATACTAATACTTAGATACTAATATATTATACTAATACTAATATATTAATATTATACTAATGTATTATGGTTTTGTTATATATAATTTAATTTTTAATTAATTAAAAGGGACATAATTTTAAAAAATTACCATAACAAGCAAATAGTGTTTACAAAATAACAATTTTAAAAAGAAATAAAAAAGTCGCACCTTAGAACAACATTTGAAAATAGCAAATTTATACAAACTAAAGTAGTATTTTGAAAGACAATTTGTAATTTTATTTTTTTTAAAAATGATAGAAACACAATTTATGTTTGAACATTTTTTTAAAAGATGGAAAATGGTGATATTTTTCTTGAAATCGTGGCCTGAAACACAAATTAAGTGTTT
Source organism: Lablab purpureus (assembly GCA_030347555.1). Lineage (NCBI taxonomy): Eukaryota > Viridiplantae > Streptophyta > Magnoliopsida > Fabales > Fabaceae > Lablab > Lablab purpureus. Next base: position 26,465,928 of record CM059256.1, on the reverse strand, counting down.
CAGGATTTTTTTTAACAATGTATTTTTAAACTTGAAGAACTATTTTAATTTTTTTTATTTAAAAGATATTGATTCTTATTTGAAATTAAAAATTAATATAAATTATGTTTAAATTAAAATTAATGTTTTTAGTACACAAATTTAATTTTAATAATATTTATAATTTTATTTATGTAATTTATTTAATTTTAAAAATTATTGACAAAAAAATTTCACAGCATGAATGTAAATTTTTATTAAAACCAAGTATTTATTTAATATATATATCGTATTTGTTGAACCGAATTTTAAATAAAATTAATAAATCGTTATTGTAACGACCCAAGAAATCGCTACTTTTATCATACTTACTATGCAAATGTAACTTGTATTAACTGATAATAAAACACATTATATTTAAAATTTGTATTTGTATTCAATACAAATAGGAAATCTCTACCAGTACAAAATTCTATTATAAGAAATAAAAACATATATAAATATATGCGTATAACTACTACTTCATCTTTCACTATAATCCTGGGAGTCCGAAGCATCTCGCTCACCTATTAAGATATCTGCTCTCGTGTAGCAAAACACGATCATCGCAGGCCAAACAATCGGCAATTGTAGGGTAAGCTAATCATTCAAAAATATAACAACACAAAATAATAACATAATGTAGTATTCATCATCATATCATTCTCATGCACATTCATCATAGAACATACTTAAATGCTTTGAAATTTAATGTTTAATAATTGAAAAGTAACAACACAAATCATATTATCATGTAATACACATACTCACAACATTCTCATTAACACACATAAGTAGATTATGGGCACCAACCCCAGGCTCTACTCGGCCCCACACAAATACATCGGTAGATTATGGGCACCAACCCCAGGCTCTACTCGGCCCCACACAAACATATCGGTAGATTATGGGCACCAACCCCAGGCTCTACTCGGCCCACACACAAACATATCGGTAGATTATGGGCACCAACCCCAGGCTCTACTCGGCCCACACACAAACATATTGGTAGATTATGGGCACCAACCCCAGGCTCTACTCGGCCCCACACACAAACATATCGGTAGATTATGGGCACCAACCCCAGGCTCTACTCGGCCCACACACAAACATATCGGTAGATTATGGGCACCAACCCCAGGCTCTACTCGGCCCAACACACAAACATATCGGTAGATTATGGGCACCAACCCCAGGCTCTACTCGGCCCCACACACAAACATATCGGTAGATTATGGGCACCAACCCCAGGCTCTACTCGACCCCACACACAAACATATCGGTAGATTATGGGCACCAACCCCAGGCTCTACTCGGCCCACACACAAACATATCGGTAGATTATGGGAACCAACCCCAGGCTCTACTCGGCCCCACACACAAACATATCGGTAGATTATGGGCACCAACCCCAGGCTCTACTTGGCCCCACACACAAACATATCGGTAGATTATGGGCACCAACCCCAGGCTCTACTCGGCCCCACACACACATATCGGTAGATTATGGGCACCAACCCCAGGCTCTACTCGGCCCCACACACAAACATATCGGTAGATTATGGGCACCAACCCCAGGCTCTACTCGGTCCCACACACAAACATATCGGTAGATTATGGGCACCAACCCCAGGCTCTACTCGGCCCCACAGACACATATCAGTAGATTATGGGCACCAACCCCAGGCTCTACTCGGCCCCACACAAAAACATCATAGGTCATACATATCCAAATAAATTTTTCTCAATTTTATTTAGAGATAATAATCTAGATTTATAAACAAGAATAGGATCGGGACCAAACCCTCTAGGGAAAAAAACTTTCATTTCTACCCCTCAAACAAATTTTCCATTCCACTGATTGTCAACAAACATCCAATTATCAACTTAAACATCATAAACAATACCAAAAACAAGGTTTTTCACACATTACACTCAATACAACAATAATATACAAAACATACTAATTATTCTTAATATCGATTTATATATTTTTGAACATTAACTTCCCTAACCTGGATTTTCTTTGTTCCTCGATAAGATGAAAACAAACTGCAAATCCCAAACCTTAGCTTCTCTTTTATCTCAAAATTCTGGATAGCATCTCCCCATAAAGAGAATTTATTGAGAAAAATCTTCAAAGACCATAAACTTTCCAAAAGAAAATTCTTAAGAATAAACGGACCTAGACTTACCCGTTCTCAAAACTGATCGGTAAAACTCCTCCTTATACTGTTAGTCTCCTATTTCTTCTTGTGGATCTAGAAACCGTTAGGGTTTTTAGTATTTAAACCTTAGAGAAAATGTAGAGAGAATGGAGAGAGAATAGAGAGAATAGAGAGAATGGAGGTATGTGAAAACAAACTACCCAACTAGTATATTATATTATCTTTATGATCTGATATCTTTATAATATATAATATTTTTATAACTGAATATTTTTATAATATCTTTATGATTTAATATTTGTATAACTAAATATTTTTATAATATCTTTATTATCTAATATTTTATAACTGAATATTTTTATAACATAATATATTGGGTTATTACAGTTATGTAAAGTATTTTCACCATTTTTGAAATTGTATTATAATGTATGATTTTTTTTAAATCATCATTACTTGTTCATTATGGTAATTTTTTTAAAATCTACATATATTAGTAAATTAAAAACTAAATTATACCATAATGGTAAAAATTTAATATACTACACTACTATTATATTAATAGTACATTAATATACTACACTAATACTAATATACTAATATTATACTAATAAACTATACTAATATGTAACACCCCAATATTTTAAATTATAAAGATATTAGAATATAAACATATTATATTATAAAGATATTTTATTATAAGGATATTAGATTAATAAAAATATTCAATTATAAAAATATTCAGTTATAAAAATATTATATTATAAAAATATTTAGTTATAAAATATTATATCATAAAGGTATTATATTATAAAGATGTTCAGTTATAAAAATATTAGATTATAAAGATTTTTAGTTATAAAAATATTATACCATAAAGATATTATATTATAAAGATGTTCAGTTATAAAAATATTATATTATAAAGATATTTAGTTATAAAAATATTATATCATAAAGATATTATATTATAAAGATGTTCAGTTATAAAAATATTAGATTATAAAGATATTTAGTTATAAAGATATTAGATCATAAAGATATTATGTTATAAAAATATTCAGTTATAAAGATATTAGATTATAAAGATATGGGATTATAAAGATATTTGATTATACATATATGAGATTATAAAGATATTATATATTATATATTATATATTATAAAGATATCAGATTATAAAGATAATACAATATAAAATAAAAAGGGACTAGTTGGGTAGTTTGTTTTCACATACCTCTATTCTCTCTGCCTCTATTCTTTCTATTCTCTCTACCTCTATTCTTTCTATTCTCTCTATTCCCACTCTACACTCTCCCTAAGGTTTAGATACTGAAATCCTAATGGTTTCTAGATTCAGAAGAAGCAATAGGAGGCTAACAGTGTAAGAAAGAGTTCTACCCGATTAGTTTTGTGAACGGGTAAGTCTAAGTCCGTTTATTCTTAAGAATTTTCTTTTGGAAAGTTTATGGTTTTTGAAGATTTTTCTCAATCAATTCTCTTTATGAGGGGATGTTATCCAGGATTTTGAGATAAAAGATGAGCTAAGGATTAGGATTGCAATTTTCCATCCGAGCAAGGAATAAACAAAAATCCAGGTTAGGTAAGTTAATGATCAAAAATATATAAATTGATATTAAGAAAATTAATGTTATATATATATATATAATTAGTATGTTTTTTTATATTATTGTTATATTGAGTGTAATGTGTGAAAAACCTTGTTTTTTTTTATATTGTTTATGATGTTTTTGTGTGAGGCCGAGTAGAGCCTGGGGTTGGGCCCATAATCTACCGATATGTTTGTGTGGGGGTCGAGTAGAGCCTGGGGTTGGTGCCCATAATCTACCGATATGTTTGTGTGGGACCGAGTAGAGCCTGGAGTTGGTGCCCATAATCTACCGATATGTTTGTGTGAGGCCGAGTAGAGCCTGGGGTTAGTGCCCATAATCTACTTATGTGTGTTAATGAAAATGTTGTGAGTATGTGTATTACATGATAATATGATTTGTGTTGTTACTTTTCAATTATTAAAGATGCATTAAATTTCA